>JAWNKV010000769.1:0-125537 GCA_035041805.1 Amiota mariae
GCAAACTTTGCGCGATATATGTGAGTTGCTGTATTGGCTTTTGTAAGTGTATGCATGGAGGAGTTGATAGCCTCATTGTTGAGTAACCAGGAGGGAAGTGCTTTTATAGGAGATTTAGGGCAAAGGTGTGGTATGTTGTTTGATATGCACATGTGGATAGCTCTGTATATTCTAGATTGGTATTGGAGTCTCTTAAGAGGGTTGTAGTTTTTAATAATGTTGTAGATAGGTGAATTGGAAGAATTAATAAGTGATTTTTTATTGGTTTGCAATCCATATGCAATGATATCTTGGTTTTTATGTCGGAATTGATGATGAACGAAGATGAAGCTTCAGCGGAAGAACTTCAGCGGTGCTTCAAGTGAAGATGGGATGGTATTATAAGCCAATTATACTCCGTATTTGTTAATATACCATATAAGTATCCTGTTCATTGCTTGAGGCAATATAGCGAAAATGTTGAGCGTCCTCAATGTTACACTGTTCTTCACCCCGAGGTTGATATTGATCCAATTCTTGCCTGTATGACATTTCCCCTACAGGTGTAGGTCATGCATTCTGACCGCTGTATGAATTATCATAATCTATGTTGTGTAAGTAGTAGTAGTGCTTGAGCTTTCTTTGACTGCGTTGCTTTTTAGGAATTTATTTCCGCTGGATGTATCTTATCGGTTCTCGTGATGGAAGTTGTGCTGTTTGTCAGTGAGAATTGTTTTGCCTGAAGTTATTGAATGTCGAATGTTTCATGCATTTGTTAATCTCAATTTTGTCGGTCATAAGTAGAGTGCGGTTTGTAATTTTGTTGCCACTGACCCATAAACTATCTAGGCTATTGACTTGTATACGGACTAAACTCGGAACTGTACTATCGTCTATCGTCCACATTGCGTTGCTGATTTTGCTTAGAATTAGTTCTATATGAATTCTGTAGATAATAAATATTCTGGGCCAAGGGCCAACCCAATGCTTCGTTTAGACTAGTAAGAAAGGCATTTAGGCACATCCCAGCATACAAATCTATTTTTGGCTGCTGGTACTTTTTAGGTAATTTTCGTGTATTAGAATGTTATTGCGCAGAGCCGACTGAAGTTCCATTACATGACTGAAAAACTTCTCGGCTGGTTTGCGCAGTTGTCGTAGAACGTGCAGATTTCTTATGAGAGAAGTTTTGGTCCGTTTGTCCGAGTAGTGAATTATATGATTCTTGTTGATATCATCCCTAACCAGTGTCATACCATACTTGTTTAACATCTCATTTGCTTGGCCTTCGATTTCATTTCGAATTGCCCAAAGTAATATTTGTATTGAACTGGTGTTGCATCAGTTCAGAAATCCAAGTTTAAGCCTGGGGTTTCCGTCATATGTCGGAAATTGTTTGATTGCTTCCGGGAAGCGAAGATTTTGAAGAATGTCAGTTTGAATAAAAGTTCTATTATTGGAATGTCCTGAGTGATCCATTTGACGTTGATTAGCTTGGGATGGAGTGGCTTCAACATGTAACATTATTCATATCTTTTACTCTTCAGGATTCTCGACAGTGAACGAGAGTATGGTGCAAAACGCGATTTCTTTAACATTAACCGTTATATTTATACTCTTCACGCAGTGCTTAGTATTATAAATTTGTCACACAGAAGGAGACATCGGAGACCCCATAAAGTATATATACTCGACGAGACGAGTTGATCTATCCATGTCCGTCTGTCCGTATGTCTGTCCGTATGTCTGTATGTCGATCTGTCTGTATGTATGCAAACTAATCCCTCGTTTTTCTTTCTTCTTTTCACTAAACACAACACATTTGTTGGAATTAGCCGAATCGGACCAATAGGAGGGGTACCTCCCATATAATTACTCAAATTCAAATTCTTATTCCTATTAGAAAACCTCATTGTTTTTTGTACTATGGAACTGAAACCACTACGAGGTGTAGAAATTTTCTATTTCACAATTGTATAAAGTGAAATCTATTGAATTCTTTATATTCGCATAAAAGTAAACATTTATATTTAGTGCTGACGATTTATAAAATATGAAATAAATATTAAAAATTTTACAAACCGCAGTTGAAATAAATATTTGAGGTTGAGTGCTCGTATCTAAGGGTTCTTACAATTCTTATATGTAAGAGATAATAATGTATTGTAAATACATACATACATGTATGGGAATGCTTATTTGCAATATAGATAAAGTTTTGTTAAGAATATTATTATAGTTTATTCAATATTTATACAATTTACTTCAATTTAATTATACTCTTTACGCAGTGAATAGTATTATAAGTTTGTCATGAAGTTTGTTACACACAGAAAGAGACATGGGAGACCCCATAAAGTATATATATTCTTGATTAGCGCAACGAGACGAGTTGATTTAGCGATGTCCGTCTGTCCGTATTTATGTCTGTCTGTCTGCCTGTATGTATGCAAACTAGTCCCTCAGTTTTTGAGCCAGAGAGCTGAAATTTTGCATGAAGCTTTCTTTTTACCATGCGCAGTACATTTGTCGGAATCGGTCGAAGCGGGCCTATAGGGGGTATCCCCCATACAAACCGGGATCCAAATGAAAGTTCGTATTAGAAAAACTTTTTTCGACTATCGACTTGAAATTTAGACATTGAAAGTGTCTGACCCATAGCCACCAACCTTAAAAATCAAGACTCTCGAAGTACTAGAAGAGACGTGAAGAGTAATACAACTTCGGCATAGCCAAAGTTAGTCTTTTTTATGGTTCCGTACCCAAAGGGAGCAAACAAGACCCTATTACTAAGCTTACGCCGTCCATCCGTCCGATTTCTGGCCTATCTCATGAACCGTAATAGGTAAATAGTTGAAATTTTCACAGAGTGTGTAATTCACTTGTGTGTAGAACGACAAATACTAAAAATACACATTTTTAGAACCACTGTTCTTTAATTTAATCTATTGTTTAACTTTTTTTTTTGTAATATACTTTTAGGCTGTTAAATATGCACATAATTTAATATTTTAAGCAAAAAATCTTGTACGATGGTACGGATTCCTCTGTGTGCGAGTCTGACTCACACTTGGCTGACTTTTTATATTTTTTTACAGAGTTTAGTTATCTTTAATACTTTTCTACAGAAAATTTAGTTGATTACTTAAATTTACATGCATACATTTGTAACTAAAGAAAAGGGGAATACTTAACAAGACTAAAGAAACGCGATGGGAGTTAATAAAATATATAGATCCCTTTGGCTTCAATAACTGAGTCTACCAAATTAATTTAATGACCTCTGAGGATATCTGGTTCCAAAGGGAAATGACCTCGGAATTTGTCTCTTCGTTGGCTTTATGCAAAGAAGCAATTCTTTTACGTTTCATAAGAGACTCCACATTTTCGATATCATTCAACTGTGGAGTTGGAGTTCAGAGTAATAACACCAACATCCTTCAAAAATTTGGTTATCATCCTGTAGTTTCAAACACATATCCAATATTTTTACGGCTTGAGCAGATGCTTCTTTGCGAAAATCAATCTTCTTTCAAAAGTCGCCGAAAAAACAGTTCTCTCACTGATTGGATTCTTGGCATACTTATTCAATTAATCTGCTGCAGATTGAGGCTTAGATGAATGTTCTTCTTAAGTACTCCCAGAAGGAGTTGGCCTTCAGTGGGTGTTAAAATTAAATTTGTTAATTTGATAGTGCTAAATTCAAATTGCATTTATTTTCAATGTCTTTTATTGCGACAGCAGAATTAAGCTTTGCCAATATTGAAGCTATAACAACACAGCTTAACCCGATGAATATCAAATAGGTAGACTCCACCCAAATTGTTGCAAGCTGGCAACATAATAGTAGTGAAAAGCAGTCGTTTTTTTCAGTTTTTTGTTTTCTGCATTTGGGATTTTTAACAAACCATTATTTTTATACGATTTAAAACTAAATAGATAGATGAATAAAAAGTTAAATATTGTCAATTATTACTTTCTATATTCTTCAAAATATTATGCAATAAGTATGACTTTATTTGATATTTATTTTTATTTTCACTGTGATTTGAATACAAAATAGCCAAATGATGTGGGTAAATTGGTAACATTTATAAGCCGCTTATAAAGTGATTGAAAATACAAAATACGCGTATTATAGTAAAAAATAATAACAATTTATTGTTATAATACACATATGTGAAAAAGGGATAAAAAAAAAAGAATGAAAATTTGAAGTGGCATTAAATGCTAGAAGTGAGCTTTTGTTTGTTGCAATCAACTTGGGATATGCACAAGTACTACTTACTATATAGTAATCTGTTCATATACATATGTTAACAAATTGAAGTTGCTATCGCATTAATAAAATGGTGAGTCAGATGCTTACATTAAGATGGTAATTTCGGTTCCACCAAAACTTATGTACAGTTTACTATATCAGTTACTTGTTTTTATTTTTAACTAGCGCATCCGAACCGGATTTGCATGGGTTGCAGAGTCAGTCAGTTGTGAACACAGTTTGAGTGCCATTTTACCGTTTGTTTTTTTTTTTTATCACCCGGCCCGAATCTTGGGAACGGCGACAAATGCCATTTATCAAAATTTTTTTCTTTCTTAGCATCAGTTACAGTTTGAGTATCAACAAACACCACAGTTTAATATTAGAATATTAAAGTAATATTTTAGTGAATTTTTAGTAGTATACTTTTAGAGGTTGCTTGAATATCCCGGATCTCGACACATATCGTGACCAAAACTATCCTACGTTCAAACCGGAAACCAACCTTACACATTCACAAAATGTCACTGCAATCAGATGAACGGTGTGGCAGCGCATAACATACGAACAATTTAAAACACTCATTTTTGTATACCAGTAGGGTCAAAGGCAAACACTGAAGCTAAGAGCGATCCCAATAGGGCATCTTTTATCAGTCTGTCCCATTCTCTTCTATTCTATTCTATTCTATTCTATTCTATTCTATCCATTCCAATCCTCTCATAACCCTCATTCAACTGTGTGTAGGTTTGAAAAAAGAATTGAGAGATGATGTTCAAAAAAGAGTTGTAAGATGATGCTCAGCTAAAAATCTGTGTTGGTCCTCTTCACCTGCTACGTTTCTTACCTAAATTAACATTTCTTTAATAATGATATATTACAAAATGGACAAGTTGAAGTTATTAGAGGCTATGGTTAAATTATTGAGCTTAAGAAAAACAAATACTAAATATTTTGGTGAACAAAGGTGAGAAAAATTAAGGATCTATGGACAGATATTCCACTTTCTTCTTTCGAAATTTTTTTTCCAAATCGCTGTTGGATTCATAGAATTGTCTTCATATCTAATGGCTCCAATACAAATTTTAATGGCGGTACAAATCATACCCTAAAATCATAATATTTTTTATTTCATATAAGTGTGAAGTGTATTTAAAAGAGGATCTACAAAAAATCTCGTACTTAGTGTTACATTGTTTTTTCTTCTTTTACTTTTTCCATTGTTGTTAATTAAAAGAGAATTTGCGCATAAAATTTTAAGATTCTTTACGACTACTATAACATCAGATACATGCATATACGATTACATGCACATATCGCTTACATACTTACATATATAAAAAAAAAAAAAAATATTTGTGTTCAGAGCAGTGGCGCATTTTTCATCTGGGTAAAACAATATTTTGAGGGCATCAATCTCAAATTAAAAAAAATTCACAATTGTAAAAGCATCTGCAGATTTGAGGTTTCCGATTTACTTAAAAATTTATAAATCTGCATATCTTTTTATTTATACATTTTACATTTTTATTTTAAACATTTCCAAAAAACTTTCTGTAGAAAATTAGATCTGGTGGACTAGAGATCCTTTTTGAGTTGCCGGGTTTACCCACTAGAATTTAGTGAAAGATCATTGGGGTGAGCAAGTTCAAGTTGCTCTAAATGCCTTCTTCTGAATCTACTGATTTCATTTAATATCATCAGGATATGATCTGATCCATCACCATATCTTTGGGCTTGTGGTCCTAGGAATATGACCATGTTGCCCCTACGAAAAATGCGCCTATTTATAGAAGATAATTGCTTACTTGCAGTATTTGTTATTTAACTCAACCTGCATTGTAACTGTCATCCATCTATTCACCACCATAAATTGCTATGCTCATCATGCTCATCAACATCAAAAAGAGTGTAGTTGCCATCATTATCAATGACATCAACATTTGAGTTGAGTTGAGTTGTTGGTTAGTTGTTGTTACCTTTATTTTTTCGCTATTGTCACCATTTTGTATTTTTAATTTTTCTTTTCACACATTCTCTAAATATTACATATTTTACGAGT
Source organism: Amiota mariae (assembly GCA_035041805.1). NCBI lineage: Eukaryota > Metazoa > Arthropoda > Insecta > Diptera > Drosophilidae > Amiota > Amiota mariae. The sequence goes on from JAWNKV010000769.1 coordinate 6,303, forward strand.
ATATACCAGTAATCTTCTTTTGATGATAATTTCATTCGGATTATTATTTTGTCTTCTTTTTATGGGGCTTTTACTGCCATTTTTCTAGAGAAACTCGCATTCACCATCACCATCATCATCATCATCATCATCATCATCATACTATACCACCCATGCGATTCACAAATACTATGTAGATATATATATATATATATATATATATATACATATACATAAATAAATAGGTAGATAGGCTTTTGGCTACGTGCCAAAGTGGAGATTTTTCACACGGCACTGATAGAGCATAAACTGTAACTAATTTTGCGTGGCAAAAGGAATGCCGCTACTACTACTACTACTATATATACTTACTATGAATGCAAATATGTATGCATATACGTGCATAATATCTATATGGTTGATGCTGATGCTGATGCTGATGCTGATGGAGGATGGAAGGGTGGGTTCAGTTGATTCGGCTTAAGGCACTTCTCAAAAAAACACTTGAACTATGCCACTTTGAAAGCAACTGCTGCGCTTTTATTACATTTTTGCCAGTTTCTTCATTTCCCTGCCACTCAAAGTTCTACGGCTCCTCGTTAATATCCTGTACAGTGGTATAGATTGGTAAGGATGTTGGACGTGTAGTTGCATAAAGATATTGGCATTATTTACCAAAAAGCTAAAATTATGCGCGTATAGGCTTAAAACCATTGAAATTATTTGTTAATTTTCGTACTCACCTCATTTGCAGCTCATCATCATCGCCATCATCAGGAACTGTGATTCGATTCAAGTAGATCAGCAATAAAGGAACAAAGCAAAACGCAAAAAGAAACGTGCAATGTACAATACTCCATGTAGCAATTCAATGGGAACCCAAAAGGTAGAGCTAACCAACGAACCGAGTCCAATCCCTCTTACGATTCAATGATGCTTATCAGCGAAATTATTTTTCATGCAAATGAACGGCAAAATGTTCTTTTCTACAATATTTCATACTCTTTTCTTGTTTTTTGTCGGCTTATAATGTTTTCGATGGGTGCTCGCTGACAGGACTCAATCTTCTTAGGTTGCATAACACTAAGACCTTTTATTTTCAAGTGTTTTGGCGTCCTTTACACAATATTTTATCAACAACATACGCAACAGAAATAGTAGCAACAACAACAGAAACAACACGAACAACAGAAACAAATGAATTATGTACTATGTAATCTTACTAAGTTTGGAAATTTCTTCTTTTGATAGATATTTTTCGCGTAATTGCAAAGTCACTCACTGTGTTATTCAACCTCTCCATCCATCCATCCCATTCATCTGTCTGTCTACCTATCTATCAGTTTGGTTGGGTAAGATCAGGTCAACCACTGACTTTGTAACAAAACTTAAGTAGCTTAAAATCAACGTAACAAAATTCATACCAACTAAGTAAGTACAAGTAGCATGGAATGAGTATCAAAATGCCTTAAACTAAATTTGGCCTGAATTTCGTTGCGTTTGTACTTACAATACTAGTTTTTGTTGTTGTTGTTGTTGTTCTTGTCGAAGAAACTTGTGTTTACTTGGTTAGATTGAGTTTATGATGGGAATTGGGAAACATTGATCCGATTAAAAAGGAATGGAACATTGCAAGAATTACATAAGTGGGTTTAACTAATGAACTAACAATTCTTTAGTAAGAATAAAAAAAACGGAAAAACCACAATTTCAAAAAGCGAGATATACTAAAGTCAAAAGAATTTCTTCAAATCATTGAAAATCAAGAGATAAATATGCGTTTAATATTCGAGCAGTAAAGACGTGTCCAATGCTTATGCATTCGTGAAATTTTAAAAATCTATACATAGTAAATTTCAATAGTGAATCTAAAGTGCTAAGATGAGCTCTGCTCAAAAACTTAACCATTAAAAGCAACGAGCAAAACGAGCTTAGAACAAGATCTTGCTCTCTTGCTTTGTATTCAAATAATTCCAGCAGAAGACATTCATTGAGCGCAACAACAGTTAATACAGAAACAGTGCAAAGTGCAAACAATAAGAGAAACCGTAAATCACAGTCTCCAGACAAACCGACAGATCTAACACTAAACAAAGTCAAAAAGCAGCGAAGCAAATTAAAAAAATCGTCACAGACAAATGCTGATAGTTGCTCCTCAAACTATGTATTTTCGTCCGCTCGAAACGGTGATAGATGACGCTAAAGATGAAAATATTTAAACTATAATGTTCCTAGATTTTTCGCTGCCGAAGTACATACATTTATGACAAAATCCGTTCTCTTAAAAACAAGAAAGGTCCTGATTGCATAACAAATGTCTTCATTAAAAACTTGCCAAAAATGCTGTAAATTAATTAACAGTAATTTTTAACCACTCCATATGCATTAGATATTTCCCACGGAAATAGAAAGTTGACAAAGTAATAGCCATTCCCAAGTCTGGAAAACTTCCAGAATCTCCCGAAAGTAATAAGCTTACTATGCGGATTTTCTTAAATTTTAGAACCCTTAATTAAAACTAAAATAGTTAGACACCTGAATGAAAATTACATTCTATCTCCAATTCAGTATGGATTCTGGTCTCAATTTAGTTGCATCCACCATTTTTACAGTCTTGAAATGTTCATTAAACCGGGGTTTCGTTCTTAAAAAAATCTATAGGTAAGGTTGCTTTGGATGTGCAAGCTGCATTTGATTCTGTGTGGCATAGGGTCTTAATACACAAATTGTGTTACTCTAATTTTCCTTCATACCTCATCATTAAAATCATTGAAAATTTCCTGAGTGAAAGACAATTTTTAGTATTTACTCGTATAGATGGAAGTCATTCAAACTGCAAGCCTATAAATGCTGGAGTACCACAGGATTATGTGCTTGGTCACATCTTGCAAAACATCTACGAGTATCTTTGCTGATGATACATACAGCAATTTAATGCTAAGCTGAAAATGTTTGATTATTAATAAATCATTTGCAAGTTGCACACAATAACTTAACAACTTATTTCACAACTTGGAAAATTTAAATTAAATGCAAGTAAGACAAAAGCAATTTTCTTCACCAAAGAAAGACAAGGCCTGCTATTTTCCAAATTCAAATTTGGTAATTGACACTACTAGTGTTCCATGAGTAAGCCATCTAAGATGCCTGAATTTACACTTATACCAGAAGTTAACATTTAGATATAAAGCTAACACAATCGATAAATTAAACAAAACTACACGCATCCTCTATCTAGTACTAATAAGAATTGGTCACTCACAATGTCTAGAGTAGTAGTATATAAGATTCAAGTCTAATTATGATTTATTCAGAATGCCAATAATAATTGAAATATGTTAACATTCTGTTCTAATAAGATCAGTTTCGAATACTTGAATTTAATCTCATAACATAAGAAACTTGATTCCTGGTTAATTAGATTGCATTTAGGGAAAATCATGACCACTTCGTTTATATTAACAATGGTTTTAATGAAGTTAGTTGAAGTCTCAGCTTGACTTTAGTATTGTTAACTTTTTCTAAACTCTATCTTCAGTGTGTGAGAATCCAATCTAAAAAGTTAAGGAACCTCAAATGACTCATAATGTCTACTTATGTCGTTCAGATCGTTAAGTTTATTTACGGTCTTGTGTGCATTGTGTACGTTATCGTTTGAAGCTGCAACAGCAAGAAAAGGAAAGGAAAGGATTTTAACTTCCACGCCGTTCGCAAGATGTGGTTTGGATTTTTGCGGCCCAGTACATACGTATCTGCGCATTTGTGGGAAGCAACCATACAAGACATATATCGATGTTTTTGTTTGCTTTGCCATACAAGACATATATCGATGTTTTTGTTTGCTTTACGATGGAGATCGTACACATTGAATTGATTCCAGATTTGTCCACTGAAGCCTTGTTGGCGGCACTCAAGCGGCGAGGACTCCTGTCACATATTTTCTGCGATAATGCCACTAACTTCATTGGAGCTTGCAAAGAATTGAATGATTTCAAGTCATTCTTGTTCAATCGAAACAATCAACATACAATACTTAAATAATGTTCATTCGAATTTATTAATTTTCGATTTATTCCACCCAGAGCTCCGCATTTCGGAGGACTTTGGGAGGCTGCCGTGAAAAATGCCAAGGGTCTGATGATTCGTAACTTGACGAATTCACGCCTGACTTTCGAAGAAATTAACACAGTCGTTGGTCATCATCAATGGACAGTCCCTGAGGACATTACCAGTGCCTTGTCATGTTGATTCTAGTGAAGTTCCAACTTACTCAAAAACTTAGAATCAAACAGCAGTTTTGGGTGCGTTGGCGACACGATTACATCAATGAACTTCACACACGTGTGAAATGGACTACGCAGTCGCCTAACATAAAGATGAATACTATGGTTATTGTTCATGAGGATTACATCCCACCACAAAGTTAGCAACTTAGTGGGATCTCATCTATCATGGCTGGCAATGACGGGAAGGTGCGCGTTGTCGATGTACAAACGGAAAATTATGGAATTATTCGAAGACCGATACACAAGCTTGCTGTCCTGCCTATTAGTTGAAAGTGGATACTTCCAACCGGGCCGGAATGTGGTTTGCATTAATATAGTAAATCCAATATGTTGAACATTGTTTTTTTTTCATTTTTATACTCTTTGATTCTGTAATTATTTTTTGTTTGCTTTTTGTGTTTTACATCTTCTTACTTTGTTTGCTTTTTATAACTTGGTCTTGAATTTTTGTAATAAATTAGTGTCTAATATAACTTGTGCGTGGACAGTTCATTACAGTCGTATTGACATTTTGACAAGGAAAACGCTTCTAGTTTCAACATTTTTTTTTTCTAACCAAGCATATTAAACCTTGGTTTTGATAGAGTCAGGAATGAGAAGAGAAGGTGACTTCTTCTTTTAGTGAGATGTCTATGGATTAAACAATGACCTGTTGCGACTGCCAACACTTAGGAATTATAAATACTGGTATGCAGCATATTTATACGCTTTCTTTCGCTTATTTCTAACTGTCATTCTGTACTAGGATTATTAACCCCAATTCTATGTAGCCTAAGGCAATTGAATTTATCTTTGAATACTAAACTTAATTGGCGTCATATTGTTAAATCAATTTTATATTGGAACACAAGTGAAATATTATATCACACAGATTCTTTCATAATTGTTCTTGAATTCTTCAAATAGAAGGAAATTAAGAATAATCGATTCACTTCTTGATGACAATTACTATATTTATACTTATAATGGACTATCAAATTAACAAATGTCATAATGAAACATCATACAAATGATTGTAAATAATATGTATTCATTATTTGATTGAAAAATATTGCAGAAACTAAGAGGAAAAAAATAAGAAACATTGTCTTGTCTTGTCTTGACTTTATGATATGTAGACTCGTATATTCATCGTTGGGTCTAGAATTAGTGATGATGTACTCTTTCTTCTTGATTTTGATATGGTGCTATTACAGAAAATGTAGGATTCTTTAGTAAATTTCTTCTACATGAACGAGAAACACAACATTTCATGTCATCTTATACTACTTTTTTTCTATCTTTCTGCTATTCGTTTGTCGGACATGTGAGCCGACAACTTGACTTGGCTGAGTTTGATTTGGTCTGGGATACCAAGACTTTTGGCACATGATAAATGCAAACAGCCGTCGGAAATGTAAGAAATCAACATTTGAGGATACCCAGAAGGCAGTAAAAGGAGAGACAATAAGTAACGAGCACAAAACATATAATCAACGAGCAACCAGGACAATGGCATTGCTCCAAACAGGACCAATGCAATGATGATGACGGTGATGGTGATGGTGATGGCGGTGTCATCTTCTCATATCCTTCTCGTTTTCCATTGCCGCCGACTACTGACGTTATTGCAATTGTGTACGAAATAAGAAAAATAAGTCAGTAACTTAAGCTGCTGTCATGTTTAGCAGGCGGCAACCAGTCAAACGTTGGCAGTCTTCTTTAGTTGAGCCCACGTCTATATTCGTTGAAGTTGGGGGTGTCCCAAACACTTGTCAACTGTTCTTCTACTTCTACTTGTGCTATTCTGTTATGTTCCTTAGGCAGCTTCTCTAGCTATCCTTTCTTTTTATTTGTGTATTATTCCTTTTTATTCTGTTCCTGTTCATGTTCATCTTCAACACTTTCATTTCTACTTGTACTTCTATTTGATCTGTTCTGTTCTGTTCTATTCTGTTCTTTCTGTTCTTTCTGTTCTGTCTCTGATATCATTGCTTGAGTTATTACTCAAGACCGGAGCAAAGAGAACTTCAAAGATTTATTGCATTACAAGGATTGTGGTAACAAAATTGGAAGGCAACAGTGGCAGTAGCTGTGGCTGTGGCAGTGTAAGTGGTAGTAGCAGTAGTAGCAGTAGAAGGCGGCATCAGTTATGTACATTCTATAGTGAGACAAATGAACAACTTGAGATTATTATATGCTTTTATGTTTCTCTTGATGGGGGATGGATTGGCAATAGCCTTCATTTTTCTTAATGAAATTAATTTGTTCTAAATTACATCTTAATATAAATACAATAAATTAAATCTCACTTAAAACTCAATGTGAGTTTTAAATCCAAAGATTTATGGAGAAACTAAATGTACGAGTGTGTTTCTTTTTTATGTTTCAGTGTCTTGATTCTTTTCTTTTAGATTTTTGTTTTGTTTTTTTTTTTTTTTTTTTGTTTAGATGTTTATTTAGATATAATGATTATAATATTAGAACAGAAAAAAGAAAAAAACTATACTAGTAACATGTGAATTTAGAATATGTTTTTATACTACGAATATATGACAAGATGTAGTAAGTGGCAAATGAAAATTGTCAATAAATTTGAACGAAGGAGATCTGCCTACAAGTATACATATTTCACTTATAGTTACTTACATTTTTTATAGAGAAACTCATGTATCTTCCACTTATTTTAGTCAAATATAACTTCACGATATAAAAATACCTTAGTAAAAATGAAGTAATAAAGATTAGAATTCATAACTGGAAATCGTTTCATAACTAAATCAGCCAAACATATATTATTTTATAACGAATCACACATAAAATGCACGAACTTAAATATATTAGAGAGATTGTGTTCGTTGTTAAGTAGGTCAAGATCGGTTTTGTAATAATTTGAGATTAAGATTGACATACAATGCACATATGAGATCATTCGTATATTTTATTTTTACTTAATTAATTGATTTATCTAAAATGGCAAAAAATGTATTTAAAAAAAAATTATTATACATAGACAACACATTTTATTGAAATAAAAGAACCATTTTTCATGAACAAATTTATCGAAAGGGAATTAAACCCCGTCCACTCACATGACATTCTAACAATTATACTACCGAGGAAGTTGTTATCAGTCTTTGTTCAAAGTTCGTTATGACTTTTTAATCCTCGTTAAACTCTGATAGAAACCTAATAGGAAATTATTTGAAAACGGTTAATTTATCTGTTACTAATTATAATTTTGCTCGAAGAACTTCATGTCCAGAATATCGCGGAGCCGAACGTGGATTGATGGGAGAAAACATAAAATAAGTTTACCTCTGTTCTAATGAAGTTTGTTTGTATAACTAAAGCTAGAATTACACGTAGCAAATATTTGATTCAAATTGAAGCGAAATAAGTATTTGCCTGCCTGTGTAATAATGAAATATTTTTCATAATTATTTGCAGAAAAATATTTGCTGTCGTGTTTGCTAAACAAAAATATAGCAAATATTTCCTACATGTATTTATTTATTTATTTATTACATCTTGTATACTTAAAGTTAACTTAAAACTATAAGAGAGGAGGTGGCCATGGCTGATATGGCCTTCGGTCAACATGTAATGTTGTTATTTGCTACTCGGTCCACTTCTGAGCAAATATTTGCTGTGATATTTTCTGTGCTCACACCGAAATTCTGTGTCAGCAAACATAGCAAATGATTCTCATTTTTGTTGTGAAATTCGACATTAAGTCAGGCTTGCCAACTTTCTTTCTTTCTTTTCTTCTACATCAAGATTTTTAACTGAACTGTGTTCAGACAGACTTTCCGAAGTTTGGAACAGCAGAAATTGTGTGAAAAATACAATTCGCAGTGTATATAAATAATTCTTGCAGCTTCCTTTTTCATACCTGCTACTTATTTTATTAAAATTTAAAAATAAAATTACAATTTAAAGTTTACTTCAAATTGTTTTGTGCAATGATCAGCTGTTTAATGTCGGTGTCGGCTCAGAAGATGGATGCTGAATTATAAACTTCTGTAATTTTTCAGCTAATTGAAGAATTGAGGAGAAACTACATTCATAAATACAAGCAGCAGAACCTTGTATAGTGATTCGCAAACCTCAGGTAATATGTTCGATATAGTTGTTTGCGGAATACGAAAAAGGTATCGTAGAGACATGAAACTGTCTCCTGTAGCGAGAAATCACAATGTGACAGCAAGAGGTTCACCAGGTAAAATAGGTTCCCGCATATTTGTGTTATGTTTTTTTTTATCAATAGAGATACCATTTCCAAAAGATTGTTGAAGTCAGCAATGTTTATGGAAAGAATATTTTTGCATAGTTGTGGTACCTCATTTTCCAGCTCAATAGCATCCAAGTTCATTTCCACGTTTCACTCAATTGCGTAACCATATACTACGTTTTCGTTGACGAATTTTTCCATTGTCGTCGTTGCCTTCATGCTCCATAACAAATTGAGCGGCTTGACCAAAAATACAAAACAACAATGCATCTTCTTTTTCGGAATCAGTCATTTAAAGTTCCAAATTAAATTTTTCACATATTTTTTTGCAATTTGTTCTGTTTTCTACAAATTAATTGCTTCGTGGAATGACATAGCAAAAATATTTGCTACATTATGAACAAAGAAACTTTGCTACAGGTCTAGCAAACATGTTTTGGAGCAAATATTTGCTACCGTTTAATGTTATTTTTAAATATATTTGCTCCAAAAAAAAAAAAAAAAAAAATTAAGCAGATAAATTGAATAGCAAATATACGAAATATTTGCTATGTGTTATGCTACATCAGCCACTGTGGGTGATTTTATACTGCAACCAAGTCTTCCAATCAGACTCCATAAAAGATACTTCCGAAGGTGTATATAAATTCATGGTGCTAGTGAATCATCGCTTGATTAATTCGCAAGTGATATAATCAAAATCAAAATACACAAATACGAGTAATCCTCTTTTTCAGTTTGCCAACTTTGCTATGGATTGCCATGTCAGCCTTACGGTTTATTTGACTATTGTTGTGGATGACGCAGCCTTGCAGGCACTTCAGATGTTGATATGCAAGTCTTTGCTGATACCAGTGATATCTGTAAGCAGGGTACTCTTTCAAAAAAATTGTTTTTACCAAATTCATGTAACCCATCCAACAGATTAAAATAAATGTTTGGCCATATAAACTTGTGGGTGTAACAAATAATGGCAAAAAAAAGGAGAAAGTTTGTGTTCCCTTCAAATATAAAATATACATATTTTTGTAAATTAAAAATATTCTGATATTCTCTTATGTTCAAATAAAATGAATTACAATTTTGCAGAGTTGATTTCCCAATCGGAAAGTCTTTTCGCTTGGTAATTCACTGAGGGCAACAACAAATTTTGTGCAAAAGTCGTTCGATCATACGCAATCAATAATAATTGTCATCATCCATCTAATTAAAAGCTCTTGACTCATATTTGAGACTTCCATTTGAGAACTGAAGATTTTATCCTAATTAATTTTAATGCGTTTTTTTTATTCATTTATTATTTTTGTGTTATTGCCTTAGTTATAAGAGAGAACGAACATCTTATCGTATCCCTTACACAAAAGGCTTTCCAACAGAAAGATGTATGTTGCCCAAGCTTTCGATAATGTTTGGCATTGCGGCTTAATACATAAAATATCTAGACTACTGCTTGATAATGTACATCTATTGATCCAAAACTATATAACTCATAGAGAATTAGTCTTCAAGTAAATAACTATTTTTACTCAGCTCTGTAAAATAGACGCCGGAGTTCCACAAGGTAGTGTTCTGGGCCAAAAAGGCATACATGACATCTGTACTCACACAATTCAAAAAATGGCAAAAACTATTCTCTAAAATCACGTAAATGTCAAAAATCAGAATTCATTCCATATTGGAAACATCAAATTCTGAAGGACATTCCAATAATTCTGTTTTACTTATTACTGTTAAATTTTATTATTTTCTAAATTGGTCAACATTAATACGTACGAGTATATGTAGAATCATATTGCATCAGCATAATTTGGAGTCTACTTTTCTACTCATCACAATAAAATAATAATATTGATAACTTCCTTCCTTTTAAATTAGTGGCAACACCTTAAATTCGTAGTTGCCCTCTTCATTTCGACTCTTTCCCATGAAGCTGCATTAACGAGTAGAAGTGAATCTTATTAATGACGAAAAGTAAAAGAGCATATGGGATTCAATGCGAGCTCGAACAGTTCCAGATGATGAAATTGTGACTAAGGAAAACCTTCGTGAAGTCAAAGCATATCGGTCAAAAAAGCATTACGTTTTGAAGAGGCCAAAGGGACCGAAGGGCACAGAGCAACTTATATGCAATTGTGGATTGTTTGAAGGGTTATGTAAGACGCTTAAGAAATCAGTTGAACGCACAGAGAAGCTTATGAATAAAAACAAAAACAAAAAATAAATATGTAAATGTATTTATAACATCAGTTTAATGTTTTTTTTTCATGTTTTTAAAATAAATATTGCAAAATGTTCCTTTGAAAATTTATTTGTTTTTGGTTTGTGGTTTGATGGTTTGCAAATGCATCATTTTTTTAATTACTAAAATACTATAATACAATTATAAACTAAATAAGAAAATAAGTATATTAAATATCTAAACAAATCTTAGATTTTAATAAGTACTTAATAATAAATATGTATAAATATATATATAACAACTTACTTACGGTATATATATATATATATATATATATATTATATATATATGTATATATAATGGTTGTATATTTGTGGCAGTAACAGTTTTTGCTTTTGTGAATGGATGTGTGACACATTGAGCTTGGAAACGAGAACAGGAATAAATAACGAATGGCACGCTTAAGACGTTGCCACCCTTCGACGATGCATGTACGTCGCCACAAAGATGTTCTTAAATATTAGTTTGTTAATGTGAAATCTTACAAGCTGAATTAAAACCACTTTTTGGGATTCGATTTAATTGAAATTTGGAAAATCCGCCGAGACAGTCGGAATTGGTGGATCAAATTTTGTCAATTGCAATTTTGTACTTTCCCTGATACATGTTTAGTGTCATGGCTAATTGTCTTTTTTGTTCTCTTCATAACTAAGTTTCTCATATTGTCTCCCATTTAATTTGCTTTTGATGTTGTGGCTTATAAAAAGATTTGAAATTCCTTGATGGCCACGTGGGTAATGGTTGCTGAATTGGTTGCCGTTGCAAAGGCCTATGCATATTTTCCAGAAGTGTGGTGATTGCATTGGTCTACCGGATTGGTGATTCTTAAAATTGTTATTGTTAACTTGGTTATTTAAATTGGGCACAGCAAAGGATCTTTGTATGGCACCATGGCGCAATCTTAATAGTTAGTTAACAGAGTCTGTTAGAATATGTCCATACACTTCAATATGTAGAATACACATAAATAAATTACTTGACAAGGACAATTTTCTTTTTTTGTTTGTTTGGAAATGTTAAAATTAAGAACCCAAGTAAACAAAACTAAATGAAACTAATTTGAATCGATGAGTGATGAAACTTCATTTTATCTAATAACGAAATGCGGAAAATCATGAATGGAAGCGAGTCTCCTCAACTGGATCATTCCGCAAATAGCAACAGATAATTATAAATTATTATTATGTGAAGTAACGTAAACATTCTTTATTTTTAGTATAATTCATATTCCTCTTGTAATTTTTTTCGGCTCTACTACTAAATTCATTCTATTGAATTGCACACCACTTCAGTGAGGGCTTTAGGGGGTTGACATATTGCAATATGTATATTGCTACAAATTTTATATTTGGCTTAACATTTATTACATTACGTTAGCAATCGGTTAATTATTTTTAAAAAAGGTAGTGATGGTGACAAGAAATATTATTCGTATGTGGTGCATTGGTAGATGTGATGTGTTGGTGATGCTGCGGAAACAATGAGAAGTGGTGCGTTGCTTGATGTGATGTGTTGGTGATGCGGCGAGTGCGGCGATCTTACCGAGGCAGGTGGCAGGATGGTGTTTCTCACGATGACTTGCAACTCAACGAACAAAATCCACCGGCGACAGGCGACAAAACATAAACACAAAAGTTAACATTACTTCACAAAATCAAATTACAATTTGCATACCTCAGACAGAGTAAAATCTGTCTCCAACCAGATGGAAAAAATATATGGCGGCTTTTCCTATTTTTTTCATCCAAAATATAGCGGGGCTTTTCTTTAATGAATCATTATCTTTCCAACAAAATTTAATAAGCTCCAAAACTTTACTTCTTCCATTCATTCATTGTTTACTTTCCTCTTCTTATAGATGATCAGGACACAAGAGCTAAATGCGTTCACTGAAGTTATGCCTAAAAAATGATCGATAATTAAGGATTTCGTAAAATTATCATAATAAGAGTGTGAGTGCATCCATTTCTGTGAATTTAAATAAACTAATTTAATTAATATGTGAAAATTTTTCCTACAGCAGTTATATTTGATGTTGGTCAAACTGTTCGCAATGGCGACACTAATTGCAAACCACCAGATGTACAATTACTTATCGAACTAATGATAATTTCAAGGATGTCCATCTCCTTTATAACCTCCATCCTTGCATTGCTGTAAATATCACAACCAAGCTGATATCATTTCATCATTGACTTAGATACTTACCTACTGAATATATTCTTTTACAAATCCCTTGTCATCAATCTTCTTAAACACTTTAGAATCTTTGTTTGTATTCCTCCTTTATTATATTCTTCCTTGAATTGCTGTAAGTATCAACACCATAATGAGATAGATCACTTCATTAGGGATTTGATACTTACTTTCATATTTTACTGTAAGTAGTAAAGCTTAAAAGTATAAGAATACTTCAAAGTAAACTTTGCTACTTACGAGTACATGCTGCATATATCCCTGTACTCGTCTTTTATGATCTCAATCCTTGAATTACTGTAAGTATTAAAGACAAGCTGATATTATTTCATAATTGACTTGAATACTTACCTACTGAATATATCATTTTCCTTCCTTCATTTGCTGTAAGTATCAACTCTCATATGATATCATTCATTTGTTACTGCACATCTCATATCCTCCACTTCTCCTTTAAAATTTTCAACCTTGTTTTTCTGTTTGTAATGAAGAATACTCCTCCTCTACAACCTCTATCCTTGCATTGCTGTAAGTACCAAACCAAAGCCAAGCTTAAAGCATTTCATAATTGACTAACCTACTGAATATATCATTTTACAAATCTTGCTTGCTATATTTGTTACTGCAGATCTTCATTGCCACCAATCCTCTATTTCTTCTTCATGATCTTCTTTGTTTTTCTGTAATAAAAAAACTCGATGTGAGAATATTTTATAATTAATTTTGCTACTTACCAGCTACTCTATATTTGAATGCCCTCCTCCAATTGTTCAAAACGATTTCATCCATTTTACGCGTTAAATGTGCTAGAAAAGTGCAAATAAATTGCAATGTTGGATTTCGGTATTGGATGGGTTGAGATGTATTACATGTATAAACGAAGCAATTTTTGATCACATAAAGAAAAATATACATTAAATAAAATGAAATTTGAATCGAAGTAGACACTGTCTATTAGAAAGATACAATATTTACACATTTAATTCACATTTGAAAAATCTTAAAAAAAATAAATTGAAAAACGAATTACGAAAAATGGATAAAAAGTTCAATATTCCTCTTTGGACAGTGTTAATATGGATTGACATTTTTCTACTATGTTTATTGTTGCAACGTGCATTCATGAATTGGTGGTTGAGACGCCGCCGTGCAACTGAGCATCTTGAATACGATTATTTAGATGACGATGCAATTGAAGCGGAATCTAATAATGTTGTGTACTCCATCACTTATCAAAACGAACATGCAACTCCCGTTTAAATTTGGACCTGGAATATATACAAACAATCGTCGTCATGGTCATGGTCATGGTCAAGGTCTCCCTTTAGTTCCTCAGTATGTGTTTGTATATTGTATTTTGTAAATTCAATATAAAAAAAGAAAGAATTCTATAGAGATCAGAAAGTTAACAATTCCCATTGAAAATTGGATTTGGAATATTATACATATTAACGAACGTGGTCATGGGCAAGGTCTATCTGTAGTTTCTCAGTATGTGTTTATATATTTTGTAAATTCAATATAAAAATATATAATTCTATAAAGATCAGAAAGAAAACTATTGACTTTCATTAACATTAATTAATCTTTAGTAGACTCAAAAAAAAAAACCATTATAATATATAAGAAATACTCGTTGCCTAAAGCCACTTTATTGTTAGCTTGGGTTTTAACTGAGGCATTATACTCTATCCATATATGTATGTATGGTAGTTTTTATTGTAATAATCGTCTCCACATCTTTGTCCTTATATTATAGGCTAACCAACTAACCAATAAACAAACGAAATCAGTCAATAAATGGAAGCATATTTCAGCACTCACTAATGTTTCCCTCATATCTGAGAGTATTAATAAGCTGGAAACTAAAGGATGGACGTTAACTGAATCTGTTCAATTAACAATGAAGGAGGGTCAAAATATATTCGCATTATCAGGGATATTATGTCATAAACATATATAAAATATTGTTACAAAGGTAACAACAAAAGTAGCAATAAATGTTGTATAATTGTTTATGATCCTCTGCTCTCACTAATGTCTAAATTCACTCGATGCATGTGTGATTATCCCTTTCTTTTTGAATGACATAAATGATTGCATCGGAGATATATTCACTTTAGAATGAGGATTAGTTATGTCATTATTATATAATAACTAAATTTCCCGGAACGTGTTGTTACGCATTCCCTCAAAAAAAAAAAAACAAAATTAAGAAAATTCTTTTTTTTTTTATCTTAATGTTAACGGATATACAATATTTTTGGTTTTTACATTTGGTGTATAAATATATAAATATTTTGTGTGAAAAGCATGAAATATCAGCTATTTGTTTTCTTTATAGACTCCACTGGTCTGATCCGTACCAAACACTCTCTATGCTATGCTAGAGTTCCCCTAAAAATTCCATCAAAATCGGCTTAGTACGTGAATGAATTTTTTTTTTTTTTTTTTTTTTGTCACTCACAATTCGAATAGAGATTTGTAATAATTATCTGAAATGTTCCGCAAAGATGACTTCCTCTAAGCCTTATATGCAAAATTTAATCCATTCATATACTTTTATATACGAGTATATAGATTAAATCTTTCAATAAATGAGAATCTAGATAATATTAAATTTTTGTTTTCTGTTTGTCTGGTACTGTTTTGATTGATTTTTAGATGAATTACTTATTCTTGCTCTATACAAATGCATTTATACATATTAAACCATTTTCTATAGCATATAATCCTCTGGTCCTTAGTAATATAAATGTTTTCTAAGTCCACGGTAAACTTTGATTGTAACCTAATAGGAACATTTTTGAGAATGGTTGGCCCCTATATACATGATAGTTGTAGGGGTGTGAAAGATTGATCAAATACCTTTTTCAAGCTGAAAGTAGGTAAAAATGCATTGGTTACAAGTTCATGATGGCTCAGCCATGTAATGTATTTATAGTCATTAAATTGAAATAGAACAAAGTATAGTTTAAACTTAATCCGTGAGCCTCTTCTGGTCAACTTATTTAATTTGATTTAATTTTATATACAACTTGAATGAACTCTAATAGATCAGTAAATTTTGTTAGTTATTTTGCGTGGGTCAAGATTGATTTTGTAATAATGTAAAATTTTGATTGTCATCCATCATCATTTCTATAAGAAAATTAAATCCATATCGCACGAGCAAACTCCTCAAAGGGAAATTGTACCCGGTCACTCGCAAGACAGGCGAACATTGAACTATCGAGGGAGATGATCATGTAACTTGAATATTTCATAATCTCTAAAACTGTTGTAATACAGGAACAAATTAAACGAAAAAAAAAAAAATCCTAGATATATTGTAAATGGACCACAACATGCAAGAGTTCAAATGACTCTGAACAAACATGAAACACAATATACGAGTGCAAGAAATGTTATACGAAGTTTAAAATTGCAAAAATAAAAAAAATTAATATTAAAATAAAAAGGAAATTCCTATTCCATTCGTATGAAGATATCCATGATGGGTAATTCCTCATACGACAGGCAAAAATACTAAATGTTCTAAGTAGAATTTTAAGTAGAAATTATAATTTAGTTAAAAGATTTTTGAGCAATAGGAACTAAAGCCTTCAGGTCAATACATTGCATTATTATTTACATTAATACAATACGAGTATTGCATTAAATTATTATGTTACGGTCACATGAAATTCCGTCATACATATGAGACATTTACACTATCCTCAATAACATTTCATTTATATCCATATTCATACGTTTTTTTCATCATCTAGATATTTACAGGAACTTAGTTGAAGTATCTAATGAATATTAAGATCTCCTATTAAGGAGATCGTTGGCATGTAATCTTTTTATTGTAGAAATATATACTAGCGTACCCACCCTGCTTCGTACGGGTTGTTTATTTTCTTGGCATCACTATATTCTCTCTGTTACATTTTGAGTATCAACAAAGAACACAGTTTGATTAGCAGAAAATAAAAGTAATATTTTAGTTATTTTTTGTAGTATACTTTTAGGGGTTGGGGTTATTTGAATATCTTAGAATTCGGGAACAACGACACATGTCGGGATCGAAACTTTCCTATGTTCATGCCGGGAACCAACCATACACATTCACAAAATTTCAATGCAATCAGATGAACGATATGTCAGCGCAGAACACACGAATAATTTAAAACACATTTTTATGTGTTTAAATTTCTATTAAAATTCTATTTTTTTATTTATTTTATTATTCATTTTTTCTTTACTTTTTATAAAATAAGTATTTAATTATATTTTGTGATACGAGTATAATAGACGATTTACAGTGAGCATTCAATGCTACATTTCGTCAATAACAACAGGGAACATGACGAAATTGTGTAGTTGTTATTGTAGTAAAATAGTAATAGTTTATTCAGACTGAGTAAAACTCGGTGTTCTGGGCAACTCGCACACAACTCAAGTTCAAATCTACAACAACCACAGGGAAAATGAACGAAATTTGTTGTTGTTGTTGTAGTATTGAGAACTTGGGAGTTCTGCTTGAACTTGGTTTTTTAAATTTTAATAAAACACGTAGCATGAATGAAAAATGAAGCAGCGGGTATTATGTGCGAATTGTTCTTAATAATGTATTTTTCACAAGTTTTCAATTTTAATTTTTCACAATTTGCCACAACGTTCCATTTGTGTGTATAACCAAAACAAAAAAAAAAACAAACAGCTGTTTCGATCACACGAAATCCACTGTAAACAACTTGCATTAAATTCTCAATGCAAATTGCATATTAATTCGTATTTTTAACCGACTTCAAAATAGAAGGAGGTTATATGTCCCATTGTATGTATTTTTTATGTTTGTTCGCTTCTTTCTCCTTCAATTGAGATAAAACATGTGATCAAATGTTTGATGTGAGCGCGATTTGATGTATTCAATGTTTAGGTCACACGTGTGGACCAAATTAAAAATTTTTGATTTGCGTCAAGTTTCTTCTTTTGAAAAGAAGTGTGTGCGGAGAAAGGAAAAAAATTGTTTTTCCTTCTGTATACATTTCGTTTTGAAGAGACGTGTGTGCGGACAAAGGAAAAAACCGTTGCTTGTCGGGATGCGGGAAAAGGAAAAAACTTTTGCTTGTGCATAGATTTCGTTGCGGACAGACGTGTGTACGGACAAAGGAGAGAAAAGATTGTTGTTTGTGTATAACACACAATAACCGCTATCTGCACTTATTGCGCTTCAGAAAAAACTAAAAATTGTCAATTCTACGAAATAAATTCGATACGTCTGTACACATCGTGCATTCACATCCAACATTTGGACAAATATATGACGCGTGTATTTGGTCTATGAAACCAAAATCTCAGTATTATAGGTCAATTGGCTTGCCATCGATTTCACCCCGATCACTTAGCAATAATATACATTTTTTTTAAATCTGTTTCATTTTTCACTTTTTAGTGACTTTTTGTGGTTTTTGATGTCGGTTGAGATTTTTTTTTTTTTTTAAGTTGCTTTTATCTATAGTCATCCCAAGCATTTTAAGTTTATTTACATTATGAAGTGCCAAAATTCATAGATTTCATTAAGAAGCTGCAATTTTTAACCTGTGACCTATTGGGTAGTCATCAGCGTATGCAGAAAAGTTAAATGTTCTATTTCTATTTTTATTGTTGAAGGCAATAGTGAACCCTTTCTTCTTTTTTGGGTTGTGTTGCTCATTTGTACTATTATTTTTCTCTTAGTGAGAAAATATGTTATAAATTTAGCTATTTGTGAGCATATTTTTCATTCGAACAGAAGTAGAAATTAAAATATAATTTGTGATATGGACTCGTATGTTTGATGCCAAATGAAATAATTGTCTGGGATTCATGCATTTTAAATAATAAATTTGATATAATTGAATTGAAATTTCTTTAAATTAACTTTATGTTCTTCGATCTCTCAATAATCATGGTTAATATTAAATAAGTTTGTCTATTATTGTAATGATGATGATTTCGATTCTTTCCATTCATTACTTATTTCATCATTTCTCATTTTCTTTCTGGACCGTTTGCATCCTTCCACTTTTCATTTGATTTCGTTTCGTTTTGGTTCGGTTCACTTAGCTTCATTCAGTGGAAAAGTTCTTCCTTGCAACTTAAATTCAATTTTCGGTTTTCATTCTTTTTAATTTTTCAGCTTTTCTTTTTTGTTTTGCTTCATTTTAGTTTTTATTTTTTCATTATTATAACGGCAGCAGCAGCAGCAAATTCCCTTCAACAAATGACTACTTCTGCTTCTATATATTACTGCTGTGCTTGGGTCCCCATCCTCCTTCTGTTGTAACTGGTGTTAATTACAAATTCTACGCTTGCACTTTTCCATACGCCCTAGTGACCTCCTGAACCTCAACCTTAGCTCAGCTTGGATTGGCTTTGCTCGACTCATTTGAACGGAACTCATCTCATTTCATCTCATATCCAAGTCTTCTTTGGTTCATTGATGCCTGCAGCCAGTACATTGCCAGCTCATTACTGGCACTATTTCTTCCATCTTCCATCTTCCATTTTTCCTTATATAAGTCTTCTTCAGTGTTTCATTTCCATTCGCCTCATTTTCTTCCATTTCATTCTTGTGTCTTTTTTCGTTTCGGTTTCCCTTGTTGTTGCAAGTTTTATTTGTGGCGAATCGATTCGATGCAAAATTAAAATGGCCTCAATTCATTCACTGACTGTGACAAGCGGTGCGAGAGCGCATCAAGCGTGCCATGGATGCGCTTCTTTGCTATGGAAAAAGATGAGTGGGCGGCAAATGGCATAGCGGAATCGAGTGTTTGGACATGGCGTGGCATGGTGTGGCAAGGAATCGTAACGCTGCTAATGTCCGTTGAAGCGGTTAGTAAAATAATTGCAAGTAATTGCGACGATTCGATGAAAATGATTGCGTATAAATGCTGAATTAATTTCAATTTAGCTGAGAAGCGAATAAAAAAGAAAAAGTAAATCGAAATGGAAATGGGATTGGGATTGGGAAAGCGCATGTACTCACACACAGCCACAGACACAAATACATAAAATCAGAGAATAAGAGACAAAGATAAAAAAAAATGATTTCTTTATTATTTGTTGCATTGATTTATGGATTTTTTTTTAATTTGTTTATTTATATGAAATTAAAAGCTTACGTACTAAAATAAACAATAGTTTAAATATAAATTTTTGATTATACATAATCTATCTATACTTATACTTAGCATTATGAAAATAATGTGGTTGCAATGAAATTAGTATATAAAAACATTGCTTAAGTAGAAAATGACTAAAATATATACATATATAAGATTAAAAATAATAACAGTAATAACAATACTTATAATAATAATAATTTTAATATTCATAGTAAAAAATTTTAAGTAATATTGTATAATAGTAAGGGATGGGTATCAGTTAGCCGATTAATCGAAATAATCGATGTTTTGTTGTTCGATACCCATTCCTAGTAATAATAGTCAGATTATAGTAAGTAAAATAAAATAAATCTTTATATTGTAGAAACATCTGATAGTTTTATAGTAGATTCATTTGCTTATTTCGAGTTAATATAGAATTAAAAAAAAAAAAAATTATTTTCCCGCTTAGGATTTGCAAAGTTGGGAAGAAGCACAGTCTGCTACTGCAATTCCATAATTGTTATCATTTTCATCTTTCTTGGAGGATCGATGCCGAACCAGGGAAATGTAGAGCACGCAATGGCTTCGTATTCCCTGCCTATCGTGGTAAGTAAGCATAAAAAAAATCATAATATGGTACAAATAGAGCGTCATTTGTAGTAGCTATGTAGTTCTAATACTGCTGGTTGCGTTTTTTTGTGGCAACTCGATGCATGTTATATACTCAACGGCATGCATATTAGTTAAGGAACTTTGACGTACTAAATCTTCATTGTCGTTATCAAGAATCGATGCCTACTCGTGTTGCAGCTGGTGGCAAATTTTTTCATGCAAATGTCACAGCAATGTGTCGATGATAACTGGCGATCAGCCGGCTTGCACTTTTGAAATGGAGATTGAAACATACCGAAACGCATTCAATTGGCTGATCTAAAGTTCAACAAATCTAAACGCATTGATTTTCTAATTGGCGCTAGCATATTCTTCGATCTTCTTTGTAAAGGTGAAATACAACAGTCTGAAAGCGTCATTGATTTATAGCAGCCACATTCCATGGTTAAAACTGCTACCTACATGTCTTTAAACCAGACGTAGGAGCGTCAGCCGCCGAAAGAGGTGGTGGAGCATTTATCTTTGGCATTCAATGGTTCCCAAAGTAACCACTACCAGTGCTTTGGCTTGATTGTTTCTGGAGGAGTACAGCATCCCTCAACTTTATAGGATGTGGTGGCTCATAGCCGAAACGTTTCACAAAATGACTTTCAAGTTTTGAGGCAGCAGTCAACTTAACTTGGGAAGAAGACGACAGTAAAAGTCATTTTAAAGCAAATTTCAGACGTTTACCTACATGAGCGTATTCGGTGTGTTTGCCTACTAAGGAAAATCTAGGTTTATTGGGTGATTCATATAAGTCCGCAATGAGTCGTTTTAAAAATTTATGGTGCAAGCTGCATCGAAATCCGACACTCGGCTGTAGGATGATGCAAAGAATATTAGACTACATTTCCAAGTTCATTGGAGGGCATAAAACTGTTGTTTACGATGTTTTCGAACCAGGCATATAATGGCAGACTTGGCAAAGGATCGTGTAGAATTGATTTGGCCATTTGTTGTAACTGGAATTGATCATGCGACTGACTTTGTCGGGGCCAAGAATGTGCTAATGGATATTCGTCGCCTTTCACTCAGTGGTGGTTATCAAGCTTTGTTTGAATTGATTGGAAGTTTATTCTTCCTCGGTCTCAGCATTTTGGTGATTTATGAAGACGGCGAAATATCATTTCTATCGAGCAGTCGGCCCATCGATCCTCGGTTTTGATGAATTGTGCACTCTGGTTTGCCATATTGCAGCGGTTAATTCAAGACCATTAGTTCCTCTTTCAGAAGATCCTGCTGATTTGAATGTGCTGACACCGGCTTATTTTTTGATTGGTTCATCATTTGCTGCTGTACCGGAGCTTGAGCTTGTCGCCCATTTCAATTATTTCAACCGGCTTGCAGCAAATCTTTTGGAACCGGTGGAGCAAGGACTATATATATACTATACTTCACCAGCATGCGAAGTGCCGCGCACCCAGGGCTGTTTTGAAAAATACGATGCTGTGTTAATCAAGGACGAGAATCAACCGCCGCTGAAATGGCCAGAAACAAGGGTGGTTCAATTTATACCTGGGACGGACGGAGTTGCTCGTGTCGCTGAATTACAAACTGCTTCTGGTTTTGCTCGTTGTATCGTTTGCAAGCTTTGCGTGCTCCCTATGGATGAAACTGTTGGAAGCCCGAATGTTTGGAGCAGCCGTACTCATAGTAGTTATTTCTGTTTATGTTTTGCGACGTCTTAAAATCGATACAATTTTCATTGTTGTTGTTTAATTAAATAAATATTTATTTTGTTAAATTAATATACAAATAAGAATTGAAAAGTCGTCTGTATTTGCTGACAGTCAAAAAATATTTGTAACTTAAACTAAGTAATTGAACCAATTATTCATTACGGGAATGTTCTACCATATAACGAATAAACAATCCAAGGATCAGTAAACAAAACACTAGAATTTGAAAAAAGTCCGTTTGTGGAATCAATTCTTTCAGAATACACTGGGCTCAACAATTCTTTTGAAGAACTAAAAAAAAAAAAAAATTGAAATGAGATTCTAGTTGTTGCAAAAAAATAATAGCAAATATACATAAAAAAAACACAGGAGAGCTTACGGAAAACCGTTTAATATTTGGTGTCAATATAAATATATAGATTGGTTCATATGGTGGACAATAACTTGGTTGTTTGCTAAATTCCTTAAAGCTTGTGGCATAATATCTTGAACAGTATGATGTGTTTTGTTTAGTAAAGCATTTAATTTTTAATTTTTTTTTAATTTAAGGCGAACTATTGTGGAACTAGGGCATCGTAATGGGTACCATTGTACCGCAGTCTCCGGACACGATCCCCATCTTCTCCAAAGCATGCACACTGTTCGCCATTTAAATACACTTCTAATTTCATTGAGTATATTATATCCGCGGCTTTAATTTCACTTGCCGCCCCCCCAAGTGGCTTTTTTTCGCATTTCTCGTCTGTAAGACGAACGATTTCTGTAAATGCGTCCCCTTCTGTCGCTTGTAAGCCAAGCAAAGTCATCCCAATTATGGCACACGAACTGGACCACGTCATTCCTAATATAATTGGCCGCGTCTTCCGTTTCATAGATTAAATAGGATAGTGCCCGAAACAAGCATGCTCCATCCGCAAGAATAGGAATTAATAAGTGTGGTGTTTTTTGTCCATTAATATTTAAATATTCCAAACGCATTTTATCAACATAAATACAATTTTCAACGTTATCCATCTTGTTTTGCTTTCGCTTAATGGAAAATTGATAATGTAATAATATAAATAATATAAGTTTATCTTAAGTCTACCATGTCTTATGGTCATAGAAAAAAAAAAAAAAAAAAAAATATATATAATAATACAAAAATTATCGATTGATTGTCTTGTTTTGAGTTGCTTACAATATGTTGTTGTTAAAGATTATTAGAAAATTAAATGAGTAAAGTAAAAGTTGTAAACTGAAAATATAGAGCGCTTGCTTTCTGGAGACCAAAACTCTTCATATAATTTCTCTGGAAGTGAATCTTTATCAGAGGATAGGTTATTCATTTACCCTATCCAGTCTTAAACGAGTACATCTAATAAACAATAAAAATAAATTTTAAATGGTACAATTTAAAATGCTCTTTCATTACTGGAATTACGTATAAGACAGGATAGGATATGCAGATCACTAGTCATAAAGCGCACAAAAGCAACCAGAAGCCTTACAGATCATTGTGACGCATCAAAATGAAGGGGAATAGTGGGAATAAGACAGTATTTCTTAATATTAATTTATTTACTTAGGCTGATTGTTGATGTTCTTTCCTTTTATTTTTTAAGTTGCGTTGTTTTCTTCGCTTGGCACTTTCTTCCTTTTTGATTTTTTTCAGTCGAGAATTTTATTTCTGGTAGTCAGTGGTGCCCACGTCGTTCGGACTGACTTCGTATGCCGTTAACTTTGCTTCTTCGTTCGAAAGTTGATGGTATGACAGTTGTGGTTTTGTTCTTGCTTCAATGCTAGTATCCTGATATTGAGGCAGGATTTATAAGTTCAGATTTAGAATATTTTTTGTCGTTGTTTTTTTTTTTTTTTATTTCCGCTTTCAATTTGTCGCTTTTACTCTTTGATCCACAATGTTGATCAGGATGACGATTTTTGATTTTTTATGTTTCAGTGACAGTTTAATTTTTATTTAAGTCTAATCAGGATAACAATATTTTTTTTGAATTGTTTGTCAGATCCACCTTTGTTATTCGAAAAAAGCAATAAGAACTTAAAATATAACGGATCACTTGTTTATTAACGAAGGATACTTCCGATATTCCGATATTATTGTAGTACTTTTAATATTTGTATTTGAAAAAAAAAAAGAAATATGTTGACAGTTAATTAAGGGGACTTTTTAAAGTAAAGTAAAGTAAAGATTGTAAAATCAATGAAAATATTTCGTATTGTTTTTAAAAATTGAATTGATGGTGCTTGCTTTCTTCACACGTATAATCTCTCTAAAAAGTGAGCTCGGTAATTTTGTTTGTTTGTTTTTTATGTTGCTATATAATTTATTTACCCTATCCAGTCTAATTTGGAGGTGTTTTTCTGCCTTATAATTGTTCTGTCCGTTATTTGGTTTCTTATTTTGCTGTTTTTTTTTTTAGTGTTCAGTTGCCGATTATCTTGTGGTCGTTGTTTCTGGTAATTCTTATTCTGTTCCATTGTCTGAAAGGCATATCCTGATGTTCATTGGCTCTTCAAAAGGCTGAGGGTTTCTAAATGCGAATTATTATGCGATTATTGTTGGACATAACATCTACTGCGGGTCTTTGCACTAAGATAAACTGAGATTTGGAGTTCAGTCTCCTTAAGCGTATCTTTTTCATAAGGAAATTCAAGTTATGTCGTCAGGAAAGTAGTATGTCGTATCCTTCAATGATGGGGTAAAACACAGTCCTTAAGGCTAATACCAAATAAAGATTTGTATTTTTTTGAAACCCATGAAATTCTGACCTATCGTTCAGCTATTTAAAAACGTCGAAATTAACAACCTGAGCTATGCTTCTTAAATTTTTTTTTATTTTAATCTTATTAATATGGTTTTTTTTATAAACAGACTTCAAAAGAAAGTATGTATGTAAGGTTATCTGTTTGACTCGTATATTAATACTTATGTATGTATGTAGCTTCGCGAAATTCTCAAAAACTACAGATCCGATTTGGTGGGGGTTTCCGCTATTCGGCTGCATATTTGTCTTCGAAAGTTTAAGTGTATAAACATTGTCCTAATTAATTTTTATTAATATTAATTTATTAACTTACGTTATTAAGTTTTTTGCGACTTTCGTATTATGTGATTGTTGGTGTTCTTTCCTTTAATATCTTTTTTTTTTTGTATAGTTAATATTCTCCACTTGGCCCTTGGCCCACGACGTCCGAGTTGACTTCGTATGCCGTTAACTGAGCTGCTTCGTGCGAAAGTGTATGATATGATGATTCTGATGCTTGGTTATATAATAATATTTTTGACGGTTTAACTTTTTTTTTTTTTTTTATTAGTGCTGATTTAAATTTGTCGCTTTTTTGCTCGGATCCACTTTTGGTATTGCCAGTTGATCAGAATGACAATAATTGAGGAAGTATTTATCAATATAACTTTAATTTTTATTGTTGTCAGGATCACAATATTTTTATTTGAATTGTTTTTCAAATCCACCTTTGTTATTTATCAATGTCCCTTTTAGTTCTGATTAGTATCAGAATATTTTGTTAAATTGTTTTATTAAAACCTAGTAATGATTTTGTTGCTTTTCGGTATCCGCATAAAAATCTTAAGTAATCAAGGATCACTTTGCTTATTAACTTAAGTTATTAAGATTTTTGCGCCTTTTGTGTTGTTGCCTTTTTTAGTTGTTCTCGTTGCTTCCTTTTCGGTTTTTTCCAGTACAAGATTATATTCCTGCTAGTCGGCAGTATCCACAACGTCCGAATTGATTTTGTATGCCGTTAACTGAGCTTCGTCGCCCAAAAGTGGTTGGTATGATGGAGGCAGGATTTACAAGTTCAGATTGACAATTTTTTTGTGGTTTTTGTTGATATGTTTTTGTTTTTTGTTTAGTTGTGCTTTCAATTTGTCGCTTTTATTGTTAGATCAACTTTAGTGTTTTTTTCCAGTGACAGTTTAAGTTTTATTGTAGTCAGATCAGGATCACAATGGTTTGTTAAATTGGTAAATTGTTTTATTAAAATCGAGTAAGGAATCGTTTTTTCAGTAACCGAAAAAAAAAGTCTGAAGATATCAAGGATGGCTTTGTTTGTCGACGATGGATACTTCCTGTACTCTATCGACTGTGCCACTTTTGATTCTTGTATTTTGGAAAAAAGGAATATGTTGACAATTAATTACGGGCACTTTTTAAAGTTAAGTAAAAGTCGTAAAATCAAAATTAGAGCAAAGATTAGAATATTTCGTATTGATCATAAAAATGTCTTCTAGAATTGATGGTGCTTGGCTTTTAGAGGTCATAACTCTTCACATAATCTCTCTGAAAAGTAAACTCGGTCGGTTTGTTTTTACGTTGATCAACTTCATAAGAAGAGACGTCATTAATTTACCCTATCCAATCTAATGCTTTAACACACCAATATACAATGGAATAAACTACATATAATTGGTATAATTTTGAGTGCTCTGTCATTATTGGAATAACGTAGGCCATTAGTCATAGAGGACGAGCTCAACCAGAAGCCTCATAGATAATTGTGATGCCCTCAAATAAAAGAAGGATAGGCCAATTGGAAGTAGGATATTCTTAGTTATCCTCAAAGTACCAACCCGTCCGACTTCTGCTCTATCTCATGAACCGTAATATGTAGAAAGTTGAAATATGCACAGAGTGTGTAATTCAATTGTGTGAAGAGCGACAAATACTGAAAATAAAAACAAAGTTAAAAAAATAGAGGAGTCCCCATACAAGAAACGTATGTACTGTGCACATTTTTTTTGTTGTAGTATACTTTTAGGCTGTTGAATATTTCACTTTTGAGACAAAAACAAATTTGCATACATTGCGTTAAATCTTATGCGATGGTACGGAACCTTCCGTGTGCGAGTCCGATTCACACTGGGCTAATTTTTTTATATTTTGACAATAACAAAAATCAGGAATGAAAGTTCAAAACCTTACGATTTTCTCAAAATCTACTGATCCAACTTGAATGGGGTTTTCGCTATTCGATTGCATATTGTTCTGAGAAGGTTTAGAGTAAAAATATTTCCCTAGACTATAAAAAAAACCAGATCTATAGACTTAAACAAATTTTTATATACTTCGTTAGCTATAAGTCAGTTAATTTTTTTTAAAAAAAAAGTCAATTACTTAATATTAATTATTTTCTTTTGTGTGGTTTTTCTCTTCAATTATGTTGTTAATTAATTTAATTCTACATTTAAAATCTTTGTTTTTTTTTTTTTTCTTAATATAAATTTAGTAACTTACGTTTTTTATTTTTTGCGTTTTTCGTATTGTTGTTGTAGTAGGTGAACGTTGATTGTTGTTGTTATTTTCTTAAATTTTCTTGTAGTTAAGTAGTCTTCTCCTGTTGGCCTTTTCTTCCTCGGTGATCATGAATTCAGTGAGATGGATGGATGTATGGATGGATGGATGTGTGGATGGATGGATGTGTGGATGGATGATAATGAGAGAGTATTTTTAAGAAAATTTATGAAACCTAAAGGGGTAGACAGTGGAATATAGTGAGTTGTTATTTTATTATACACTTTATATAGCTTTTAGTGCACGTGTGATGCATAAACGTTTAAGAAAAGGGTGATTAGTATACAAAAGTGTATACTATGGGGTAATGGTGACTTAGTGAGTGAACATAGACAAGCGAGACAGACGAAATGAAGTGAAATGAGACGTGTGAGTGTCTCGCATCGGTGTGTGTATACAAGCAATGAAAGATTATATTACTAATAGTCGGCGGTGCCCACGTCGCCTGGATTCACTTCGTATCTCCTTCACTTCTTCGTCCACAAATGAGCGATTTGATCGTGGTTCTTATCCTTTGCCAATACTAAAATCCTGATCTGTAGGCAAATTGAAATTTACAATATTTTTTGGTATTTTTTAAAGTATTTTTTTTTTTTTTTTTTTGTAGTTCTGCCTTAAATTTCTCGCTTTTATTTTGAGATCAACTTTACTTTATCAGTGACAGTTTAATTTTTATTTTATTCTGATCAAGATCACAATACTTAGTTTAAATTGTTTTTCACATCCACCTTTGTTATTTATCAATGTGACTTTTAGTTTTGAACAGGTTCACAATATTTTGATAAATTATTTTATTAAAATAGATAGTCACAATAAAAATATAAACACTCTCAGCCAATTGAATGGCACACTTTTACATATTTTCTTTAAAATCTCTTATTTTCTGATACAGAGGCGTTAGGGGCTTAATTTCTGCGAGAATCAATTAGTAACAAAGTACCTTAATTTTTTCGACATTTGAAAAAACACTTAAAATATAAAAATCCTAGAAATCGCTATTAATCGCTATTATTAGTAAATATAGACTATTTAGTATTAAAATAAAGCAAAATCAACTTTTAACAGAGGCAAAAAAGTTAATAAAAGTACTGGCCTATGATAGAGGGAAAGAAGTCGGAAAGTTTTACTTGATTTCATAAGTGATAAGTCCAAATATGGAAAAAAAATATGAAAATCACAACACACCAAGTGCATAGTAGCGCGGACGAACAACTTATTTTGAGAAAATCTATGAACGCACTACTTACTTGCCAATATAACGGAAAAAATTTGTATTAGTCTAAGTCGACCCATTAAGAGGTGTCCTATTCTGAAAGCTGAATATATAAAGACACTAAAAATACAAAAAAAGCTTCCATTTCATACCAAAGTAATGACTAGAACCTTGCACAAAACAGGAAGGGCGGTAGGTTGCTATGCGAACCGATCTGAGATGTAACGTGATTCACAGGTAATTCTGATAAAATGAGTGTGTCCAAAACAATGGGGTTGTGCTTAGGGATTGGTCCCTAACGCCTCTGTATCAGAAAATATGAGGTTTAAAATAAAATAAAAAACTGTATTCCTGAATTGATAGTGCTTAGATTTTAGAGTCCATAACTCTTCGCACGTATAATCTCTCTGAAAAGAAAGCTCGGTCATTTTGTTTGTTTGTTGTTATGTTTCTCAATGGGAAGTGAAACCTTTTAAGAGGAGAAGTTATGTATTTACCCTATGCAGTCTTATACTTTAACACACTAGACTTAACTATAAATGGTATAATTTGAAGTGATCTGTCTATATTGAAATAACGTATAAGACAGGATAATTTATGTCATAGAGGTCGACCTCATCCAAAAGCATTACAGATCATTGGGAAAACTCAAAATAAGGGGGCTTGGGATAGGAATGTAGATATTTTTTCTTAATATTAATTTATTAACTTACGTGAACTTATTTGCGTATTTCGTATTGTTTTTGTAGCTTTTGTTGTTATGTTGAACGCTAATTGTTGTTGTTATTTCCTTTATTTTGTTTTAGTTAGTAGTTTTTCCACCTGGCCCTTTATTCCTTTTCGGCTTTTTCCAGTCGGCAGTACGCGCGACGTCCGGATTGACTTCGTATACCGTTAACTGAGCCTCTTCGTCCGAAAGTGGATGGTAAGTATGATGTAGGTAGGATTTACAAGTTCAGGTTTACAATATTTTTGTTAATGTTTAAAGATTTATTTTTTTTTGTTTCTGCTTTAAATTTCTCGCTTTTTTAACCACTTTTGATATTTATCAGAGACAGTTTGATATTTATTTTAGACTGTTCGGCATTACAATATTTTGTTTGAATTTTTTTTCAAATCCATCTTTGTTATTTATCAATGTCACTTTTAGTTTTGATATTTTGTTAAATTGTTTTATTAAAATCGAGTAAGGATTGCTTCCCTTTCGGTAACCGCATTTAAATCTTAAGAAATTAAGGATCACTTTGTTTATTAACAAAGAATACTTCCGGTATACCACCGGCTGTGTCACTTTTGTTTTGTTGTATATTGCGACTAAATTTAATATAAAAAGTAATTGATTTATTTATATGATATACAAGTCAAACAATGTTCTAGTGTATATGGTAATGCCAAAAATAGTCTTTTGAGGCTGACCTGGATGTAGTTTAATTTTTTCTACTTTTAAAATCAGTTAGACTCCGGCAACTGCATCTTCTCAAACCCTGTGTAGCGGGCCACAGTACCATCCTACAAGAAGTAGGTTTATATGCTGATGGTGGAGAATGTGACAAATGTGTACTGTATTTAAAATGGAACGACAACTTTAAATCGCGATTCCCGGATAGAGATGATTGGAAGCAGGGTAACGTTATCCGACAAGACGAGCTTTCTATCTATACAGATGGCTCCAAAACGGAGGAGGTATATGCAGTCTGGCAGGCAGCAAGATTGATAAACACTATGGGGGAAACCCCGAGAAGCATATCGATTTATGTTGATAGCCAGGCTGCTGGATACCTGGTCATTGTGGCTTTACAGGCAACGAGATGGCGGATGAGTGTGCCACGAGGGGATCGGCAACGCATAGCTCTTTAGCGGCAGCTGACATTCATAAACCGATACAAGACATCCTTTCCAGACTGGAAAGACTGGAATGCCATGGAGTTAGTAGACAGAATGTGGGCGAAAGGATTCGAATGATAATTGGAGTCTCAGCAGGGCTCTGCGCAATGTTGTTGATGGCTCAAAGAATGCGTGTTCCATACCAAGACTTGTGTCGTAGTTGTGAAGATGAAGATGAATCAGATAGTATGCAACATCTCCTATGTGACTGCTCTTATCTTCTTAGAAGACGTACCCGTTATCTCGGGAAACTGTTCTTTGATTAATTGGGCAGTTTGGCAAAGGTGCTCTGTTCGCGAAATCTTCAGGTTGGTTTGAGAAGCTGAGGGAGACCTCCAGGACTAACTGCCAGACGTTCGTATTCCATAATATTCTTAAATTAATTTCCTTATAATTATGTCTATCCGGATATTGCAAAAGAATATTTTTTCTTTTAAAAGAGGACAATAAACTTAAGTATATAAATTTCTACGTAAACTTGTTACTTATTAATAATGTCTGGTTTGACATTGCACAGTGTTTAAAATTAAATTAAGTATTTCGATTGGAGAAGATATTACAACTGATAAATCCAACTTTCTTTTCTCGTTTCAACCCAATTGCTCGACTCTTTTTACTATACGTTTAATGAAAAAATCGATAATGAAAAACCAATAAAATTTTGTACAAACAAAAACCATATATTTATGTAAAGCATATAAACCAAAAAAAATCTCAATAAATAAACTTATTGAAAAACTAAACAACAAAATGTAAAAAAAATCTGATGAAATTGTGAGAAATTCAATAATGATTTCAAACATTTATCTAAATTGCACTTTAGTAAGCATCAATGCCATCATCAAACACGACAAGGACTATCATGAACCATGAAATCGATCGATGACTATAGTGATAATGACGTTGTCGATGTTGATGTTGCTTGGCATAAGAGCCAAGGAAAGGTGATACCCGCACGAGTGCAAAATGACATAGTCGTCGTATGATAGCAAAAAATAGTAGCAAAAAAGGTCAAAGCGCAAAAAAAAAAATTTAAATTTTTAAAATGGCAAAGAAAAATATCTTCGTACTATACGGAGAATCAAATGTCGTGGCATTAGAGTATGTAAAAATAACAACAACAACAAAATAGTTTATTTTCTGAAAAGTTTTCTCTAAAACTCACAAGGTTTCACATCATAAGTAGTAGTTGAAAGTGCTAAAAATGTTTGAGGTCGATTGAGTAAGTTGTGTCACAAAAGTCATGGTATGACATCACTGGGATAGAAGGAAATAAATTTAAAGTGTTTACCCCAACACTTTTTTGTGATATTATCATGATGACTCGATGTTGATGTTGTGGGCGGAAATGAAGGGAGAAGCGTTTGTCAAATTTTATTAACTTTTTCCGTTTGAAAAATGATGATAAATGTTATACAACAAGAAGATAAAGATGAAGATGATGAACATGAACATGGAAATGACAGACTGGCAACAAAAATAAGAGACTTCATAGTAGTTGATGTTAAATGTTGAAAAACTCAGAGGTGTACATACTTAGTTTTTTTTATTCTTATATTAAAAAAAAAAAAAATTTACAAAAAAAGGTATAAATAAGATAGCAAAAAAAAAAAAACAAAACAAAAATTAATAAATAGGAAGAAAATAAAAATGAATAGAAAATAAGAGTGAAAAGAGGTGTATCAGGGCCTTATTAGACTGCCGGTAAAAAGCTTCAAAAGGTTGGTGCAAGAAAAATCAGCCGTCATCAACTTCTTTATCACGCTTGCCACAAAGTCGGCAAAAACATTCCGCTTCTGGGGGCTTACCCAGCATGAGTCTCACAAGGTTCGTGACCGCATACTGCTCACCTAAGGCGTCTTTCAACTATCTTCCGCTCTCTATCGAATCTTCCGCATTCGAATGCTATGTGCTCAGCATTTTCTTCACTCTGGCTACGGCAATGGGGACACCATGGTTCGCCATGCTTTCTTCCTAACCATTCGGCTTTGCTGGGGATTAGGCAATACCTCCAGCATCCTTTCTTCCACGTATACCAGCGGTTTTTGCCATGCACTGATGGTTGAGCATCTCATTCGCGTTTTCCGAGCTCATACCTCGTCCGGGGGACACGAGGATTAGAGCAGAAACCTTCGATACGGTACGAAAAGTGCTTATTACTTGAAGCTCGCCCAGCATGTAAATCCTCTCAAGAGGTCTCCTATATGAGAACTGCTGAACCGTATAGCATCATGGACCTAGTTGCGTTCATAAGAGGCAGCCTGCGCCCTTGTATAGGCTCGCGTAAGTTCAGTAGTATCCTAGAGAGAGCCTTGTCCGACCTTGACGGCCTATTGCTGGCGTATATTATGTGCTCCTTAAAGTTGAGACTACCCCTAGATACACCAACGATCTCTTCGACGCAATAGATGTGTGGTGTACATACTTAGTATGGTCAACCAATTCAAGAGATTCAAGCTTCTATCACAATCACAAAGCACAATCATGAAACATTCAACCAAACGAACAAAAAAAAATTATAGAAAAGTGAAGTGAAAGACTCATGGGAAAGAGTATTAGAAATATAAATACCAACCTATCATGAAGGTAGACAGGTTGATGAGCCAAGACAGCTGTAGAACAGCCACCAGATGAGACATTGGCCACAAGGATTCCAAGTAATTTTTCAGGACATATGTATATCTGCTGAAGTAGTTTTGTAAAAAGTTTAACAATTGCATGATAGCGGTGCACGCATTTAAATTAAACCTAACTGACAGTGATAGGTACAGGAAGTCTATGGAAGATAGGGAAACCTTGGAGTATCTCCTATGTTTCTGCCCGGCACCGATAATTGAGAACTCGACAAAAGTAACTAGGAGCTTCACAGTTTAGAGATCTAAGCAATTTTGCTAAACTGGAGGTAAATCAACTGCTAGGATTTTCCAAAAACCCGAGCATTTTAAATGATACATACCTTCGCCAAAACGAATCATATAGGTACTCCATCTGGTATCGCAAGGGACCTTGAGTCTATTGCTTGCCTTGGCTAACCAGTATTACCTAACCTAACCTAATAATTCATTCAATTTTCTATTAATGTCTACTACAAGCAATGAATCAAGTGTAGAAACATCAGATTTTATGAGAAAAAAGACAGAAATACCACAAATGTACATTAAATAAAAAAAAAAAACAAATAAATAAATAAAACAATAATATCTTCGAAAACTTATACATTTATTTATCAAATTTATACATATAACAAAATCTGGGACTTTGTCTATCTGTTTGCTTGTGCGCGCATCATATAAAAGTCACTCATAAGAAACAGAATTGAATTACTGACTAATGAGAAGGTTTATTGTGAGTAACATACAGTGTTTATTTTATTAAAATTGACGTACTGAATCAGTCGAAATTGGTGGATCAAATTTTGCATATAATGCCTAGAGACATATTTTTTAAAATTAATTCAATTTTGTCAAACATCTCATTGTTTCAACTACTCAGTATCCACAGATAGGACAACATCCGCCCGCATATCTAGTATAAACTAAAGATCTATTGATTAATTATAGAATATGATATCTTCTTAACCAGACTGACAGTATCATCGATGTCGAGGAGTCTTTCTTCGTCACCTTACCTTCTTATCTTCTCAGGCTAAAGGAATATTGTGGTCTTAATGTACTCATATAAATTATTTAATTTGCTTCATAGTACATTACGTTAATTTATAATATTTCGAAAAAATTTATTTTTAAAATGTTGCAAAATTTGAGCATTTGAGGTGCTCGTAGTGCCCCATAGTTATACGGTATATCTTCCAAAAGTGAGCAAATGTTTTGAAATTTCGCTTTAAGGCGCTGTACAAAAATTAATACCCAACCAAGTTCAATAAACGTAATTTCATTTTATACGTTGATTAATTCTGAAACAAAATACTTTCTAAAAAATTTAAGAGACAAATATAAAGAAGAGATCAACACTTAAAGAGCAGCTATTTGCTCAGTTTTGAACGTTTCGTTCGTATGCAGATAGAGGCACCGTTTTATTATTTGGTCCACAGCCCTTTATTTTTAATTATACTTTTTACAGAGAGTATCTCAACGAGTTGCTCTACAAATTTTGTATGAGTTTGTTGCCATTCAAACTGCACCGAATTCCAAAGTTCTTCTATGTCCTTAGCATCCCTTTGGTAGTTCCCCAGCCGCCTCTTTACTGTTGCCCACAAATTCTCAATAGGATTGAGGTCGGGAGATTTTGCAGACCATTTCATGACCTGAAATTTTTGGTGGCACAGCCATTCCTTCACAATATTGACGGTGTATTTGGGACCTCCGTCTTGTTGGAAAACGTCTTCCTCTTCGGGGTAGGCGCTTAAGTCCTCAAAATTCCAGTTATTTTGACAAGTGGACCAATATGCTACTATGTAAAGCAACCACACATCATCAAACTGCCTCCTCCATATTTGACAGTTTGATTCACATCATGTCTTTGGATGGTCTCTTTAGGTCGGCCCCAGCAATAGCTTATTCTATGAGACTGAAAACGATTAATCTTCAATTCGTGCGACCAAATCTCTCGCTTTCAATCTCCAACACTCCAATTTCTGTGACTTTTGCTTAATGCTATACGAGCTTTGATGTTTTTGGACGTTAAGGCTGGTTTTTTCTTTTTAATAGCTGATTCTAAGCCGATTCGATGTAAAGATCTACGCGCGGTCCATTCACTGAGTTTCTTATTTAACACTTCGGCAGCCTGCTTTTGTGTCGTGGAACTGTGTTTTCGCATTTCCCGTTCCATTGCACGTGCATCTGAATCCGACAGTATTCGCGGCCGTCCTCTAACATTTGACACACATGCCACATTTCCTCGCTTCTGTACATTAACTACTGTGCGTTGGCTTATAATTAATTTTTTGGCTATTATTCGTGAGGAATTCCCACTTTAAGTCAATACTACGATGCTATTTTCTAAAACAATACTTATGATATTTTCCTCATACTTTCATTTAATAAGTAATACTCTAGCTTCATAAATTATAATTAAAATGAAAAGTAAAAAGTAATCAACGAATAAAATCCAATTATTTTTATTGAATTTGGTTGGGTATTAATTTTTTTACAGTGCCTTAAAGTGAAATTTCAAAACATTTGCTCACTTTTGCAAGCTACCGTATGTCCAGTCCGGTTTTAACATTCCTTTATGGAGTAAAATTTTGTTTTCTATCTTCAACTCTGCTTTGATGCCAAACAGCCAATATACTTCCTATGCTTTTTTGATTTAAGTTTGGTGTGCTTTTCAATTTTACGTTATGAATGTACATCATTTCCATTATGTTGTACTTTGAAACACGACTCCCTATTGATTGATAGATTATTGGACTCTGACAAACTTTTTTTCCATTTTTGTAGACAAACTCTTATCAAATTAAGTTACAGTTGAATGTGTTGTAATGCTACCAACGGGTCGCTATTGCTCTGTCATCAGCACACGTTGTTACATGTATGCAATCAGAGACAGGCATATTGGCTGTAAATATAATGTAGAACACATAAGCTTGTAAACTTCTGTACGGTACACCAGCATTGATGTTATATAGAGTAGAAGATTTGCTTGTTTTAAATTGTTCGTATGTTATGCACTGTCATACCGTTAATCTGATTGCATTGAAAATTTGTAAATGTGTATGGTTGGTTTCCGGCTTGAACATAGGATAGTTTTGGTCTTCATATGTATCCCCGTTCCCGAGATCAGAAGGATATACAAACAACCCCAACCCCTAATAGTATACTACACGAAATTAACTAAAATATGACTTTTATTTTCTGATACTCAAGCAATGTTCTTTGATGATACTCAAAGTGTAATAGGGAGAATATTGTGATGCTAAGAAAGGAAATAATCCATGCGAAGCAGGGTCGGGTATGCTAGTTTCATATAAAATATTAATTATTATATTTACAAATCTATGCCATTTCTCACCATAGATTCTTCGGAGCTCAAACTGATGTTTCGATATAATGGTGAGACTGTCCAGAACCGGTAAAATTTCTCTTAAAAATCAAAGCGGGGCTGACACTTTTTTTTATGAAAACTTATAAAAATTCGTTATTGTAATATACCTTTTAATGGGTGAATACGATGGCAATTTGATAAGTCAGTTATTGCTTCTTTCAACACTAATATGACATTTTACTCCAATCGATCCAATTTTTAGTATCATTTTATTTCGTTTTGAGAAATTTTGTAAAATGTACGAGTTATAAGTAGACAACACAGGTATGTGATGGAAACTTGTTGAATGTTTTCATATTAAAAATCTCTAGATTAGAACTTCCAGGTTCCAAATACTTAGTACATTCAGTTTGTTGTATAACTTAAAAATATTATTTTTTTTAATTTGTGAAAATTTTAAAATTAATAATGAAAACAATTATGCATTTATATTTTTTAATGTATTTGAAATGTGCATACAAAAAATAAATTCAATTATTATTTATAATTGTGATTTTTAACTTTGTTTTTTATTTTTTTGCATGGGAATTACTCTTTCTATTTATAGTGGATGGAACTTCGACATACTTGTAGTATTATTTTTCGTTTGAAACTAAGAAGTGTTTGAATTCCTTGAAATTTATTTAATACATTTTAGTTGTAGGAGAACTAATCAAGAAACTCAAGTTTTGAGTCTGCTATTTATTTAGAATTCCAAAACTTTCTGTTAATTGTAGGTAATGTTTATCTAGGGAACCAAGTCTAGCCTACCAAATTAGACAATCAGAATAAATGATCAGATGATCAAAAGACCAAGGAATTTTTCGTTGTATTTTTTTGTGTTTCTTCCCCGGCCATGGTGGCCACCTTGGTGTCTAAATGGCATGACTTTAAACCACGGAACAGTTTTCCGTTGGACACACTAAGGTGGGTATCATATCTTTGCCACTCGGCAAGGCGGGCGGTATGTCCAGGCAAGTATAATAAAAAGGCACCTTACACTTTAGCTGCCGTCCCGTTAGGTATCTCGCTATGATGTGAGCTTTCGCTGCTAGCATTATTGCTTTATAACAGCAGACGAAAGTTCACCAATCAGGCGGTGGGGACTTGATCACACGTATAAGTGATCATAAGTTAGTCACTGCTTAAGAGTCAACAAGAACAGACATTATAACATATGATTCAGAAAAAATAAACATTTTTGATAAATATTTTTAGTGAACTATAAATAATTCGACAGGAACAAACGTCTCCGAACCAACCAAACATATTAATGTTATTTTTTTTTCTAATGATTTAATCTTATGATGATGGTCTGTTATATCCACTTCATAACATATTATAGTATTTTAGCATTTAATAACCATGTTCAGTTATGAAACCTAAGATTGCACGAAAACATTTCCAAATAAAACTTAGTATATCTCTGTAAAGTTCTTGTCGATGTAAAACTGACTTAGAAGCAATAGAAAGCAACAGTCTCAATAGAATTGTAGCAAATCTCTAGTCTCTTAAGAACACATTATTGGCTTTATAATATAATCGTATATTGTATGTTAAATGTGTATCTTTTTGAAATCTTAAAATCGCTGGGAAATACAAACATATATTAAGGCAACAACAACATACTTAGATGACTAGAACACCCTAATACTGA
This sequence comes from Amiota mariae, assembly GCA_035041805.1. Taxonomy (NCBI): domain Eukaryota; kingdom Metazoa; phylum Arthropoda; class Insecta; order Diptera; family Drosophilidae; genus Amiota; species Amiota mariae. The sequence continues at coordinate 44,736 of JAWNKV010000769.1, forward strand.
AGCTATAATAATTCTACGCACCACAAGCTATGATAGACTAAGAATCTAAGAATTTGTTGATTGCCATCCCGAAATTGGTTATTGATTCTGTGAAACTGAACAACATATCTTGGATAATCATAAAGATTCATTCATCAAACATATTAATTAAGAAAGAATAGAAAAATCTATTACAATATTTTTTTTTACAAATCGTGTTTACTTTAAACTACCACTAACTTTTGTCTTCATTATCTTTTGTCTGCTGGTTATGGTGTTGACAATTGAACATGTTTAACCTTTTCCATTTCAATTATTTTATTTATTTTCTCCTCACTTGATGTTGGCACTGATGTTTTTGCTGTTTTTTTTGCTGTTTTAGATCTTTTTGTCTTTTTGGCGGCTTTTCGATTTATTATTCCTTTTCTTTTTTGCATTTAAGTCTCTGTTCTTTGCTTAATAATTTATCAAGGCAGTCGATACCAACTCACTTTAGCCCATTGCTGGCACTTTTGTATATCAAAAAATTTAAAAAAAAAATTATAAGGTATTAAAGAACGTGAAAATAAAAGTGCCGCATGCGGATTATATTTTATTATTTCATTTTTTCCAGAAGCAAATTTTTAACATTCATTTCTCTCTCATGACATTTTAATGACCCATTTTTGTTGCGCTGCGTTGTGTTGTGTTTTGTTTGGCTTCGTTCTTCGTCTTGCCATGACTTTTGTTGTAAGCCTTTGTCATGTTGTTATATGATGATGGTGTCTGCAAAAAACAAAAAAAAAAAAAAAGAACAAAATGAGGGGAGAAACATAAGTGAAGAAAGAAAAAAAAATAAAAAATAAATAAAAGTAATAAGTGAGCAACATAAAATAAAATAATCAGTGTAATTAACAAAGAAGAAAGAAGAGAAACAAGTCAACAGTTGCTTTTACTCCTTCAATCAGCTACAATAACACCTAATATCTTAGTACCTTTTTCACACTCTAGCTGTGGACAGAGTTTTGCTTTAATGAGAGATTTACTGTATAACAGCTTCATCAAATATCAGATGTACAGATTGATACAATTTTTGGATATTTTATAATGGAAATTGTTGTGTTAAATTATTTTAGCGTTGAGGAGCCTTTTTAATACTCATTCTTCATTTTGTATCTGAGGACAGAATTATCATTCAATCAAATATCAATATACATATAATAGAATTATCATGAACTACATTATATTTTATATGTAAATAGTATCTAAAACGGACATTGGTGTTGAAGCAGGAGTTTTTGGGGGAAAATCCCAGGAGGCGTTTCTTCAACAAATGAGGACAGAAATGATCATTTTTATGGAAGATTCACACTGCGGCTATATCAATTACACGGATCGACGATGGTTTTTTCCTTAAAAATCTAATTATCAATTCTGATAGATATTAGGTTCTAAGTTACCAAAAAAAATATTAAAAAAACTAACCTTGGCTATGCCGAAGTTGTAATACTCTTCACGCCTCTGCTAGTAGTCTGATGGTCTTGAAATTTATAAGGTTGGTTGATATAGATCAAGCACTTATATTGTCCAAATTTCAGTTCCATAGATAAAAAAGAAACGAAAAAAAAATAATCTAATAAGAACTTTCATTTGGATCCCAGTTTGTATGGCGGGTACCCCTTAGTGGTCCGAGGGTCTTGAAATTTATATGGTTGGTGGATATCGGTCAGAAACTTATAGTATTCACATTTCAAGTCGATAGTATGGAAATCAAAATAGTTTTTCTAATAAGAGTTTTCATTTAGATAAGTGGTCCGATTCGGCTGATTCCGACAAATGTACTACGTATGGTAAAACTTCAGCTCTCTTGCTCAAAAACTGAGGGACTAGTTTGCATACATACATACAGACAGACGGACATGGCTAGATCAACTCGTCTTGTTGCGCTGATCAAGAATATATATACTTTATGGGGTCTCCAATGTCTCTTTCTGTGTGTTATAAATTTCAGGACGAACTTATAATACTATTCACTGCGTGAAGAGTATAATAATAAAAAAACACACATAACAGTGAAGTATTGAACAGGAGTTCTAAAGGAAGTAGGAAAAGATACCATTACTCTTTTTGAATAAAAAAAATAAAAAAAAGTTTAATTACATCGACCTGTGTTATTGATCCAGTAGATCAAATTTTTCGCTATATTATGACAATTGTCATATTAAATTGTTTCAAAAGCTTAGGAGGTGTTGACATCTCTATCAGTGAGAGAAGCATCATAAAAAACATCTGTGTCAAAATTCAGTATGACAGCTCAACAACTAAAACCAATTACAACAAATTGATGGATATGTCTATGTCAGAAACATTATGAAAAACAGAAAATAACTCCCTAACTCATGCACTCTAGCTGATGATAAAAATTATTATATTTATAATATGTTTATATAAGTAGTAAAAGGTTGAACACATATTGATTGATTCAATTTATGGAATACTAACATACCCGATCTGGTTTCGCATGAGTTGCATCCTACCGAATATTTTTTGATGAGTTTTTTTGGGAAACAATATTTTTGGTTTTTCCGTTTTTAGCAAAAACAAATAAATGTTTGAGTTGTCAACACACACATAACTGGCCATGTGGAAATCATGGATTTTCAAGATTTAATCCAGAAAATTGCAATGATTGACCTTGTGCCTTGTCAATTGTCATTGCCATAACGTACTGACAAACAAACATTAATTTTTACATATTATGAAAGAGAAGATTAAAATGATAGTTTAGTTGACCAAAACAGATAGACAAATATATGTAGTTAAGTGGGTTCATAGTATTTTTCGATTTAATATTATTATTCATTTCAATATAAACTGCATTCTTTTTAAGAAGTCTCGGAATTTGATACTCACAAAACGCAACACCATTGATGCTTTAGTAGACCTATTTGTAGGATATGCAAATGAAGCGAAAAAAAACAAGTTAAGATTAAAACAAGACAGAACAATAATGACGGATGATCAGCTGAATTTGACGACCACAGGGACATATGTATCCTAAGCCAATAATTAACTACTATTAAAAACATCAGAAGCTTATGCATGTTATTTTCTTATGTAATAATATTTGAAAGTCACGTTTGGCGGGAAAAACAGCAGTGGCGACTCCGTTTGTCATCTATGGTAATTTGAAAGTGATACTTTGCCTGGCGTTGTAATCTAAAACTTTGAGAAAGTATTTATGTGTGTAAAAGTGTTTTTCGACTTCATAAAGTGTGAAATAATCATTGCCTGGTAATTAAATTGTTAATCTATACATTTATTAGACTATTATTCATGTTTCGCATATTGATAAATCATTGCAAACAAATTGGGAGTTTTTAAACTTACAGAAGACGAAGTCCTCCAGATTTTGATTGCTGACAATAGTTACGGTGAAAGTGATTTAGTTCATGACGAAGAAGACCAAAGGCTTCTGACACAGGACGATGACCAAAGGGTTTCTGATGTCGAGATTGAAGATGCGACACTTCCACTTCTGGAGTCAACAGGACTGTCAGCTGAACCTGAACCTTCAACATCTACAGTAGAACCCGTTACCGACACAAAATGCAACCAACAACCAATTTTATGTCCCAAATGTTTTTCGAGATTTGGCATATGAATTCGGAAAAGTACAATTCTGTGAAGATGTTTAATCTGATATATTGACTCCTTTTGATATATTCTGTTCAACAACTAATTTTGATATTTTATTGCAGTATATATTAACAGAGTCAGTACGATACGCTCATCAAAACAGGTGCGAATTTATTATTGAAATAGAAGAAATGAGACCATTTTTAGGTATTAATTTGATTATGGGCTATCATATCTTGCCATCATTGAGAGATTATTGGTCTACAGAACTAGATATGGCGGTACCTTTTATACCAAATGTTATGCCAAGCAATAGATTCGAGGGATAATGCAATAAACTACATTTGTTTAACAACGAAGAAGTAAAAGACACAAATAGTCCTGATTATGACAAAGCATATAAAATTCGGCCAATAATAGAACATATGAATACTTCTTTTCAAAATGCTCTCAATAATACAAAGGAACAATCTATTGACGAGCATATGATCAAATTCAAAGGGAATAATGTTATGAAACAATATATAAAAAATAAGCCCGTCAAATGGGGCTTCAAATTATGGTGCAGATGTGATGCGGCAACATGTTACTTTTTTGAATTTGAACTATATAAAGGCAGACAAACATCCAGTACTGAGTATGGGTTAGGTGAATCGGTAGTACTTCAGCTTACGCAATAGCTGGAGGGCTTGGGATGTCAAATTTATATTGACAACTTCTTCAATTCACCATTTCTTCAGTATAAATTGATGGAACAGAATACCAAAGCGTGTGGAACTGTTCGAACTAACCGAAAACATCTTCCAAAAACAGCACCAGTTGATAAAAAATTCAAAAGTGGAGACATTTACACAATAAGTTTCCTTTGAATAACTTATGTGAAATGGTACATCTCTTGGCCAACTTTTTGTCACCTATTGAAACAGAAACTGTAAACGCTGCGCGGCTGGATCAACGTAAGGTGTACTATGAAATAGATCGGAGATCAAAAATAAAGTACTACCTTCGAATATTTTTTGATCTATTTGATATACTCGTATCAGTCAATAACGCATATATCGTCTATACAAAACTTTATGATAAAATCAAATGGAAGGAGGTCTGTTGTCCAACTTGCAGCTTAGACAAGTCGTAGCTAGAAGTTTGATAAATGGCTTTACAATCAGGCAACGCGGTGTTCCCGCTACAAAAATAAGTGCAGTACGTTCATCTGTGAAACGACAATTACCATCACATCCCATGGAAAAATCTAATGTTAGAAAGAGGTGTGCAAGACTGTGCCAAAAACAAGAAACAAAACCGCAAAAAAACAATACTTGTGTCTTATGTAATGTTTACTTTTGCTACACTAATGAAAGTAATTGTTTTGCAGATTACCAGAAGTAACTCAATTTTAACTTAATTAATATTTTTCTTGAATAAATAAATCTGGGATAATAAAAGCGCAGTTTAATCAAAAATAATTCCATAACTAATGAGTAAACCTAAAAATGTAAAGTTAAAGTTAGTTGTTGGAGCAGAAAGTAACCCTTAGTGAATATAGGGACACATTTGTCCCACAAAATTCCAAATAAACCGTTGAATATAATTTTTTTTTTTTGTAATAAAATATGTTTTTTTGATGCTCTATGGATCAATCTAAAAAACTAAAATAGCTTATGGTTCTGAAAGGGTTAATCAAATTTTACTCTTCTTTTTATAGTTCGACACACTTTTCTATGGATTACAAATATCAATCTAAAGTAAAAATACTTGAACCTCTTTACACTGTTCAAATGAAAAGAATAAAAACACCTGAGGTGTACTCATGACTTAACCAACTACAGATTTTGTAGTAACCAATTATCAGATTGTGTCCAAATTTAGCATCGCACCTACGCTCAATCAACACGGTAAAAGAATGTATATCATACTTACATGTATTTCATGTTGTCTACTATGATGAGAATGCTTTTGTTATTCCAATTTTATTTGATATTGATATATTTTAACAAAATAAGTGTTCGAATGTCTTATTTAAATTTGATCCTTTTTGGTTTTCTTTTTTCGTACGCTAAATCACTTGTCACAGGTTGTTTGAGGCACATCAAGACTTTTCCTATCCACTTCAAATTACTCAACCGAAAATGAAATGATTTTAAAATGCAAGCGAAAATGCATGTTTAGTGTTGAGTAGCTGATTAACAACTGATTTGCAATACGAAAACTATAAACTATCGATCCAATGAAAATGATGATGAAAAGAAGAAGCTCAAAACGAAGCAACGCAAAATGATCCGTTATACATCTACAACAAATTGTATTCATTATACTCTTCATGAAGTGAAAAGTATTATAAGTTTATCATGAATTTTGTAACATACAGAAGGACACATCGGACACCAACTATATATTCTTGACCAGCGCGATAAGACGAATCCGTTCATGTCCATCTGTCCGTCTGTCCATCCGTATGTTTGCAAACTAGTTCCTCAGTTTTTGAGCTAAAGAGCTGAAATTTTTCACGGAGCTTTTTTTTCAACACATGCATTACATTTTTCGGAATCAGCTGAATCGGACCACTAGGCGGAGTACCCTCACACAAACCTGGATTCTTTTTAAAAAAACTTTTTTATACTAAGGACACTTTACGTGTCTGATTTATATCTACCAACCATGTATATTTCAAGACCCTTGGATCGCTAGGAAGTGCGTGAAGAGTATTACAAATTCGACATAGCCAAGGTTAGTCTTCCTTTTACTTTTTTTTTTCTTTTTAGAAAGCTTCTTTTCATTATACTCTTCACGCAGTGAATAGTATTTTATTTTTGTCATGAAGTTTGTAACACACAGAAGAAGTCTTCAGAGACCCCATAAAGTATATATATTTCTGATCAGCGCTACGAGTCGAATTTATTAATCCATGTCCGTCTGTCCATTTGTTTGTTCCTCAATTTTTGAGCTAGAGATCTGAAATGAAGCTTTCCTTTCACCATAGGCAGCCATATCGGACCACTAGGGGGGTGCCTCCCACATAAACCCAGATCCAAATTCATCTTCCTATTAAAAAAACATTTTTTTTTTTTTACTATTGACTGTTAATTTTGATACCATAAGTGTCTGACTCATATCCACCAACTATGTAAATTTCGAGACCTTAGAAGGGGTACCAACTATACAATACATGAACTTAGAACAATAATCAGAAGATATAAAAGATGCATGAAGAGTATTGCAACTTCGGCATAGCCAAAGTCAATGTTCTTTTTACTTGTTTTTATTTGATTTATCCTTTTGACATTCCTTGTTTTTCTTTTATCAGAAGCATCTAAGTTAAGTCAAAGTATCCAATTGAAATGAAGATGTTAATCACAGCATATTTTCATTGGAATTCTGTTTATTCATTGACAGCAAAATGTTGCAATGAGTTACTAAACGCTATTTCCTATCTGTTCTGCATATTTTGTTTGTTTTTATGAAAGAAAACATGAAAGATGATAAAAAAACCATGGTAGCTAAAACTATGTAAGACTTGTTATAATATTTTTTGAATGCCTCAAAGGAACGAAGATATTACAAGAAGCAACAATCAACGCATATCATAAGTCCTTTGTAATGCAAAATAGTTGCTCCCTTACAGTTTGTGCATGCAACAAAGATCCTCTACAAAACTAATTTTGTTGATGAAAATGCATTCATAGATTAAAAAATCCTTCTGAAACATTAGTAATTAACATAAACAGTATTAATTTTTTCATCAGAAGCTTCTCTTGGCTTCATGAGTTGGGCTTATGCTTTGACATCTTTAGAAGAATCAAAGTGAAGTTACGCATTTCAAATGAAGATTTTTATCATAAAAAATATTCATTGGAGTTGTGGTTTTTCATTCACAGCAAACAGCAAAATATTGCAATAACTTTTTTTTATCAAACGCTTAACGCTTTTTCCTATTTGTTTTGAAAGTTGATTAAAAACCATGGTGTTTAATTAAAGATTTGCTTCAAACTTGGCCAAAAAATATGCAGACTTCTTATGTCAAACATTTTATGTCTCATTAGTCTTTTGGAATGAAAAATAGATGGTTCAACATAGTTTTTTGCACGCAACAAGCAAATTTTGTGCGTTTCTAAACAAAAAACCTCACAAAAAAAAAAAAAATCATTAGAATTGTGTTTTTTCGTTGACAGCAAAATATTGTAATTATTGCTTTTTACTAAATGATATATGCTTTTTCATATCTGTTTTGCATATTTTTTTTTGTATTTGTATAGGATCAGATAAAAGTTGATTAGAAAATGTGTGTGCTTCATATAAATTTTGCACACAAAAGTGTGCAACATAAAGACGAATCTATCAAGTCAAGTCCATCAGTTCTCTCATGAGGGAAATAGTTTGATTCATATTATGCATGCGTTACCTTATTACTGAGGGGTTTAATAGTCCCCATTAAATACAAGTCCAATGTATCTGATAAATGTATTTCTGTATACGGAAAATATTTAATACTTTTCATTCAATAGACTTAACAGAAATTAAATAATAAAATAAAATAAACCTGTAGGTATTATTATTGTTATTCCTTTAGCAAATGTTTCCATATTTCATACCATTTTATAATTATAATCAAATCTCACACTAAATCCAAGGAAATGTATATATTTATGTGAAAGGTATTTCATCTTTCAAGCTTCAAATAAACCACAAATTATCATATTGCATTCTACATAATGAAGAAGGGTCACAGTTAGTAACGGCAGAACAAAAAAATGGAAATAAAAAATCCTTTGAGGCTTTTTCAATTCCATACAACCAGTATATCATAGATACGATATTCGTATATATGTAGTAGAAAGATGGATAAAAGATACATAGCTGCGGGTTGGAAAAATTCAATATGCAAAAAGGCGAGTGCACAAAAAAATCAAAAGAAATGAAGTGGAATGGAATAAGCTGCGTATATTTGTTCCGCACACCAATATCAACATCATCACCATCATAACCACCAACTGTACTTACTCATCATTATTGTACAATGATTATCCTCACAGTAGCAGTAATGATGATGATATGTGTGCATTATCCCATGGTCATGTGTCGAAGGTCAATTAATATTACATACATGCATGTATGCATACATAGCACTATGAAGAATCAAGTAAAAGTAAAATTATTTTCTCTCACAGTTAAGCCAAAGGCCATTGTTGACCTCATAAACAAATAACCATCAGCCACCAGCCACAGAAGCAGCCACAGAAGCAGCCACATGAACCATCCAACAGACACACATAACTTTTGAATCTACCTTAACCTTACAAACAAACAGACAAACAATTTCAATTTCAACAATTCATTTCTCATTTCAATAATATTTCACATTCACATTCTCATTACATTTCATTTCATGTGACTTTCTAGTATTTGCGATTATTATTGCTATTGCTATTGATTCTGTTTTTCCTCTTCTGATTTGTTCTCTTGTCCTTGATGTCTCATAGATTAGATCAGGCTTACGAATTGGAAATACAAAAAAAAAAAAAATATATATATATATAGTGAATGGTTAGGTGGCTTCACAATCTTCTGAAAAGTTACAAAGTTGCCAGCGATTAAATGTCGCGAAATTTTGAATTGTCATGCCAAATGTCAACCAAAAGGAAAGGAAAAAAAATAATAAAAAGAAAAGAAAAACTAATAAATATGAAGAAATAGCAGAATGAGTATGAAAATAAAGCAATAAAGTGGTTTTGCTATTATAAATACTTACTAGTTGTGCTGTTGTGTTATAATGCGACAATATCAACAATGACCAAGAAAAGTAAGGGTATCACAATCATCAGCAGAGGTACAGGTATACAAACATTTATATGTGGCTACATACTATTACAGAGAGAGAGAGAGAGAGAGAGAGAGAGGCTAAAGTGTAAGGTGGTTAAGTAATTTAGGTTGGTCATGATGGTGATGATGGTGGTTCACACCTACATATCACAAGTCAACATATGCAGTAAATGATGAAAATGGTGGTGCCGCATATGCTATAATGCATATCGAAAGCCGCATTAAACCAGTAATTATTGTTATCCTTGTATAAAGTACAATAAAAACAACAACAAAGGCAAACAGTAAAGTTTTATAAACACATAAACTTTCGCACGGAATGAAAAGATTTGTTATATAGTCAGTTGTTTCTGTAGATACATTCACATTAAAGTTGCCATCTTACATACATATGTATTTATATTCATATGTATGCCACCGTCACCATCATCATCATCATCATCATCATCACCATCATGAAAATTCTTATGGACAACGCAGCAGTAACAACAACAATCACCACCTGGCACATATGCATATGCATGTAAATACATATATCTATGTATCTAGCTATAGTTTATATGTATCTTATACTAAGCTATAAGTATGTACAATATGTCGAGGTGCCGCTGTTGTCCCTTCTTTAGTGGTCGGTTGTGTTTTATAAATATTTGCATAAGGACATATGCAGCAATGTTAAAAAGAGAAATAAAGGGAAAGTATTTTGTAAGCAACAGGAAAACATGCAGGAAGGTAGGACAACAATACCAGTAGTAGAGTAAATTTATATCTACTCGTATGTACTTACAATACTTTCGTTACACTGTTGTCTTATGCTTTTCATAAAGTACCTGTACAACATTTTAAACTAAAATTGATTTTAGAGATAAATATTGATGAATTATGTTTATGTTTATGATTTCAGAGATATGATTAAAAAAAAACATTCTAGTACACAAATGGTATTCTTCTATTTTATCTTGGACTAAACATATTAGTTTGTTATGATCATATAGTTTAGTTTACATTCTTTTATAAATATCTCTTAAAAAATTAAAATTCAAAACAAAATTCTGAAGCTCTGAGAAGTTAAAAACTTTAATTCAATTTTTATGTTTATGTATATATATATATATATTTTTTTTTTTTTTTTTTTTTTGTATGAGGTAGGGAGGAATCCCTTCGGAAATACAGTCACCGTCGTGAATTCACTAAGCCTTCCTCCTCATCCCCTGGACAGTTTACCTACTCCGGAACTGCTTTATGTATTACTTCAGAGTACGCGTCCAGGGCTTCCCTGTAAGATTGCCCTTTGAAGTTAATTCTATTCATTGAACTATATTAAATAAAAGAATTAGAATATTGGATATATTTATTGTAAGCTAGTGTAAACGTACCCTCTCTCAGCATCACTATATTCTTTCTGTTACAGTTTGAGTATCAACAAAGAACACAGTTTGAGTATAAGAAGATTAATGTGATATTTCAGTTAATTTTTTGTAGTATTATTCGGTGTTGTTTGAATATCCCAGATGTCGGGAACGGGGATAAATATTGGGACCAAAACCATCATATGTTCAAGCCGGGAACCAACCATACACATTAACAAATTTTCAATGCAATCAGATTACCGTTATGGCAGTGCATCACATACGAACAATTTAAAATATATATTTTTATATATTTATTTTTATATACAAAATTTTGTTTTTTGTTTTCCTTTAAATGTTTTTATATATAATCTATAGATAAAAACCTCCAGATTGCAAATATGCCCTTCGTTTTGCTTTATTACGTCACAATTTTGTTTGTATTTATATTTGAAAAGTGCTCAAAAAGGGCATTTTCATAGTCAAATATAACGGTAAAAGAATACGAATATCAGCAAAAGAAATGCATTTATATTTTCCCAATGTATTTGAAATAATTAAAGTTAAGAAAATAACATAAAATAATTAGGACAAAAGAAATGAAAAATGTATTTCATTTGTTACTTGTTTTTTTTTTTTATAAAAAAATGCATTTTTTTCAAACTTCCTATAGGTTTGATGTAATTTGAATCTATGATTATTCCAAATATATTAAACAATAAACAATATATATCCTTTTACCATTATATTTGTCTGTGATAATGTCTTTTTTTTTTTTTTTTTGATCGATTTTTCAATTTTCAAATGTGAATAAAAAAAAAAAATGGTGACGTGATACAGCAAAACGAAGGTCATATTTGGAATCTAGAGGTTCTCTCTATAGACGATATCTATATAAAAATATTGAAAGGGGGTTTTCAATGTAGCCCTGTGTTATCTATCCATAAATATAAAATCAAATCGTAGACTTTGTCTGTTTGTTTGCTTGTTTGTGCATCACATAAAATCCACTCATTGGATTCAAAATCAAATTACTTTATTGTGAGTAACATTTAATGTTTATTTCATCAAAATCAACCTACAGAATCAAAAGATAATTTTTTTTTTTATTTCTCACTATTTGACCAGTAAGCATTTATTGTATGTACGTTATATATCTACACAGCTAGTCTACTCGTATTAATAAAAATAGTTTAACAATTTTCAATTTAATGGATTACAATATACCATAGTGGGAAAGGTATGAAATTTTCAGTGAGACTGATGGGTTCTACCTAGTAGTAGTGATGATATTATAACATAAATATGTAGTGTTTGAGCCAATGGATTGCAGTATTATATTATATAGAAATTATTATTCCCACACATAAAAATAGTTTAAGGAATTACAATACAAGTGCCATAATAGGAAATGTATGAAAAATTCAGTAAGACTGAATTATTTGGTATAAGAATTAAATACTTAGAAACAACTAGAAGTGTACTTAGTATCATAAAATGATTGTCAAAAAACATTCAGCTTAACAGATTACAATGTTGTACAATAGATCAAAAATTTATGATATTTTTTTTCTTTTTTTGTGAAGGATATGCGATTTTCAGTGAAACTGAAGTTGGCAAAAAATAGATTCTACTTGGGTTTTTCTAGTTGTTCTGGTTGTTGTTAAATTTGTGATAAATTGCAGTATAACACCTTGAATCAAGTTGCAAATTATTCACAATGTACTTGGTGTTTCTGTTGGTGTTTCTGTTGTTGTGAAAAGTTGTGAGATCATTTTACAAAACCACAATGGCGTCGTAGTTGTTATTATAATGGTTGTTATTGTTGATGTTGTTGTTGCCATTATTATTAAAATCATGCAAACAACAATAACACACTTACATACACACATTAACACAGTACACATAACCACATATATACATATTTATATTTATATACATAGTATAGAGTATAGTATAGAGACTATTGTAGTTCCACATGCCTTGGCACATTGCATTTCATTTCATTTATGCAGAAAAGTGTTATTATTATTCAAATTAATCTTGTCTAGATAAAGCACTGCAAAATAGTTTAATTACTTTGCGTTGTAGTTGAATGAGTTCGTTTTTGATTTAGTTTGTTTAGTTTGGTTTGGTTTGGTTTGGTTTGGTTTGGTTTGGTTTGGTTTTTACTTGTTGTATGCTTTTCTAATTGGAAAAACCTTGGGCCAAGTTAATTTTTCTTTTTCATGTTGAATTATTGACAAAATTCTAAAATATAACAAACATAAAAAATCAGCCGAGTGTGAGTTGGACCCGCACACGGAGGGTTCCGTACCATCGTACAAGATTTTTTGCTTAAAATATAAAATTATGTTTATATTTAATAGCCTAAAACTATACTACAATTACAGCTTAAAAGTATACTACAAAAAAAAAAGAAAATTGTTAAACAAATCCCGTTATCTCCTTATGGGTACGGAACCCTAAGAAAGACTAACTTTGGCTATGCTGAAGTTGTAATACTCTTCACGCCCCAGCTAGTGGTTCGAGGTTTTTGAAATTTTGCAGGTTGGTTGCTATGGGTCAGACACTTATCTAAATTTTAAGTCGATAGTACAAAAAACAAAAAAGTTTTTCTAATAAGAACTTTCATTTGGATCCCGGTTTGCATGGGGGGTACCCCTCCTAGTAGACCAAGGGTCTTGAAATGGTTTCATGGTTTGTGGATATGGGTCAGAGACTTATACTGTCCAAATTTCAGTTCAATAAGACAAAAAACAAAAAAAAAATCTAATAAGAACTTTAATTTAAAAGGAGGTTTGTTTGGGAGGTACCCCTCCTGGTAACCCTAGGAACATGAAATTTATACGGTTGGTGAATATTGACTAGAAACTTATAGTTTCCAAATATCAGTTCGATACATCAAAACACAAAACACTTTTTCTAATAAGAACATTGATTTTAAAAAATGGGGTTTGTATGGGAGGAACCCCCCTAGTAGTCCGATTCGGCTGATTCATGAACATTACCTGCGTTTGGTGAAAAGAAACCTGTATACAAAGTTTTAGCTCTCTAGCTCAAAAACTGAAGGACTAGGAGTGCGAACAGACGGACAGACGGACATGGCTAAATCAACTCGTCTCATCGAGCTGATCACAAATATATATACTTTATGTGGTCTGCGATGTCTCCTTCTGTGTGTTACAAACTTCATGACAAACTTATAATACTATTCACTAACGTGAAGAGTATAAAAACATGAAGGATATATTATCATGGACATGGAAATCATAAAAGAAATAAAAGTATAGTGATCAGAGCTGTAATCATGTTTAGTCAATTCTATGTATTGACCTATAAAACCTAACATCAACAAAGCAAACACAGGACAGTTAACAATAACAATAACAATAACAAAAGTTCCAAGCAACAACAATTTTGATTTAGCATATCAGTGTCAGTAGGTGGTTCAAAAAATGCATAACCAAACAAAAGCTAATCACTTCACTTTCGAACTGAAATCTAATATTATCAGATACAAGTCAACTTGACTAATCACTTGCAGGAAGAACGTCAATGTAATCAGACATTCTTGATAGATCACTTGCATGATGAATACTGGAATGATCCGACCCAAGTCATTGTACGAAGAAACAAAGTACCACATATGGTGGTTCCTACGGGTCATGTCTATTTCAAACCATCTCCTACTTTATACTTTATGATTTACAAGATATGGCTAAACAGATAGTAGCGGATATCATAAATTTTGTATGCCAAAACTGGGAAGAATACTACAATGTAGCCCATGATGAGAATGACCACAAATATCCAAATCGCATTGGCTACTGAAGAGATATACGCCAATATAATACCGACATGGGAAGGAGAATGGTAAATAAAAACGGCGGCCATAAAGATTTAAGTGTTTCTTCCAAGAGAACCTCCACATGGAATTTGGTGAAGAAGGCAATCGTGTTGTTTGCGTTACTCTGGAAATCATTTCGACGTCTTAGTACCACATTTATACTGTAGAAACAAATGTTTATAGAATGTTGCGTACTGGTAAGTAGTGGACTGTATGTTGTGAGTGCAAAAACACCGAAGTAGTTAAATAAAGTCGTGTATTATGTTCGGGAGTATATTTGCAACTGGCTCTACACAGTTGAATAAAGAGTTATACATCAATTATAATACTAATACAGACATATGCGATGAAAGAATAAATTATGCATACTAACATAACTTAACATAACTGAGAACTCTGACTAAGAGAAAGCTAAAACATTCTCTCCTCCTTTAAGGAAATTTCCTTAACCATCAAACTTTGAAAGGAAGCTTGACGAGCTTGTTGATTGGACGCTCCATAACTCCACTGCGTGTTTTGATAGTAGCGACGCGAACCAGTTTGTCCCGACCTGGATGTACTTCAACAACAGGACCCATCAGCCACATTGGTGGAGGTAAACGTTCGACGTACAAAAGGACTCCATCATCAATTTTTAAGTTCTCTTTCTCTGATACCCACTTTCTTCGTTGATGCAATGTCCATAAATAGTCTAGTTTCCATCGACGCCAAAAGTTAATATGAGAAATAAAAATGTTGCTCATATGACGAAAGATTTAATGCGAAAATATACTGAATATAATTGACGTAAATTGGGATGATTTTGCAAATTAGTTTTACAAGCGTTTCACAAAATTTTAATTGTTATAATTAATTAAACTTGCCGTTTCTTAAGGTGGCTGCAACTGAGCTTATTGCAGGCATATCAGGTGACTCCGAAGAGCGTATATGAGACATAAGAAATAATAAAATGTAAAAAACGGTGCGATGTGAAACGTGGTCGTTCTATTTTTAATTTACAACAAAGTGAGGAGGATTCCATAAGCAACTCTAGCAATGACTCTCAGGTACGTGGACGCAACTGCAATAAGAAAATGTTAATGAAAATTATGTAACAGATTCAAACTAAAGAACAAAAAATAATGAATACAAAAATAAAATTATGGTGTGAAATCAGAAAAAATCAAACACAAGAGAAACATTTTTCTTTGCGCTCAGATGAAGAAAAAAAAATTGAATATATTATAACTACAAAATAAATACGCGCAAGAAAATTAGCGGAAAATAATATAAATCTGCGGAATGTTTTTCGGTATGCTGAATTTTTGCATGAGAGTATTACAACTTCGGCATAGCCAAAGTTAGTCTTTTTTATCTCTCTCTTTCTCTTTGATATATAGTGTAAGCTATTTCATTTACGCCTTTACATGGTAATTACGTATTAAAGATATAAATATAGGGAAGTGCTCATGTATATGAAATATTAAATGCCGAAGGCTCGTATAATTTGTGTGTTTAAGTTCAATGAGTCATTGGCATTGATGTCTGCACAGCTAAGAAGAAACAAAGAAATGAATGTTTGTCCAACTTCGTTGTATATTGGATCCACAGATTACTTTTCACACCATGTTTGATCGTGTTAGATGCATAATTTTGGTTCAGCAACATTGTGTTGTTTGTGTCGGTTATATCATTGTTTATATAATTATTTTATTTAAAATATAAATTACAATATAAGTATTAAAATATAAAAAAATACTAACTTTGGCTATGACGAAGTTGTAATATTTACATGGTTGGTGGATATGGGTTAGACAATTATAGTGTCCAAATTTCAAGTCGATAGTACAAAAACAAAAAAGTTTTTCTAATAAGAACATTAATTTAAATCCAGGTTTGTATGGGGTGTACACCCCTAGTGTTCCGAAGGTCTTGCGATTTTTATGGTTGGATATAAGTCGGAAACTCATAGTTTCCAAATCTCAAAACGATAGTATCAAAAACAATAAAGTTTTTCTAATAAGAACTTTAATTTGGATCCCAGGTTGTATGGGGGTATCTTCCCAATTCAGCTGATTCCAACAAATGTATTGCGTATGAAGAAAAGAAAGCTCCGTGCAAAATTAGCTATCTAGCTCAAAAACTGAGGGACTAGGTTGCATACATACAGAAATACAGACGGACATACGGACATGGCTTGATCAACTCGTCTCGTCACGTTGATCAAGAATATATTTACTTTATGGGGTCTCCTATGTTTCTTTCTGTATTTTACAAACTTCATGACAAACTATTCTCTGCGTGAAGAGTATAAAAATAGCCAAAAAAGAAATCTTGTTAAGAAATTGTTTGAGTCACAGTTTACTACAGATTCTTGAAAAAATAGATCTTCCAAAAAATGGAGAGCAGTCATTTATGAAGTGTTTGTTGATTGTGGTGTCTTTATCAGCAATTTTGTGTCCCTTCTATCTATTTGGGTTGGGGAAAAAGAAATTCATTATGTGTACTCTATTTTTTCAACTTTTTTTTAAACTTAAGAAGTTCAATAACTTCTACTATGGAATAGTGTTGTTTGAAAGTTTGTAAGAAATGCACTGAAAGTGTGTGTTTTTGGTCAACACTTTACCATTACAAGCTCGATCGCTCAAGATCTTTAGGCTGGTTTCCACTGGGTTAGTTTGTAAGCAGCGAAATAACAAGTGTAGAAACGGACGAGTTGGTGTGTGCCCCATTAACGATGTCACACAAAGCTCTTCACTCGTTCAGTACTCACGCAGTTTTGTATACAACTGAAATACTCTCAGTGCAAATTCACGTTAAAAATGAAAGAATTTGTGTCTATGAGAGCACTAGGTGGCAGCGAGTAAACATGTAAATGGCTCCCAACTTTTATGTATAGAGTGTATACAGTCAGATTATTACTATCTAACATGATGACACTGGAAGAATTTTCTAGCAGATGCTGAATTGGCTGACTACTACATTGCAAACTAGCCACTAGTCACAGAACAACAACAAAAAAATAACCAACAACCAAATGAATGAGTACATTCATTTCATTCAATTAATTAATTTCGTTATGAGTACCGATCGTTTACTATGCGGCGTTCTTCCAAAAAAAAAAATTGTTCTCATTGCTTTTGTGTTTGGTTGCCGAAAGTGAGTATGAATTTCAATGGTACTCAATTATGCTAAGCAAGTACCTATAAAATTTTTTTGTCTTATTGTACTTTATTGTTGTTATAAACTGGTGTGCTAGCGCTAGGCAACGTCCAGGATACTATAACTTCGGATAGAAAATACAATGTTGAATAAAAAATTATTTATTGCAATTTTTGTATTTTTTTGGAATCAATTCACTTTTTCACTTTTTTTTTTGGCATTTTCCATTGTTTGCTTAAATCCAACTGTCATTTCTATAAACGAGAACGGCAGAGTTGCCAATTTGAAATAAATACATTGTGGCAAATCTTACTGCATGAGTTATGAATTGAGGTTTGTGCGTATCAATAGAATCAACAATTTATAAGATCGTAAAAATTTTGTTTGTATGGAGTAACTGTCAGTTACTTTATGAGCTCATTATTTGTTGAGGTTTGTGCATTTTCGTGAAGACCCTTAATGTATATCTATTACATACGAGTTGTTTCTAGGCACATACTACTACAATATTTCTTCTACGACTATGTTGCATTTTATGTAATGTGTGAATTCATTAAAGACAAATGTTTATATAAATGAATTTATGGCTAAAGGTGTTTATAATGACGATAGCGACAACGACACTGACGACGTCCATAACTACTTTAGTAATGATGATGATAATGATAATGATTATGATTATGACTATGACAATAATGATTATGATAGCGGCCATTAAATTGAAGATTTTTGAATGGCGCAAGTCGTTAGTGTAACGAAGACGAACAAGAAGAGGACAAAGAAGAAAAGGATGAAGAAGAAAAGGAAGCAAAAGTGTGAAAAAGAAGATGTCGAAAACACAAACACACACATATACCTATGTATGTACACACATGCAGAAGTGCCATCACAGAAGTAGACGCGAAAATTATAAAGAATATTTGTATCTGTGTACATATTTGTGCATGTACATAGGTGTACATGCATATGTGTTTATCTGTGTGTGTGTGTATTTAGTGTGCGTGCATATGAACAGTTAGCTAGTTGTTTTCTTTTTCTACTTTTACCCATTTAAGATTTTTTTTTATATTTCTCTCCTTGCTTCCTTTGCCAACTGCCATAGCCACCATTTTCACCTCCATGATCTTTTATTACTTTTACTGCTACTTCTTCATTTTTAACGGCATTTTTCAAACCTTGACACATAAAAAACAACAAATGAACGAACATACATACACAGATACACTACATGCAAACCATCATATCCATAATAAATGTATTCAAGAATTGTTGATGTTGTTGTTGTTGTTGTTGTTGTTGTTGTTGCTGCTGCCGATGACGTTGGGTTGGCGTTACTTTTGCCGCCATCAAGGATAGTAACACCAACCATGGCAATGCTACATATGTATGTCCATCCACATATATAGATACATTTACATATGCATATATCCAACTACTATTTTAAAAAATAAAAACGACTTTCTTTTTCTTGTCTACTATAAACATTACAAATGATGACTAGAAGAGGTGATGACACGCATCGTTGCAATCAAACATGGGGAGTTTTTAATTAAAAGTTTTAATATTGTAAAAACCAAATTCTATTCTTGGACATACATAAATCGAATTGGCTTAAAATTATCCAAATGTTAAACATATTGTATTTGTTTTCGCTACTAATCCACTATTAACAATCATGTCTCTTTCAAATCCCATACCGATAGTGAATTAAATATTACAAGAATTTTGCTGCCCTCAACTATGGACCAAGTTTGTGATTTACATAAATCATCATACGTAAAAAAGTAATAAGACAAAAATAAAAATTAAAATACAGATTATAGAGCTTTTTGTATACTTATTTTGATTGTTTTATACTTGATTTGATTTCTCTCAAAAGATTTACTCCTATCACAGCTGGCATTCATTCTTTTTTCGAAATGTGTATCAAATATTGACAGTTCATACTCGTTCCATACCAATATTTTTCAATGCTCTTCATCCCACAATATTGTACTGCAATGCACTTTGGTTGAAAATTGATATACAAATAATAAATTCTATAAGAATCGAACATAAAATGCCTTACAAACAAAATTTCGAAAAATTTCTTATCAAAAGAGCAAGCACTCACTTGCTTTTATGTCTATGGATATGATTTCAAGAGTCACGAATGGTTTCTCTTAGACAAAGAAGTAATCTGATCTCATTTTGATGCATAAACTATAACATATTCATTCTAAGTCTTTTGATTATGAAACAAATCTTACAATATTTTTATATTATATTATTTTATGTCATCATTTGCTGAGACTTCAAAAGCGCCATTTCTTTTCAACAAATTCATATCTAGTCGATGAGGATATGGGAATGCAGTTTTTGCGTAAATTATGCGAAATAGTGGCGATAGTTTTGCTTCCACGTGGTTACTCTTTGTCACCACTGAAGTTGCTACTTAGTGAAATTTTGTTTAATCCATTTTGTATTGTTTTTAGCATTTTTTCCCATGCGTAGCTATGAATATGCTGCCAGTTTTGATGACTTTCTCAAGATCATAAATATTTCGATTAATTTGGAAGAATTGTTTCTGATACAGAAAAGCATTATTAATGATTTGACGCATGCAACAACTATGCAGAATTAACAACGTGCCAAAGGACTTGTTACTGATACCGAAGAACATACACTAACTATATCTGAGCTAACATCAGCCGTTCGACTGAAACGTTATGTGCAACAATTGACATATGCTAAAGCAAATTACAAGAAAAATCAATCAAAATTCGGCTTGAAAGATAATTACTCAAGCGATATTGTAATCTCATGTAATATACTAGATTTTTTAATTTCTTATTAATCAATTATTGTTTTCTATTCTCTAAGGATCTCGTATTGGTTGAGATATTGAATACAACTATTTACACTGGTGCTTTGGACTTTGACCAATAGAAGTCACTGACCAGAATTCATGCCAAGAAAGATTCTTTAAAAACGAATGGAAAAGAAGAATGAAAAAAAAATCTTTCCTTTTCAATAATCTGTGAGAAAGCCATCATATAGAGCCAGTAATAAATAGAAAGAAGCAAGAAGGAAAGATGATTTTTTAATCATTTTGAAAATAAATTGGTCGAATTGACTTGTCAGCTTTCTTTTCTATAGTAGTTGAAGTGTATTTTGAACTTTAGTATCTTGAAGTTGCAGCAAAGATTGATAATCTAAATACTATTGTGACAATGTCAAGCAAAGTGAGCCAGTCACCTCAATATTTCCAGAATTTCTTTGATGATGTAAAAATTGTTAAATAAAATGGCCAATCATTGTTATTAAAATTTTTAAATCAATTTACATAATTGAAAAGTGAGAAGACACGCAAAGATGCAAAATAAAAACATTAATTATTATTATTCGTATCAAAGTTTATAAAAATGTTGTATTGAATGACATAAGGCATAGCTAATTTTGATTGTGTAGGCGAATGACGTCTATCGGACAAAATGTACCGATAAATTAATTGGTGCATAGTGAAATAAAATGTTTTGATTTATTGGCAATTTTTTAAGAATTTGTCGATAATACTTCACTTAGCTTAGCTAGTTCAGGTCCCGATAATTTGCTTTTGACTGACAACAAGACTTTCAATTACTCTTGTACGGTCATTCCTCGTTTTTCCAACTTCATATTGAATTCAGTCGAAAAATTGAATTCATATATTCTGAACAGTTAATATTGTATATCTTTTTCATTCATTTTATTCTCTCAAGGCATTAACGTCCTTTGAGTCACTTTCCAAAGCATTTTTCATAGATGAAAAGTTGTTTGCATAATAAAATGTAGCATTCAACCACGTATTCTAGTGAATTTCGATAACATCAGGCATAACAACGAAATTACACATAATTTGTTGTTGGGTATGCAAAAATTTAAAGTAAGAAGAAGTGCTCTTTCTTTGTGATCGAACGATTTGGCCAGTCTATATAATTTCATCGTTTTTGGCATTATGTAGATGAGCTCTTCATACATTTTTAAATAACGAAAAAAAAAAAACATTTTCGCCTAAAATGACGAATATTTGTTAAATATTTCATAAAAAATCATAAAAACTGCCAAAAATTGTTTTTTTTTTCAAAAATGGAACAAAAATTGTTAAAACGATTGTTTTAACAATGAAAACATCTTTTACACGCTTTAACCCTTATGTGGACACCAGTTTTGGTAGCCTTATTCCGGACACTATGGCCTGGGCAGACCACATTTCTATGTGTCTATGCGTGTGCCTTAGGATATAGTATATATGTTTATGACATTTTCATTGTGTGTTCAGGTAAATTAGTGTAGAAAAAAAGTCATAAATCCGGAAGTATAATTGCATAGGGGTCTGGAAACACCATAATGTACAAGATTGAGATAACATGATCAAAATGCCTATATCCCATAATTTTACTTATTATTTTTTTTTCTTTTTCTTCACCAATATACTCAAAAATAGACCATTGAGTTTAACCTTGAATCTCATGGATGTAGTTTAATTTTTTCTACTTTTAAAATTAGCTCAAAGTCCAAAAAAACTGACCAGACCATGGTGTCCGTTAAAGAGTTATTGATGAGCCAATGAGCTTTGTAATCGTATTATGGTGCTGATGTTTATTCAAATCTCTAAATGAGTCTAATGAATGGTTAGTAATATGATATTTATCTTCAGGAATATTTCAGTTCTCCAAGGTCTCTTTATCACATTTAACTTAACATAGTAGTACTTATACCATAAATACATTTCAAATATATTTTCTCTTTTCTTAAAAACGACCCATTTTTGCTTTTTATCTATTCTACAAAAATCTGAAAATTTTTTTGCTTCATATATTTTTCTTTGTCGTTGCTGTTCCTTCGTCTTCAACCAACTACTGGTGAGTTTTCCTTGGTGGACAGACTGGCAAACAGATAGATAGACAGATAGACAAACCAAGCCAAAGCAATTGTGTGATGATGGCATAGTACAAGAACAGAAGCGCAGAAGTAGCAATGGCAGCTGCTACAATGACAGCATGAACGAAACCCAAAAACCAAGTGAATGCCCAAAAACGCAAGTGCATGTGTGTTGGTATGCATATGTGTGTGTATACACTTTATACGTAAATGTGTATGTGAGTTGGTAAAAAACAATTTACTGCGGTTTTCATGGCCCCATATCAGTGCCGGCAAATCGCTGCATTTGCAAATGAAAAACGAAGGAGAAAAACTAGCGCGCCAAACTACTACAAATAAATAAAAAAAATAATAAAAAAAAAAAACAATAGAACAAAAAAACAAAAACAGTAGAGAAAAATAAAATAAAATTTGAAATAAACGAGAAAGTGTAAAAGGCAGCAATGCTATACTCATAGTTCCATACTATAAAGTATTGTATTTGTACAATTTGTAATGTTGCACACTCCTTTCTATACTAGTATAGTGTACGAGTATACTAAGTAAGTATAAAGTAAAATATAATGTGCGAAAATGAGAAATCACGATTTAAGGAAAATTGAATTTTTCATCGGTTTGCAAGGAGGACCAACACTGGAGCCTTTGCCAATTTCACATTTGAATTCTTCTCACTTTGAATACTTATATTTTTTTCCTACGCTGCAAATGTGGGCCCCATTAAAACAGCACACATTTTTTGTTCAGACAAATATACAAACGAAGCAATTCTCAGCCGCTTTTAGGATGTGAATATTTTTATTTTGGTTCCCCCTTTCATATAATTTTTGTTTCCCCCTATTTTAAGTTTAGCTTCTTACCAATATTCTAAGCCATAAAACATTTTGTATATGCAAACACACACACACAGTCACACACTCATACATACATACATACAATACATACACACATATTATTGTATCTACATATGTGCTCTCATGTATCAGTATGTGTTTGCATATGTTAGGGATGTTGCGGTCAGTCATCCTTGATATCCTTTGTAGGATACAATGGGGTGGAGTTTGAGTTTAAACTATTTTACAGCTTTCATGTGCATCTGGACAAAATGGAGATTCCAACAGAATCAACAAACGAACTTTGTAAGTCCAATTCTATTCTACCATCATCATCATTATCATCATCATCAACAGCATTGTTGTTATTATTATTATTGTTGTTGTCATTATTCTATTGTCTTATTATTATCTCGACTTATTCAATTTTCAACTTATTTGAAAAATTTTTCAACTTTTGGTCATCCTTTCTTCCCATTCTTTCGGACCTCATCATCAGGATTTTGTTAACTTTAGAGTAAATTGAGATGCGCTGAGCTGAGTTCAGTTGAGTTGAGTTAAGTTGAGTTAAGTTAAGTTTGGTTGTGACTGTGAGAAAATATAATTAAGGGATTTTATGTATAAACATTTCATCATTATTTGAATACCAAAAATAATTAAAAATATGCAAAGTTGTCTTACACTCTTTAAATTCTCTTTACTCATTGTCATATTTATCCTGTTTTAGTTGTTGTTGCCTATGTCTACTCTGGACTGGCCTGGTCTGGTCTGGTCTGGTCTGGTCTTGTTTGTTCACAATCCTTTCATTTCATTTCGTTTCGTTTCGTTTGATCTTCATCATCATCATGTCCATCATTCTCATCATCTATACAATCATCATTTTTTGTGTTTGTTGTTGGTTCCTCTTGGTTCAATGATACCACAAACATTGCGGTTAAACGAATTTGGGTCTCTTTATTGCTAACATTTCTTTCCTTCCTTCTTCCACTACGATAGTAAACAGAAGGCTTCAAATTCTCTAACCATAGATAGGGTTTATGGGTCTTTGCTTCAATCTCACTTGGATGCATGTACTTTAGTTTTCATTTGGTTTCGTTTCGTTTGGTTTGGTTTGGTTACGTTTTATTTCTAGTTCTCATTGTTTTGCTACTCTTAGTAAGAGTACTATATGTCTAGTAAGTAGTTCTTCCACTAAATTGTAAAACTATCACTATCGTTTGAGTGAACCTCCACGACTCTCTTCTCCTTACCTGATTATACAGAAGCCTTTCTCTAACCATTGTAATCAATAAAGGGTGCACTGCTTCCTTCACATTCGCATTTTTTTCTGAAATGCTTGCGGTTAGTTTGCTATTGTCTTTCTGTCTTTATGTTTTTCTGTCTATCAGTCTCCTTGCCTATATCTTTCTTTTTTTTCTGTTTTCTCTATGATAAATCAGTCTGTCTTCGGTGTGAGTGTGTCCTTATATTTTGTTGGCCTTGTTTCCTTATTGTATCTACAACATTTTTGGTAACTTTTTACTTACTTTTAGTACAAATTCTTACTATTCATAACTAAAACCCTTCATTTACCTACTACAATTTATTGTTAGCTAACCTTGCTTTAAGCCACCAAGACACGATACATCCGCATGATCCTGCATTATCATAGTGTTTGTGAAATATGTATGTATGCGTGTCATGTACACAGCATGACGAAATATCTAATCGATTTTGATATTTCGTCATGCGAGTTATTCTCTCAATTCTCTCTTTGACCATAATTGTTTTCTCTTTGACCATGCTGTCTCACTTACTCCTTCACATGGTAAGTATGTATGAAAGAGACACATATAGACAAGTGTTCACTTTTATTGAATTTGTGAAGGGAGCGCACGTGCGCGCTACTGTGAAAAATGTGTGACGGCTTTTGAAGTTTTTGTACTTTCACAGTGCATTGAGTCATCGACATTTTCGTCTGCTCACTAAAGAAGATAACAAATAGTGAACGTTCAGTGCTCACTTTCAATCACTTCAATCCACACATATACAAATGCAGGATCATGCGAAGCAGGACCGTGTCTGGCCCGCTTTACTCTTTCATTGCTTACCTTCTTTATCTATACAAATTTCCCATAATAGTTTAGGTTTTTGTTTTTCTTTGTTTTTAATTTATAAAATGTTTACAATGTTTCTCTACTTTTTGTATCCAAAGTAAACAAAATCTATTGTGTACATTAACAATCAAGGACAATTCTTTAAAGCGAAATACATTAATTTAATTATTTCGATGTGTCCTTGGGTCTCTTCAAATATTTATTGCAAATAATGTCATAATGTAAAATAAGCTTTTAAATTGAATGAAATTCTTTTATGATGGGTAAGGGATGTAAGTAAATACACTATATACTATAAATACATTTAATAAACTTTATTATTGTTCTGTGATGAAAGTCAATGCAACACTGCAATCAAATTGTGAGCAAGCAACTTCATTTAGTTTGTGTTTAATATCCATTGAAAGCAGATAACCTTGTGAATTTCGACGATTATGAAAAAAAGTAAAATTAAAATTTGCGTAAAGAAACCATTACAGCAATCAAGGAAATGTTTGATAAATACTATGGTTACTCTGCACCATCAATTTCGATGGTTAAAAGGTGGTTTACTGAATTCCGTCATAGTCTAACCAGCAAAAGTGACGCTGAACCTTCAAGTCGCCCAAAATACGTCGTCACTTTAGTAATAAAAAAAAATCCGTGAAAAGAATGAAAGTGCGTGAGATGGCTAAGGCTGTCGGTATCTGAACTTGGTAGATAAATTGCACTTTATATGAATATTTGGACATGAAAAAACTATCCTCGCGATGGGCTCAGCAATTGCTCCCATGCAAACATAAGCGCAACCATGTGCCCACTTCAAAGGAGTGTTTAGAGATGTTCAACTGCAATCAAAACGAGTTTATGCGCTGTTTCGTAGTCGTAGACGAAACGTGAATCCATCAAAACACACCAGAGACCAAGGAACAAAGCAAAGGACTTTCCCGGGTAAACGTATACCAAAAAACGCGGTGTCATTCATATCAATTACCTTGAAAAGTTTAAATCGATCACCGACGAATATTATTTAGAACTGTTGGATAGATTTGATATTGATTTAAAGGAATAGAGATTAAGGAGTCTGTGTTGGGAAATAAATCACTGTTTTTATTCAAAAAGTCACTGACTGATCAAATTGCCCTCATAGAATAATAGAAGTTACTTGAGCCTATCTAAGTATTCTAGTATTCTATAAATGTATGATATATTCATAACAATTAATTACTCAACCATTTGGTCAGACCATTGCCCAATACGGAGGTTCATTATAGTACCTTGCTGCAATGGAGTAGACAATGCCTTAGACGCACCAGGTTATACTACCCAGCCTACCCAGGCTATAAGAAATCACGTTCCTATTTTTATGAAGTTAAAAATATGGCGATATATTGACTAAGAAATAAAGCGCATTATAGTGGATTATGATCCCTATTAGCGCTTAATAAATGAAAAAAAAAAAAATTAAATATTGTATTACTCATACTACTGCTCAAGAAAATATTTTGCTGCCTATTCAAACAAAATTTGTTATCAGAGGAAATAATATTTTGTTACTGTAACAGGTAAGATTTTCAAATTTATTTGTAGTCTGTGACATAACTTACTCATGCTGCATGATTACTTTATTAAGTCTCTCTTGATCTTCTCTTTGAAGAATGAATCAAGTGCATTAAAAAAAAAAAATCTCTTCTGAATGTTTCATGGCGAATAAGAAGCACCAATTGCTGAATCTATTGGTTCTATTCTGAGTGCTGTGTCCTTTAAATAACATTGTAAGTATGATTGTGTTTTGGTTTTTGATATTCAAAAGATACCGTAAACGTATTCAATATTTTTAAAGTATAAATTCACTTAAGATAAAATTAATTTAATTTTTTTATATATTCACATTTCTTTTGCAATTTTCAGAAAGTATATTTAATTGCCCAATAACTTATGTATAAAAGTACATCCTGTGAGTTCTGGTTGACATGTTTTATAATTATTTATCCTATTTTCTTGTCTAACATATTTAATGAATTTTTTTCCATTTTTCTTTTTTTTTTTTTTCTTGTGCATTTACAATAATTTGTGTGAATAAGTAAAGAAGTATAAAAAATTACCAATAAATAAATAAATGTAACGATAAAAACCAGAAATCGTGCAAAATGAATTTTATTAACTCTTAACGAAATGAATAAGCAAAGCAAGTGTCTGTCGACAGACCATGACCGAGTGAATGAGCCAAAAAGTATGCAATTTCAACTTGGTCAACACACAGACATACACAGAGATACACACAGGCATGCGTATCAATGTTGTGAATGCAAATAAAAGCGCAAATGGAGCTGAACCAAACTCTGAATTCAACTCAACTGAATTGAACCGAAGCGCATTGGTATATTTTTTTTTTTTTTTTTTTTCAAGGATCAAAGAGTATTAATGTATAAATGTCCAGAACGAAGAAATGAATGCCTGTGAATCTGTCTGTCTATTTGTCTGTCTGAATATTCTTTAACAAAACAGAACAGATTAAAGCAACGACACAATAGTGTAGAGTAGAGTGAATCGGATCTGTAAGTTTACAATGCTTTGAGCCAATGCCACCTTGTTTGTTTAAATATATCTCAGTTACTGGTAACTATGTAAATTCGTTAACAATTATTTGCAACGTCCTTTTGTCCTTTATGTTCGTAATATTTTAAATAAATGTTACAAGAATTGAAAGAAAAAGTACAGAAAAGTAAAGTGAACGGACAGAGATATGGTACATAGTAGTCTAAAATACAACTTCAATAACAATGAAAAACGATACAACGACACAACGACACAACGACAGAACAACATAAAAATGCATTTCATGTTGTGCAAACATTTTGTTCAATTCACGCTTATTCAAGCCTTAATATTTTCTTTCATTCCTTCGTCTTTCTTTCATTTCAATTCATTTTGAACTACAATCCCCCAATCACAATCTCTCACCACACTTTCAATGATCCCAACCAATACTGTTTTTGTATTTTTGGTGGTTCGATCAACTACAATGCACTGTTGCAGTTCAGTATGGTTCAATTCACTGCAACTTGATTTGGTTTGGTTTGGTTTGGCTTGGTATCAGCCTACAGGACCAAATGACCCATTGACTGACAGAGCGACCGACCGACCGACCGACCCACTGACTAACTGAATTGACTGGCTGACATATGAGCAGATATATAAAGGCATTATATTGTTTTTTTTTTTGTTGATGTTACCAAGTGCTTTCATTGTTGTTATATTTGTGAATCTCGCATTACAATTCTTTTTACTATACATATTTTTTTATTGTAATACCCTTCGCTTCAAATGTGAGAGGAATATTCGCTTAATAAGACAATCTATTAACTTACTTAACTATGAAATATCTTATTTTGTTATAATAGCTTTTCTTTTTAATATAGTTTAATATATCGACCTCACACGTATCAGACAATCATACGATTTTTGAAGGCACAAATTGTTTTCATGTAACACACAGAATGTTTGTAACAAAAATTTATTAACAATTAAAATTTAAAATCATTTGATTCCGTAGGTCGATTTTGATTAATTAAACGCTACAGGTTACTCACAATAAAGCTTCTTAACTTTCAGTAATTCGTTTAGATTCAAATTAGTTGCCTTTACGTGAAACGCGCACAAGCAATCAAACAGACAGACAAAGATTACGATTTATTATTATATGTATAGATATAGATAAAACAAGATCAGAGATATTCGGGCATGTGCCGACAATTTTGAGGTCGATTGTTTTCAATTTTGCTCAAAACATCGTAGGTGTACCGTTTATTTTTTCGAACTTTGATGTTGTTGTTGAACAGGTGATTGAAGAAGAGTGTTTATTTTAGGTCTGTTTTACACGTAGCGAGTCTGTTACGACACATCGTTCATTCTTCTTTAGAGACTCTTGGTAGTGTTTACACTTAGCAACAGATCCCATGCAAATATATTGACACTGCCCATTCCCTTTCTCTCCCTTAGTTTACAAACGAAAAGAAAAACTTTACTTCTCAACAAGCAAAAATCATGTAAAACAGCCACGTTCACAATATGCACCAATACCAAATTTCACCAATAACATTTTTAAAATTTTTTCGTTGAATTAAACTCCTTCTAGGCATTTTTAAAACAAAATTAAAACATCACAACTTATCATTTAATTGATTTAAAGATAAATTTGAATCTTCCAAAATGATAAAATTTAGCAGGTTGGCATATCCAGCATTGATTGTTTGTGCTTGTTTGGTTAATCTTGCTGTAATGTAAAAGATATTTCGTAAATACAAATTTATACTTAACACAACTGTAATGTTAAATACTTTAAATGAAAATTACCGAAGAAAACAATATGCTACAGTTCTTGGTGCTTTTTTTTTATAACTTCAGATAAGGGTGAATCGCCTCTTTAAAATTGAGATATTTTAAAACCGTCTAAAGAGATTTCTGTGACACCGAGAATTACAATTGGCTTGGAATTGGATTAAAAGAGATTTCTAGCACGTATCCAATCTAGAAAGATATTATAATATAATGTTATCAGGATATTTGAAAGCTTTAAAAAAAAAAAAAAATTTTGAAGACATTCATCTTATTATCACTTGCCTAATATCTTAATTTTTGAGCTACTGAACTGAATTGGAAAAATGACTGTTGATGTTGTAGAATATGCATCGATTCAGGTAGATTCAACAATGGAATCGACTGTGAGTCAAAACAGGGCTCTTTTTTTTTCTTTCAAACATAAACAAAAAACAGCTGATCATGATCCAGAACTGCAGGTCTGAACGCAAAATTGGTTCACATTGAATCAGTTCGGTGTGAATAGCCTATTACAGGTAATATGTTTATAATAGTTATTTGGCAGAGTTACCCATTTATTGGTAAAAGTACAACTTACATATATAAAGATAAAAATAATTTTTATATCATCTTTAGGTCTTAGCAAACTTATGACAAAATTACTTAATAATTAACACAAAATATTTTAAAATTTAATCAATTTATTAAGGAATATTGGAATACAAATTAAACTAAAAGCTGAATCCATCATATCATAATATTAGATGCAGGTAAAATTTAATTAGACTGAGTAACTTGTTCACGTCTTAAATTTGGCTTATCATCAATATACTTTAATCTAAAGAAACAGTTCTTAACGAATAGTAGATTCAAAAATTTTAATATAAGCGAATGTCAAATTAAGAAAAAGTAATGAAATGCAAAAAGTTTTTGCTTTCTATAATAATTTAAAAGGGTATAGAATTTTCGTTGGAATCGAAATTATTAATTTGTATTCTGTTTTCTGTTTTCACTTTTTATTTTTGTTTTTTTTTTTTTTTTATTTTAAATAATTTATTTAAATCTTTTTTTTATCCGCTCAATTAAAGCGTTAATGGAAGGAAGGCAATTGAAGCCTTTTGCTTCTGCGCATTGAAATTTTCACAATTTTCTTTAACTTTTTTACTTTTATTTTTGATTTATATTATTTTATTTTTTTTTATACTTTTTTATTGATGTTGGTGTTATTATTGTTTTTTATTATTTCAATTAACAATACAATTAAATGGAAATGAAAAATATAAATTGAATAATTTATTGTTGTTATTGGTTATTGTACTTGTACTATGAAGTATTATTATTATTATTATTATTATTATTATTATTATTATTATTATGGCATTATTTCTTTTCATTGTCTTTCATCATCAGAAGGTCAGTGGATTATATTTTAATTATGCTTTCACAAATGATACTAGTGTACAATATAATAGTAGGAGAATGCACAAAAGCTTACATGATAATTGAATCCAATATATTTATTTAATTGTCAGTTGAGATAACTTTAAGTGTTATTCATCTGGCAGAAAAGTGAGAAAAAGAAAAACATGTTTTAAGGAGAAACTACAACGATGGGTTTAAAAGATATAAGCAGTTTTATTTCTCAGCATGGAAATTATTTTAAAGCTGCATGGTAATGGTCTCTGTTAGTTTGCTATACCATGGAGAATAAAAGACTTGAAGTTTGGCTAGAATTTGAATTTTAAAGTTCTGATATTCTTTAGTTTGATATGAGTATTAATGCAATATTTCCTCACTTATATTAGTTACAATCCTTGTAATTATCTGTTTTATTAGAAGATTAACATTTAAACTAAGTGGGACCTGGAATTATTAATTTCTTAATAGAAGAATCTAATTGATGGATATGCTTGAAAATCGGTGGATATCTTTCAATGATTTTTAAAAAAACTGACTGGATAAGAAGAAAGAAACATTTTCAGTCTCATTGCCAGTTTATTAAAAGTACAGGATGGCCCGAGCATGGATCTAGTAACACCACTCTGGTGGTGCTATTACAATAGACTTAATCTATGCATAGTTTATGTCTAATCCGTACTTTTTCTTAAACTTATCCAGTGTAATTTTGGAGCTACATAGTATTTTGCCAATTAAAACAAAATAAAAGATACGAAAACAACAAAAATGGAAGGGATTTTCAAAGAACCCCTAAGAGTATACTACAAACAATGAACTCAAATAGCACTTTAATTTTCTGATACTCAAACTGTGGTCTTTGTTGATACTTAAACTATAACGGAGAGAATATAGTGATGCTTAGAAAGGAAACATATCTGATATCTGGATTCGAACTTTCCTTGGAAAGCTCATTATGGACTTAACTCTTCACTTATCTTTTTGAAAGTTTAGTAAATTTATAATACAATTGTGTGTGTGTTTTTTTTTTTCTCAATGGGGAAGCATTAAAAGCCAATCGAATCTACTATCCGAAGTGTGGGACTTGACTCACCCACTAAACCTCATCGCCCCAAGTCCAACATGCTCCCTGGCACTACCGCTAAGTATTTCGTCAAGGAGAAAAGAGGGAGCATTACTGCTCAAAGTCTGCTTCTACCCCATGTAAGCAAGATACAAATTTAGTTAGGACTTCTTGTCGATATCAAACTAAGACCTGATTCTTCTACGTTCGTTTGAACTCGTCTGAACTCGTCGTAAACGTCCGATACGCCGCAGCTCTGTCATGATTTGAGGTGCCGCCTGACTTACCGCGTCCCAGTTCCGCTGCGAACGATACATATGATGGATGCAATTCGTCACAGTCGGCTCTTCACCAAATGCCGCTTAAATCATTGATCTGACAACCTCAAACCTCGGGCAATGCAGGAAGACGTGTTCAGCACTTTCGGCTTCACCTCTACAAGTCGGGCAGTAGGGATCATCATCATATCCCCGCTTATGCAGGTATTCCTTGAAACACCCGTGGCCGCTCAGGAACTGCGCAAGGTAATGCTTGACCTCGCCGAACTTTCTACCGACCCACTTATCAACGTTATTAATGAGCCGATAGGTCCACCTGCCTTTGTGAGAACTTTGCCATCTCCGCTGCCATTCCACCATACTTATAGATCTTTAATCTAGCCTGCTCACCTCACCAGTGCTTCTCATAGAGACGAAAAGACGATTTGACTCTGCCACAATTAAGTCAACCGGCATCATACTCGCCATTACCAAGATTGCATCGCTGGAAACTGTTCGAAATGTAGCACAGACGCGAATGGCACATGATCTATAGACTGCATTCATTTCCCTCATGTATGAGTTAGTTCTACTAGCTTCTATCCACACCGGAGCAGCAAACACTAGTACCGACGTTACGACATTAGCCAAAAGTCGTCGTTTCCGCTCTCGGGTTCCTCCATAGTTCGGTATCAGCCTGAGGATAGCACCTGCTACCTTCGATGCTTTAGCAGCTGTCTGCGTCAAATGCTGCTTGAATGTCATCTTTGAGTCCAGTTCAACTCCCAAGTATCTCAAAGATGGTTGTGACATTATCTCATGGACGCCCACCGTTACGCTTAGGTGTTCCCTCAATCGACGTTTGCTGATCAGCAGGACCTCCGTTTTGTTTTCAGCAAGGCGCAGATCCTTCTGGCTCAGCCAGACACCAACTCTCCTTACAGCATCGTTGCAAACGAATCTAATCTCATCGATGAACTTTGCCACTACCACAATCACCAAATCATAGGCAACAACATTTAGGGCACCATCATACAGCGCGTTCCATAGCAAGGGATCCAAAACTGACCCCTGCGGTACACCTCCTGAGACGTCGTACTCAAGCTCTCTGCCTTCCGCATCGTAAGTTAACCGTCTTTTGCTAAAGTAGTCAACTACTACTCGGATCAGGTATTGTGGAATGTTGAAACCTCTAAGCGCTTCAATAATGTGCTGCCATTTCGCAGTGTTAAATGCGTTTTGAATGTCAATCGTCACTACAGCACAGTATTTCTTAGTGCCACCTTTCCATTATGTACCACTAATGGCGTTTTCAGCGATGTCCTTGACCACCTTCATTGCGTCAATCGTTGAGCGTCCCTTACGAAATCAGTATTGATGCTGTGAGAAGCCGCCAGCTGCATTAATTGCCGTTTCCAAGCAATCACGCACAATTCGCTCAAATACTTTTCCTACAGTGTCCAACATATACAGGGGCCTATATGAAGGATGCTCCTCTGGTGGCTTATTACCTTTCGGTATTAAGACCAGCTTTCCACCTATCCGGGAAAATTCCCTCCTGCAGGCAACAACTATAGAGTTTACTAAAAGTATCTACTCGCTCGGTCATAGCCAGTTTCAGAACTTTATTAGGTATCTTATCTGGCCCTGGCGATTTCGCTGCATTTAGTTTCTTTGCCAATTCAATCACCTCCGCCGCTGTAACATCCCTAACTTCTTCGTTTTGGTTTGAGTTGACAAAGGAGCCGAGATCACTTCTCTCATGGCGCGGAAACAGTGTCGTTACAATCCTTCGTAGCAATCTGGGGCAAGTTGGCTGCTTTGATTTGCCTCCTTTCACACAATTGTGTGTGTGTGTGTGTGTGTGTGTGTGTGTGTGTGTGTGTGTGTGTGTGTGTGTGTGTGTGTGTGTGTGTGTGTGTGTGTGTGTGTGTTTCAAAAAATAAATATAGTAGTAGTATACAAATAAAAAATGAAAGATTTCGATTTACTCTATGTATTTGGAGATGAGATGACTTGATTTGAATGCATTGAAAACTGTTTGGTATTCGTTTTCATTGTAATTTTGTTATTGCTATTATTTTTACTATCTCAAGAGTGGTTTATAAAGTAATTTAGCAATTTTTCACACAATTTAAATATTCGCGGTTTGTCAGTAAGGAAAAAATTAAAAGAAACATTTTGATCAAGAGAAAATGGAAAAATGTATAAAAAGAAAGGAAAAATAGAACTAAGAAAATACTACACAAAAAGAAAACACATTGTTGCCTATATACTATTATACTATATGTATCTGTGTTTATGTTTGATTGTGTATTTGATATGTGTCTGTGTGTGTGTGTGTGTGTGTGTATTTATAAAATAGCAACAGGAACTATAACAGTAACAACAAATTAATCCCTTGAGCTATTTGTGAGCAATTTTTATTTATTTATTTTGATTTTGCTTGTGTTTCCTGGTTAGATTCTTTCATTTATTACTATAGTACTATCTTTTGCTACTTTACACTACAACTATGTATGCAGTATATAGTTGTAAGTACTTACTCTTGTACTTGGATTGTAAGTATTTTATGCTTTTTATATTGTACTTTTTATTTACACTATTCCCTTTTGTTTTGGGTTGCAACGCCTTTTTTGTAATAAATTTTTCGTTTATTCACTCTGAAAGAATAGAGTTAAGTCTTTTGTATGGATAACTTCTTTATATCTTCATTTAGAGATATTGAAACTAATAGTTTACTATACCCTATACAATCTTATATAAGTTTTAGTTATTTCATCGAACACATGCATCAATATTCTTTCTTTTTATGAGCGATTAATTGAAATCAAACTTTTTTGTAAGTTTTTCAAAATTTAATTATTAAAAGTATTCTCCTCTTTCTTCAATAAAATTGTTCAATGTAAATCCCAACCTTGGCAACTGCCCAACCCTGATAACATTACCCTAGTATATGGTACAATAATAAAAAGGATTAAAAGATTATTCTCAAGTCCCAAATTCGTTTTGAACCAAGATTAATTGTATATACTTAGATACTTAGATGGATAGAGGTTGTCTAGGCTGGGAAACGGCTTTCATTTATTATTTGCAACTATACATTTTATGTAGTGTATACTCTTTATAGATAAAGTCGTACTCTTCTTTAACAAACTCCCTTAAAGCTAAAACTTCTCCACAACAAAGAGATTGGTTCAGACCCAACGATATCGACTGTTATTCTTAAGGTTATGCTTAACTTTTTTTTATTTTCTGAAAATATGAGCACCAAATCTATATACATGCATAGTATATACTACTACACGTAACAAAAAAATGTTATTTGTTTTACTTGCTGTGCATTTTTCTGTTCGCTTGAAATATTATTTAAATTTTCTTTGTAATGTTTGGTTTTTCAAGTGATTATGCACAATTTTTTGAAATTTAAATTTCCTTTTATTATCAAACGTTAGTAGACTACTTTCGCAATAAAGATATTAAATTTTTTTTATATACAATATTTTGTCATGGAAGTTTTTTCAACATCTTTAATAATAAAACCTTTTTCTTTTGCAAATACTCTGATCTTCAATTATTACCTTAGGCAGATCCTTCTAATGCATATTGGTATAATAAGTATAACAAGAAGCAATGCAAGGCTAAGTTCATCAATCCGTCTGAATTCCCAGAGAACAGATTCACAATTTTGAAATGAAATTTTGTACTCGTACATGGTTCTTATTTTTCGATCAATACTACAATATATACAGAAGGCATAATATTTTATTTTGTTTTCTTTTTTTTTTTTAGATTTTTCTTAATTTACTGAAACTTCTCTTTACTTTTCTTAAAGATTAACAATAAGTTTAAAAAACTTAACAGAATTTACAATACTATATCCCCATTTGGAGTGAGTGTATTTAAGAAGTGCTCTTATAGTTGAAGCTGGGCTTTAGTTCTTTTAAGTCGTGTCTGTAATCTTTACTTTTGCTAGTGGATTCAAATGGTTCAATATACTTAAGTTTTATATTCGCTATTTCATTTTTACTGTTGGTATATTAAGATCTCTATGTAGTCGTATCTTCAGTATTTTTGATTGCATTCTTTGAATAATGGTTACATTAGAGGCACTTGCATTTTCAAATAGCTGCAAGCCGTAGTTCCAGTTGCTGTTGTATAGTAGAACTATATTCTCCATATTGAGGGGAGAACGTGAATTGATAAGCCATGTCTTTGAGTTTTCTTTGCTTCGTCGTCTGTCAAGATGAACACCAAGGTACACAACATGTGGGTTCGCCATATTGTTTAGAGTTAACGGCGGACAAGTGTTTCTGTTGAGCATGATGGTGATGTATTTGCATTTTTGTTCATTCACTTTTATGCGCCAGTTCGCTAACCATTCCTCGACGTATAGTAGATAGCTTGCCAAGACAGAAAAAAATGCGTCGCACAACAAGATCTACTCAGTACTGCGGTATCATCCTCAAAAGTAGATGTTAGTCTAGGGTCCGTTGGTATGTGTGATGTGTACAGCACATATAGGAACGGCCCAAGACTAAGGCAATTATAACAATTGATCTATTGGCACCGAATAACTAACTTATAATCTTTAATGGTTAACTAGCAAATGTAAATTATTTCTTTATTTAATGCCCAACTGTCTAATATTGATTTAGCATATGCTCTTCTTTTCAATCATTTATATTTTATTAAGAAAATATTTGTTGTAGATATAAATATTTATAGAGACAATCTGTATTTATATCTTTACAAAATAATAATAGATCTACAAATAATCTGCGAAAAAAAGAACAGTATTGAATTTCATGGGCAGTGGTGGTGCAGTTGGTTTATTTTTGATTTTGATTTTGACTTATCACTTCTACTTTCCTTAAGTTATTTCAAGTGCATAGAATTTGGAAGACTTTTTCAGCCAACAATTTAAGGAAGTTCATATCTTGGATAGGCACTAGAGTAACCGCTATAGGACGCAACGCAATCATTAAAACTTAAAATTGTTTTCGCATATGCAGACAACTAAGAAAATTTAGTAAATTAAAAATAGAAATATCTAT
Organism: Amiota mariae; assembly: GCA_035041805.1. Lineage (NCBI taxonomy): Eukaryota > Metazoa > Arthropoda > Insecta > Diptera > Drosophilidae > Amiota > Amiota mariae. Next base: position 82,407 of record JAWNKV010000769.1, read on the forward strand.
AAGCAAATTATAGTATTCTAAATAGAGGAAGCTTTGCTGTCAGACTCAATCAATTATTGCTTTTGCAAAACTTTTCATCTAGTTTTTAATTTTTATTTTTTATTTCTTCTTCAACCTTTACTTTTTTATTTCTATTTTCATTTCCTTTTTAATTTGTTGTATTATTTTATTTTGATACATTTTCCATTTCCAATTGTTTTGATGTTTGTTGTTGTAAATATGCCACAAGTGTTGCAATAAAGTGATTTTTTGTGGGATTTTGCACACACTTCAACCACTTCAACATTCACTTTACAAAGAACTTGAATTACACAATTAAAATATATTGTACAATAATTTTTCAAAAATGAACAATAATTGAAAGTTGGTGTTTGATTTCAATGCAAAACAATTTAAAAGAAATTCCTTTAATCATTGGATTTTCAATGAGAAATACTTATTTTTTATCGTTGTTATTGATTTGTGGTGCCGCAAGCGACATTTTAATAAATTGGATCAATTAATTTATAATAAAAAAAAAAAAAAAATTATAAATAAATAAATAAATAAAATGATAAACGATGAGAAAATATATTGGGAGAAATATGTATCATTCATCCAATAAAAAGTGTATTCATTACATTATAGAATTGGAAAAATTCCATGAAAATAAGTAAAATGTTTTATTTAATCAATTTCTATAAAAATTATAGTTGATAAAATTTTTAACGTTTATTGAAAGTCGCTTTTTAAGGTTTCCACTTAAATATTTTTTTTTTATTCAATTTTTCACTAATAATAGTTTATCAAATGAAAGCATTATCCATAGATCAAATAAATATCAATTTATTTACAATAAATAAAAGGTCGAATAATAAATTTTTTATTGAAATTTGTGTATTTATTTCTATAAATTTACTATTTTCACTTTGTTAAGAGACGTCATTTATATAGCAGCTCTACAAATCACTCTTAATAAAGATAATGTAGAGAAAAGTAAATCAAAATAATGTAGAATGTCTTTTTTTTTTTAAATACACTTATATACTAAACTTTGTCTCTAGTCGAGCTCTCAGTTCATTAAACTAATAGAGTATTTCTACATCAGAATATAGAACGTTAGATAAAAAGGATTGCAATGAAAAGTGATTAAAAAAAGCATAGCCTGATTATATCTAAAGCATAAAAAAAGGTGGAGGAATTAAATAAAGAGAATGAAATGAGAGAGCGGGAGATATCGGATGACATAAATGAGAATTAGCATGAGAGCCACTAGCATTTATTCCTGATAGAGTAGGATATTGTTTTGTTTCTATTAGAGATTGATGTATCAAACCTTTTGTTCGACTCGGTTAGGACGTTGGAATTTATCTTTTTTTGATTCGATCTTCTATAAATGACGTATAGGATAGGTATGCCATTTCCGATTTGAATGCACCCCTTCATAATAGATATATTAAAATAATCATCGCTTTCATAATGCTCATTTCATTGATTAGGATATTCTGGTTATTATCGATTCGAAAAATTTAAGCGACATTGTATAGTTTTAGATTTGATATGTATTTAGTGTATTCACGGTTTTTCGCTCGCACATTCAAAGTTTTACCATGTAGGATGGAGATATGATAAATCATATCGAACAGCCATATGACAGAATTGGTCTAATCAGAGATTGATACATGATAACTTTTATCCTACTAGATAGAAATTTGGAACCAAACATATTTTTGTTCGCATAATAAGCTCTCATTGTTTTCATACCTAAATATTTCACTTTTTCTGAGATTAATATGGGACAGTTTGATAAATTATTTGGATGATTTGCCAATTGTCAAACATTTCGCACATTGACATTCTTCATTTCTATCGTTTCATTAACTCTTCATGGGAGTGAATAGTATTACAAGTTTGTTATGAAGTTTGTAACACACAGAAGGAGACATCGCAGACCACATAAAGTATATATATTTGTGATCAGCTCGATGAGACGAGTTGATTTAGCCATGTCCGTCTGTCCGTCTCGTTCGCAAAACTAGTCCTTCAGTTTTTGAGCTAAAATTTTTGAAAATTTGTACATAGGTTTGTTTTTACCAAACGCTGAACATTTGTCGGAATCAACCCAATCGAACCACTAGGAGAGGCTACCCCCATACAAACTGGGATCCAAATTAAAATTCTTATTAGAAAAACTTTTTTGTTTTTTGTACTATCGACTTAAAATTTGGACACAATAAGTGTCGAGCCCATAGCCACCAACTATATACATTTTCAGACCCTCGGACCACTAGCTGGAGCCTGAAGAGTTTTACAACTTCGGCATAGCCAAAGTTAGTATTTTTAGGGTTCCGTACCCATAGGGAGCTAACGGGACCCTATTACTAAGCTTACACTGTCCTGTAATAGGTAGAGAGTTGAAATTTTCACAGAGTGTGTAATTCACTTGTGTATAGAGCGACAAATACTAAAAATACACATTTTTATTATTTTTTTTTTTTATTTTGATATAATGGGCAATTCATAACTCATGCAGTAAGATTTGCCACAATGTATTTATTTCAAATTGGCAACTCTGACGTTCTCGTATATAGAAATGACAGTTGGATTTAAGCAAACAATGGAAAATGCCAAAAAAAAAAGTGAAAAAGTGAATTGATTGCAAAAAAATACAAAAATTGCAATAAATAATTTTTTATTCAACATTGTATTTTCTATCCGAAGTTATAGTATCCTGGACGTTGCCTAGCGCTAGCACACCAGTTTATAACAACAATAAAGTACAATAAGACAAAAAATTTTATAGGTACTTGCTTAGCATAATTGAGTACCATTGAAATTCATACTCACTTTCGGCAACCATACACAAAAGCAATGAGAACAATTTTTTTTTTTTGGAAGAACGCCGCATAGTAAACGATCGGTACTCATAACGAAATTAATTAATTGAATGAAATGAATGTACTCATTCATTTGGTTGTTGGTTATTTTTTTGTTGTTGTTCTGTGACTAGTGGCTAGTTTGCAATGTAGTAGTCAGCCAATTCAGCATGTGCTAGAAAATTCTTCCAGTGTCATCATGTTAGATAGTAATAATCTGACTGTATACACTCTATACAGAAAAGTTGGGAGCCATTTACACGCTTACTCGCTGCCACCTAGTGCTCTCATAGACACAAATTCTTTCATTTTTAACGTGAATTTGCACTGAGAGTATTTCAGTTGTATACAAAACTGCGTGAGTACTGAACGAGTGAAGAGCTTTGTGTGACATCGTTAATGGGGCACACACCAACTCGTCCATTTCTACACTTATTATTTCGCTGTTTACAAACTAACCCAGTGGAAACCAGCCTAAAGATCTTGAGCGATCAAGCTTGTAATGGTAAAGTGTTGACTAAAAACACGCACTTTCAGTGCATTTCTTACAAACTGTCAAACAACACTATTCCATAGTAGAAGTTATTGAACTTCTTAAGTTTAACAAAAAGTTGAAAAAATAGAGTACACATAATGAATTTCTTTTTCCCCAACCCAAATAGATAGAAGGGACACAAAATTGCTGATAAAGACACCACAATCAACAAACACTTCATAAATGACTGCTCTCCATTTTTTGGAAGATCTATTTTTTCAAGAATCTGTAGTAAACTGTGACTCAAACAATTTCTTAACAAGATTTCTTTTTTGGCTATTTTTATACTCTTCACGCAGAGAATAGTTTGTCATGAAGTTTGTAAAATACAGAAAGAAACATAGGAGACCCCATAAAGTAAATATATTCTTGATCAACGTGACGAGACGAGTTGATCAAGCCATGTCCGTATGTCCGTCTGTATTTCTGTATGTATGCAACCTAGTCCCTCAGTTTTTGAGCTAGATAGCTAATTTTGCACGGAGCTTTCTTTTCTTCATACGCAATACATTTGTTGGAATCAGCTGAATTGGGAAGATACCCCCATACAACCTGGGATCCAAATTAAAGTTCTTATTAGAAAAACTTTATTGTTTTTGATACTTTCGTTTTGAGATTTGGAAACTATGAGTTTCCGACTTATATCCAACCATAAAAATCGCAAGACCTTCGGAACACTAGGGGTGTACACCCCATACAAACCTGGATTTAAATTAATGTTCTTATTAGAAAAACTTTTTTGTTTTTGTACTATCGACTTGAAATTTGGACACTATAATTGTCTGACCCATATCCACCAACCATGTAAATATTACAACTTCGTCATAGCCAAAGTTAGTATTTTTTTATATTTTAATACTTATATTGTAATTTATATTTTAAATAAAATAATTATATAAACAATGATATAACCGACACAAACAACACAATGTTGCTGAACCAAAATTATGCATCTAACACGATCAAACATGGTGTGAAAAGTAATCTGTGGATCCAATATACAACGAAGTTGGCCAAACATTCATTTCTTTGTTTCTTCTTAGCTGTGCAGACATCAATGGCAATGACTCATTGAACTTAAACACACAAATTATACGAGCCTTCGGCATTTAATATTTCATATACATGAGCACTTCCCTATATTTATATCTTTAATACGTAATTACCATGTAAAGGCGTAAATGAAATAGCTTACACTATATATCAAAGAGAAAGAGAGAGATAAAAAAGACTAACTTTGGCTATGCCGAAGTTGTAATACTCTCATGCAAAAATTCAGCATACCGAAACTTATTCCGCAGATTTACATTATTTTCCGCTAATTTTCTTGCGCGTATTTATTTTGTAGTTATAATATATTCAATTTTTTTTTCTTCATCTGAGCGCAAAGAAAAATGTTTCTCTTGTGTTTGATTTTTTCTGATTTCACACCATAATTTTATTTTTGTATTCATTATTTTTTGTTCTTTAGTTTGAATCTGTTACATAATTTTCATTAACATTTTATTATTGCAGTTGCGTCCACGTACCTGAGAGTCATTGCTAGAGTTGCTTATGGAATCCTCCTCACTTTGTTGTAAATTAAAAATAGAACGACCACGTTTCACATCGCACCGTTTTTTACATTTTATTATTTCTTATGTCTCATATACGCTCTTCGGAGTCACCTGATATGCCTGCAATAAGCTCAGTTGCAGCCACCTTAAGAAACGGCAAGTTTAATTAATTATAACAATTAAAATTTTGTGAAACGCTTGTAAAACTAATTTGCAAAATCATCCCAATTTACGTCAATTATATTCAGTATATTTTCGCATTAAATCTTTCGTCATATGAGCAACATTTTTATTTCTCATATTAACTTTTGGCGTCGATGGAAACTAGACTATTTATGGACATTGCATCAACGAAGAAAGTGGGTATCAGAGAAAGAGAACTTAAAAATTGATGATGGAGTCCTTTTGTACGTCGAACGTTTACCTCCACCAATGTGGCTGATGGGTCCTGTTGTTGAAGTACATCCAGGTCGGGACAAACTGGTTCGCGTCGCTACTATCAAAACACGCAGTGGAGTTATGGAGCGTCCAATCAACAAGCTCGTCAAGCTTCCTTTCAAAGTTTGATGGTTAAGGAAATTTCCTTAAAGGAGGAGAGAATGTTTTAGCTTTCTCTTAGTCAGAGTTCTCAGTTATGTTAAGTTATGTTAGTATGCATAATTTATTCTTTCATCGCATATGTCTGTATTAGTATTATAATTGATGTATAACTCTTTATTCAACTGTGTAGAGCCAGTTGCAAATATACTCCCGAACATAATACACGTCTTTATTTAACTACTTCGGTGTTTTTGCACTCACAACATACAGTCCACTACTTACCAGTACGCAACATTCTATAAACATTTGTTTCTACAGTATAAATGTGGTACTAAGACGTCGAAATGATTTCGGGAGTAACGCAAACAACACGATTGCCTTCTTCACCAAATTCCATGTGGAGGTTCTCTTGGAAGAAACACTTAAATCTTTATGGAATACATCCTGGCCGCCGTTTTTATTTACCATTCTCCTTCCCATGTCGGTATTATATTGGCGTATATCTCTTCAGTAGCCAATGCGATTTGGATATTTGTGGTCATTCTCATCATGGGCTACATTGTAGTATTCTTCCCAGTTTTGGCATACAAAATTTATGATATCCGCTACTATCTGTTTAGCCATATCTTGTAAATCATAAAGTATAAAGTAGGAGATGGTTTGAAATAGACATGACCCGTAGGAACCACCATATGTGGTACTTTGTTTCTTCGTACAATGACTTGGGTCGGATCATTCCAGTATTCATCATGCAAGTGATCTATCAAGAATGTCTGATTACATTGACGTTCTTCCTGCAAGTGATTAGTCAAGTTGACTTGTATCTGATAATATTAGATTTCAGTTCGAAAGTGAAGTGATTAGCTTTTGTTTGGTTATGCATTTTTTGAACCACCTACTGACACTGATATGCTAAATCAAAATTGTTGTTGCTTGGAACTTTTGTTATTGTTATTGTTATTGTTAACTGTCCTGTGTTTGCTTTGTTGATGTTAGGTTTTATAGGTCAATACATAGAATTGACTAAACATGATTACAGCTCTGATCACTATACTTTTATTTCTTTTATGGTTTCAATGTCCATGATAATGTATCCTTCATGTTTTTATACTCTTCACGTTAGTGAATAGTATTATAAGTTTGTCATGAAGTTTGTAACACACAGAAGGAGACATCGCAGACCACATAAAGTATATATATTTGTGATCAGCTCGATGAGACGAGTTGATTTAGCCATGTCCGTCTGTCCGTCTTTTCGCACTCCTAGTCCTTCAGTTTTTGAGCTAGAGAGCTAAAACTTTGTATACAGGTTTCTTTTCACCAAACGCCGGTCATGTTCGTGAATCAGCCGAATCGGACTACTAGGGGGGTACCTCCCATACAAACCCCATTTTTTAAAATCAATGTTCTTATTAGAAAAAGTATTTTGTGTTTTGATGTATCGAACTGATATTTGGAAACTATAAGTTTCTAGTCAATATTCACCAACCGTATAAATTTCATGTTCCTAGGGTTACCAGGAGGGGTACCTCCCATACAAACCTCCTTTTAAATTAAAGAATTTATTAGAATTTTGTTTTTTTTGTTTTTTGCCTTATTGAACTGAAATTTGGACAATATAAGTCTCTGACCCATATCCACAAACCATGAAACCATTTCAAGACCCTTGGTCTACTAGGAGGGGTACCCCCCATGCAAACCGGGATCCAAATGAAAGTTCTTATTAGAAAAACTTTTTTGTTAATTTAGATAAGTGTCTGACCCATAGCAACCAACCTGCAAAATTTCAAAACCCTCGAAACACTAGCTGGGGCGTGAAGAGTATTACAACTTCAGCATAGCCAAAGTTAGTCTTTCTTAGGGTTCCGTACCCATAGGGAGATTACTAAGCTTACACTGTTCGTCAGTCCGTCCGTCTCCTGCTCTATTTCATGAACCGTTATAGGTAGAGAGTTGAAATTTTAACAGAGTGTGTATAGAACGAAAAATACTAAAAATACACATTTTTAGAAGCATTATTCTTTAATTTAATCTTTTCTTTAACATTTTGTTTCTAATATACTTTTAGGCTGTTAAATATGCACATAATTTAATATTTTGAGCAAAAAATCTTGTACGATGGTACGGAACCCTCCGTGTGCACTTGGCTGATTTTTTATTTTACATTTTTCGTTTCGGTTTGATAGTTTAAAAGACAACAGCAAAACACTTGCTGTGCCCCAAGTACACTTATTATTGTTTGGCATTTTCAATTGTTTATTTAATTTAACTGCGAGTTCTGTACGCGAGAAAAGCAGAGATGTCAATTATAAATAAAAGCACAATTTTTTGCAATGCTCACTTTTTAACATTGCCTGCCCAAACGCCTTTGGTTTAGCCAATACTTTTAATATATCTCGTGACTCAAAAGTCACAGCGCCTAATATTATATATATTTTAAAAGTAGTGGAATGAATTTTGCCTGTAAGAACATTTTTGTGATTGCGCGTCAACGTCGTCAAGAGGGGTGGGGCTTTGAAAATAATGAAAAATTTGGCAGATTTAATTTTTTTTTTAGTGTTCGTTATAGGCCAAATGAGATGAATACGGAGGGTTATTTGAAAAGTATCGCGAATTTTGAATTCACACGGGCTAAGTATATTCGATTTTCGAATATGTTATGTTGGTACTCATGTTCCTTACAAGGTCGCCCATTTGGAATGCTTAGTTAATTTTGGACAGCTGGTTTGCTTGCACGTGTTTTGGCTCGTCTTCGATTATTGCCTATTCCAAAAAATGGATCAGCGAATCTGTATCTGAGCTTTTGTTACCACTTCACAACCATAAACCCATAATTCGTCTCCAGTTATGACCGACCCTCTGGAGCAAATGTGGATTGTCGCGGACCTAGTCCAATAACCCCTGAGCAATATTAACTCGATGCTGTTTATGGTCGAAATTGAGCATCTATTTAAATTCCTTAGAATATGATTTCAGAATATTAATAAGATAAAAATAAATAAATAAAGTAAAAGTTTGGAGATAATAGGATAAAATTAGAATATAAGTATGTTTGTATGTTGTAGTAATTATTGAAATAAATAAATAATAAAATAAAAATGTTGATCGGATTATAATTATCCGTATATGAGCACCTTGTCATTGTCGATTTTTCAACCAAGATATTGTGAACCATTTAAACCCGTAATCATAGATCGATTAGTCTGCTATCGAAAACCATTAATGATAGCAGCGAAAGCTTAAATCATAAGAGGAAGAGCTGGGAATAAGAATAATCGTATTGAAATTTCAATTCCAATTAAAGTTATCGATTTCTATAATAGTTTAAAAAATCATCTAATTTCAATTATGTAACACTAATTAAATTAGATGCTTTTCCAACACTGAAACACATTGAAATCTATTGTCGATAATCACTATTGTCATTTCAGTTCATTCGAGTTTTTCTCTCTTCGCAGTCGAACGAATTTTTTTCTGTGAAAAAAAGGAAAAATAAATAAATAAATTAAGGAATTTTTTTAATTGAAATAAAATATCACTATGGAAAACTGCGAGCAAAACGATATGATAATGTGCCCATATGACTGCAATCACCAACTCTTAAGGTCTCGTCTTCCTATTCATTTATTGCGTTCGCAGTAAGAACCATTCGGATACCAAAATGGCTTCTTGTCCTTTCGATACATCGCATATGGTTAGAGAGGAAGATCTCGATGTAAGTATACAACACATTTATATAACGTAAAGTGTCAGTGGTTCCAAATAGTGCAGTCTATTAGATTGCCCATACTCGACCGTTGGCACATTTAAAAAAAGAAAATAGGGTTTAGAGTAAAATAAAATTGTATGTGGCAAGGGGATTAATTTGGGTTTGCTATTCCGGGGTCACCAATTTAGGCATTACTCTACTAGAGAGAATTTTAAATTTCCTGCTTATCTATTATTCTTATTGTACCTTTATAGGAGCATGTTTCAACCTGCAAGTCGGGAGCTAAACATCGCATGAAGGAATTAACCGAACCGATAACTCCGGCACCACCACGTCCACCACTGGAGGTTGCTGAGGATTGGGATACAGAGCCCCCAATCGAAGCCTACAACCCAGAAGATTATTGCAAAAACAATTACATTATACGCAACGTTCATGGCGAGCCACGTGCAGCTCGCCGTAAGTTTCGCGAGACTGAACGTTTGCGCTTGCAAGAACTTGCTAATAGTCGTAATGGGCAATAAGTTCTATGGTTTTGTAAGATAATCCGAATACAAATAGGTGATGGTGTTAATTGCATTTGTATAATGACTCACTACTACTACCTCGCTACATCTTACTGCAAAAATAAACAATTTAATAAAGCATTTAAATTTTGTCTTTAAATTTTAACCCAATAGAAGAAAATACCATGGGAACGAAAAAAACAACAACAAAAAGAATGTTCTCAAAGATGACTTGATTGATTTTAAAATAGTAGTACAATGACACACAAATTTCACAAGTCGTCGACACTTCACATAATTTTCACACTTGTAATGACTCATTGAACTTAAACACACAAATTATACGAGCCGTCGGCATTTAATATTTCATATACATGAGCACTTTCCTATATTTATATCTTTCATACGTAATTACTATGTGAAGGCGTAAATGAAATAGCTTACATTATGAATCAAAGAGAGAATTGAGAGAATTCACGAAATATCCTAACACAGGAAATTCCATCAAAGATCGTTTATGAGACGCACACATATATAATACATTTCACTATCACTATGATGAGGGTTTGACTATGTCTCAGCAGCTTAATTTTTATATGCGAAATTTACACTTAAAACATAAAAAATGATAAGAAAAGTCAAGAATAAAATTACAAAATTACAAAACTTCTATTACAACTTAAATCTAAACTTAATGCTAAGGTGCTGAAACTTTATTGTTAAAAAGTGAGTAGGTAGAATATATTCATCTATTTCTAAAGTTATAATGTGGCCGATCCAGTCTAATTCGATTTTAGTCTTATAATGTAAGCCAGTAGAGTGATGCCAAGGTTAATTGAAAATCATTATTTTATTTTGTGTGACTCAAAGTTCACAATAATTTGGAAAATTAATCTAAATAGATACATTTTGTTCTCTACATTACGACGAGAGTTTCAGTTTATGATGACAAACCACTGTGAATATCAGAACATTAAATAGAAAAGTTATTAATTCATTTAATGTATTTCCTGAACAATAGTTGTTTTTTTATCTAATATCACACCAAGGTAATTTTACATGACTTTTCCATCTCACGTCTACATGATTTAAATGTGTGTGGTTGGAAAATAAATACATATTCTTATGCTTCAGAGTTTACTTGAATTTTCCATCTTATGAAGTAGACAATGAGAATAGCTAAAACTCCTTGAAGCGAGTCCGTGAAAAATTAAGTAATACAACAATTTAGGGATGGTAGAAATTTATTTATCTATCTATCTATCTATATACATTTATATTTATGTATATATGTTCAATTACGGTTATGATGTGGAATAATTTCCTTTTTCAAATCGAACGGGACCCTATTACGATGTCCGTCCGTCCGTTTCTTGCTCTAATTCATGAACCGTAATAGGTAGAGAGTTGAAATTTTCACAGAGTGTGTAATTCACTTGGGTGTAGAACGAAAAATACTAAAAATACACAGTTTTAGAAGCATTGTTCTTTAATTTAACCTTTTGTTTAACAATTTTTTTGTTTTTTCTAATATACTTAGGCTGTTAAATATGCACATAATTTAATATTTTAAGCAAAAAATCTTGTACGATGGTACGGAACCCTCCGTTTGCGAGTCCAACTCACACTTGGCTGATTTTTTTTTTCATTACAATCATTTTATTAATTATTGATGTTGAAATTGCTTTAATTTTACCCATAATTATTATTTTTAAATATTCGAACATAATAATATGATCAATTTCATCAATTATTTTTATTTTATTTTTATTGATAGGGTTATACTACGAATGAAATCAAGGGATATTAAATTGATCAAATTAGGGTTGTAATTAAAAATAACAGTTGATTTGCATTCAAAAAGTATTGATTATTCTATATACCTTAATGAATATGAAGCGATAAATTGTAATTAGTTTCGACCTAATCTTAAGTAATACTACCCTTATTCTTTAATTGAAGCCAAAAAGAGGCGTATCACTGTTAATGATATCATTGAGTAAAAACTCCAAATAAGGAAGTATGGTGATTAAGTAAAAGCTTTTTTCTTTTAATGATTAAATTCCATTTATACTTCTATTTATATAGTTTAAAAAAAAAAACTTTACATTTTCATTGTAAAAATAAAATAATTAATTTTTATAAATTACTAAATTTAATTATTTATATTCAAAGATTAATTAATCTCCCTAACAGCTTCAATGTTATACTCTTATTATAAGCTATTTGAATATAAAAATAATAGTATTATTAAATAAAATTAAAACTCAAAGTACAAATAATAATAAATAAATTTTTAAATTATTATTTTGTGTAATAAAAATTAATTGAGAATATTTTTCTAATTTTTTAGATAAATTTTGTCTTCCAAACTAACTGACCATAATTTAAAGGTCAATAAATAATACCGTACGTAACAATATAAGGTATAAATCACATTGTTCCTATAAATATAGAACTAAAATAATTCTTTAAGGATTTATTAACAAAATATAAATTAACAACAGAAATTAGATAGCCTCTTAAACCTCCACTAATACAAACAAATAAAGTTAATATTTTTATAAATAAAGGTAAACAAATTATATAAGGTCTAGAAAATATTAATCAATTTAATAATCTTCCCCCAATAATTCTTATTACTAATAACCCTAATATACCTCGTAATATAATTCATTCTTTATCATTTAACATATTTAATCTTAAACAATTTAAATCACCTGTTATTGAATAATAAACCAACCGAAAAGAATAACAAACAGTTAAACCAGTAGAAAAAAAGAAAAGAAAAAAGAAAATAAATTAATATTTCTAATTATTACTATTTCTAAAATTATATCTTTTGAAGACTGGACAACTCGCTCACGGAATTGTATTCTCTCATGTTTAGTTCAATCAATATTTTTGTACAACACAATGTATTTAATATTTGACAAAATTTATCTACGCTCAAAGAATTATTGATCGGTTTGATCCTGGACAAACGACTCACTTGGCGCGCACATGTAAAAATTGTCACTGCTTGTTGCTATCAGAAGTTGAACAGAATTAACTTGTATTAAGTAGAAAATTGCTAATATATAAGCAAGTAGTAGCCTATGTCTGGCACTATGACATTCAGATATGGGACTGCCTATAACATCCGTAGAATCTAAGCCTACAAAGCGCTTCGTCGCATATCTGGAGCTCCGTGGTATGTGAGAAACACGTGACTTCACCGAGATCTGATGATTCCACCTATTCTTGAAGAAATAAACTTCCAGAGCAGCAGATATAATAACAGACTCCATTGTCATCCACACCGTTTGGTTCCCCCACTTTATATAACTTCATCACGCCGACGTCTCAAAAGACTACATCCTAATGACCTTCCTACAAGGAGAGCGTAATCAATAACAAACAATTTTGAATTTTGCAATTTGAGCGCCATAAATTGTTGACAGTAGTTTAGTTTTAACCTTCCGCTGAACGAATGGATCGTTTCTTTTTGCAACAATGCTATAAAATACTGAAAACTTATTTTGAATGTGGATGGCCACAAAAATTGTGTACAAAATTTAGAAGAAATAAAATTTTGCCAAAGTCAATTGACCTGCTCACAGCTGCGATTTGACACCGATGGACTTTTTTCTGTGGGGCGCATTGAAAAATAAATTTTATGCCGATAATCGTCAAACAATTGATCACTTGAAACATAACATTTGGGCAGAAATTGTCCAAATTGACTAGGAAACAGTGGACAAAGTGTTTGAAAATTGGTGTTCCATGATGGCCTACTATCAAGCCAGCCGCGCACAACATTTGAGTGAAATCATTTTTCATACATAATCGGAAAAATCAATTTATCAAATAAATCCAAATTCATTGAAAAAAAAAAAAAAAATGTTGTCCATTTAATGACAAAACCAAAATCAGACCAATAGTTGGGTCATTAATAATAACAATAATAAATGTTTAATTTAAAAACTATAATATTGAATTGAATAAATATATATAATATATATATTTTTTTTTTTTTTTGTATTATACTATTATCATGTTTTTTTTTTTTTTTTCAATATTTTCTACCATAAAAAGAAAGCTATAAACAAAAATGCACGATTTTTTCTTTGTCAAAATATTTTTCCCGACCTTTGTTCATCTGAATGGTAAAGAAACTTCTGATAATGATCCTTTCAATATACTTTTATAAACATAAATTAATTCTTATGTGAAAAAATATGTACCAGAGCAAGGGACATTTTTAATTGCAGTGCATACTACTGTAATCATAAAGTAATAATCTTAAGCTCTCATTTGCTTCAATTTCTCTCTCATTTTCTTCATACTTATTATCATTTATATAATAATATGAGTATAACATAAGTCTGAAGTCTTGGGTAAAAATAAACAAAGCAATTATTGTTCTATTAACGTTTGTCAATGTCAAACTCAAAATACGAAAATAATTTATTTACAATTTTCACAAAAACCACAAAACAAACAAAAAAGCAAAGTGAAATGAAATGAAATGTAATAATGTGAAGGCGAGTTTCATTTCTCATTGCAAAGCAGATAAATTCATTTAATTGCTGAGGCTGCTATACACATATAATACTTATTTATTTATATATGTACATACATACATACATACAACATATTGTAAGAGATTCTTTTTTCCTTGTTATCAACTTAATCGAAATTTAATTAGTTTACTTAAGAATTTGAATTGCCTTCGCCATTAAAGAAACAACAACAACAATAACAACAACAAATTGTCCACCTGGTTTTCTTTAATTACAACTTTAGTATTATTATTATTATTATTATTTTTACTCTCTTTCTCTCCTTTTCTCTTTCTTGTTTCTGTATATAATTTACAGTATTTTTTTAAACTTATTTTTTTTTATTTTAGTTTTATTTTGTTTTCTTTTGGTTACATTTCTGTTCATTTGATTTCATTACATTTTTTTTCATTTAATTTATTTCATTTATCATAAACAATGTTGTATATAAGATTGGCACAGCGAACACGTTTCTTTCGTTGGTGATTGTCATTTATTTATCTAATAAATTAGTAGCTTAAACATCGAGGTCTTTCATTCCACTCTACTCTACTCCACTTCACTTCACTTCACTCTACACTACACTTCACTTCACTTCACTTTCCAATCTACTATGATTTCCCTCTAACTAAGTATTTTACTTTCACAATCATTATAATGTTTAACAAAGCAGCTGACAATATTTTTGTTGTTTGCTCTTCATGTTGTCGTTTTTGTCATTGTTCTCGTTACATTTTAGCTACTTTTCTAATTTTCAACAAGCAAGAAATGCACAAAACAATATTAACAAGTTGTTGGTGTTCTTGTTCTTGTTGTTGTTGTTGTTGTTGTTGTTGTTGTTGTTGTTGTTGTTGTTGTTATTATTGTACTTCTTCTTGTACTTTATTTTAAGCTAAAAAGTATCATTGTCTTGTTCACCAAATAGCCAAGATGGGTATATTAAGTTTAGGCTAACAATTACAACCATCAAATGTTCTGTGCATATTCAAATGATTTGATCAACTAGACAAATCCATTTTCTTATTTTATCTTCTATGTATATAGAAACTTCAAATTCCATATATTAGTTTAACGTATTGTAGAATTAAAAATACTATTATTTTCCTAATATTTTATTCCATTTATATTGAGAGAATATACTTATTTATAAGAATTTTGAAGAGTTCAATAGAAAAGCAGAATTATTTTGTATGTTTTTAAACATAAAATTATAAATGAAGCCTCCAAAAGACATAATTCAATATTAGAAAAAACTTTAATTATATTGATTGCTTTGCCAATAGTTGATTTAACAATTATTGTGTTTTATTTATTTATTTATTTTCACTTTAAATTTGTAATATATTTTTATATGCTTGTGATAGTATGACATAACTAGAATAATTAAGAGATCAGGCTACATTTCCTATCCTAATTAGATATATCATATATAAGGGATTTTAAACTATGAGATTGAACTTAAAGTTTCTAAAGAAAAATAGAAGGATAAACATTTACAAAAACCCTTGGAATATTATTGTAGATTGCTTAATCATGTCTTTTCATTAGAAAATTGAAAATGTTTGGAAATATTTACTTTCAAGGATTTTCATTAAAATCATCAACATCATCATCATCAACATCATTAGCTGTCATTGTACTGGAAGATATTGTGTTAAATTTGTGTTTGACTTAAGTTATTTGCTAATATTGACAGCATTAAACTAAAACTTTTCCCATTATTAAACTTCGTAATGTTTGATGGTAGTGGGCATCCTTTGCTTTCAAATATCTTCATAAGAACATCTACACTTTTAATTTTTAATAGGAAACAAAACTTACATTTGATAAAATTCTGCATATTTCGTTCGCTACAATTATTGTCAATATTATACATTTTTTAGTGAGTAGAGTAGGTAGAGTATTCCATAGTCGGATTTATATGTTTGTGAGTTTGAGTTTCATTTGTTTTTTTTTTTTTTTTTGTATTTTAAAATTGTCATTAGGCGTAGACGTTAATTAAATTTCTATTAGTTTCGATTGGACAAATTGTTGGTTGTTGAGTGGCTTTAGCCTGCCACAGAATCTTCCTATCTATCTATCTATCTATACATTCATTCCATCATCCATTCATGCAGCCATTCATCCATCTTTGACTACTTTAGCATTCTCCACCACACACCTAACATCTAACACCTCATGCTTTACACAATCTCATACCTTTCTATTCTATTCTA
Source organism: Amiota mariae (assembly GCA_035041805.1). Lineage (NCBI taxonomy): Eukaryota > Metazoa > Arthropoda > Insecta > Diptera > Drosophilidae > Amiota > Amiota mariae. Next base: position 98,868 of record JAWNKV010000769.1, read on the forward strand.
TATTGTTTTTTCTCTTTCATTTCATTACTATATGTACTTATTCACTCACTTTCATTTTGTTTTGTTGTTGCTTTTTATGAGCAGCTGCAGGCAACCTGCCACCTGTCAAATTACAAAAAAAAAAAAAAAAAATAAAAATAAACAGATTTCATTTCTTTAATGCTACTTCTACTACAATTTTTAACTTCACTTTACCCAACTCCAAACATTGTCATTTTATCGGTGTCTCTCCGAGATTCAGCATTCAGCATCCAACATCCGACATTGACATCATTGATAATGGCGACCGTGGCCATGTTTAAATTATTGGTATTCATTAGCCACCACTGAAAATGAAGACAAGACAAAAGCACTACAAACATACATATGGAGGAGTATCAGCATCAACAACAGAATCACAATCAGCATCATGAATTCAAGAGGAAAAGAAAAACATGTTTACTTAAATATCATTAAAATGATGTTCGAAAGGAAAAACTTTTTTTTTTTTTAATTCTGTTTTGTTTTGTTTTAAGTGTTGTCTTAGAACAGTTTTAGTCACCCTCATCCCTACCCCCCCCCCCTCCTAATACTCATACCTTATTCTATGTTATACTGATTGAGACAGGACTACACACTTTTAGTTCAGTTTAAGTCATTCACTTGGCAATCTAATTAAATACGTGAACGTGATGTGAACGTGTTTCAATCGTTTTGTTGTTTGTTTGTTGTTTTTTTTTTTTTTTCTATTTTATTGTTAATAAATTTTTTTTTTTCTTTTAAATTTGTATCAACTTTGTCCTTTTTACCAATTTAGCTTCATTGCCATCATCTGCTATTTGATGATGCTGCTGCTGCTGTTGCTACTTGTCGCATTTTTATTGCGTATTTTATTTTAATTTATTGAATTAATATTCTTCTTTTTGTGTTTTGTTTTTGTTTGGTAATCTTCTGAAAATCGAATAGAATCGAATTCACATTTACAACATTTATAACAGAATGAGATCCTTATAATAATTTTTTCAATTCTACATTAATTCAATACAATGAGAATAAGAACGATAATGAGAATGAGAATGGGAATGAAATTGAGAATTTTCTATCAAATTTCCCCCACTTTATATCCATTTCTTCTTTCTCTAAAAAACCTTAAGTTGTTAAAGTTACTTTTATAGCTTTTCTGTTCTGTTTGCTTCTCGTTCATTCTTTCACATATCATACATACATACACACATACTCGTATACTTACTTAGTATTGTATTTGTTGGCCTCTCTTGTGGTTTTATTAATAAAGTTTTATTAATCAAGTACAACTGTCAAATTTATTTTGCAACAACAAGTAAAGGATGTAGGTCCCGTCATGATTGTTTATCTCACACACATCCACACAATTTGTATCTATATTAGTATATTATAGTGTAATATATAGATACAGTATCTTTGTCATTGTGTTTGTGTTTAATTTACTGGCAACGAGCAACTGGCAAAACTGTGTTTGTTTGTTTGAGTATTTCATTTTCTTGTTGTACAAGAATTTAATAAAATAAGGAGAGAAAAAAAACAAAAAGATACTGAGAAGAATAACAAGAAGAAGAAGAAGAAGAAGAAGAGTGAATGTCCTTGACCATTGTATGTGTGTATGTTGGTGTGTGTGTATGTGTGTGTGTGTGTGTGTGTGTGTGTGTACATGTGTTGCGGCAACTAATCAAATATTTATATGCGTATTAAAACATTTTCATTGTTCTTGGTCATCTCTAATTAAACGAAACATAGTCACGACGTTCATTACACACTTACACAAATAAACACTCGCACTCACACAGATACACATTTACATATTTACATACATATTGGTATGTACAAAATATGTATGTATGTATATTTAGTTTAGAAGTAGAACATGAAGATTGAGATTGAAGATTGCGATTAAGATTGCGTTTGTATTAGAAGAATAGAACGAAACGAAACGCTTCAAGGTGCAAAAATCTACATTTAATTAAATTGGCTACTCATACGCCCCATTTGCCATGGTTACAAAACACTGCAATAAAATGGAATCAAAAAAAAAAAAAAAAAAAATAAGAAAGGAAAATACAATAAAAACAAATGGACAAAAGAACAAAAGCAAAAAAAAAAAAAAAAAAAAAAATTGAAACAAGGCGGAAATAAAGACAAATATCTTAATTATTATAAATATATATAATTATAGATGAATCAAATGCGGAGCAGGCTGTCAACTATTGTAACTCAACATTCTCATTTACACGCTGCTTAAGCAATAACAAAAACCAACAAAACAAAAATAAATAAAATAAGAAAAAAGAAAAAAGAAAAGAAGGAAAATAATATCACAAATGATAAATTATTAACAAATACCTTACACATAATTATTATGCGAATTGAAATTGAGACAGTCAAATAGATGATGATGGTGGTGATGGTGATGGTGATGGTGATAAGATGGGAAATAAGGAGGAAGCAAACTAAACATAAGTAACTAACGAAAGAACAAGAAAGGGAAGGAACCAAAGAAAGCATAGAGACAAATTATAAGTAAGTGAAATATTTTGTTGCTTTTCTTTTGTGCGTTGCTTTGATAACCCAAACAGTAAAAAGAAATTAAGAGAAATAGAGAAGAATTGAGAGAGAGAAAGAGAGATAGCCACAAACAAATAAAGTATATTTATTGTAGTATCTATGTAGTATGTGAGTGTATTTTGCATGTGCGTGTGGAATATTTGTGTGTTGTATGTTGGTTGCTTCCAGTTAATGAGCTTGTTCACGCATATTTAACCACAAGATACATTTTAGGCGCTTAAAGAGAAACTTTGTGCTTTCTATCGAATTTATACAAGTATGGATGTATGAGTGCGTGTGTGTGCGTGTGGGAAAATATAATGTTGTGGTCGCCACCATATGCAAAAAGCCGATTAAGGTTTAGCAGAAATCTTTCATTCACTCAATCATTCATTCATTCATTCATTCATTGAATTATTCTTTTACTTGCAATAAGTATACAAAATTTTGTTATTTCATAGAATGAAAGTGATGAACAAATCGATGAATAAATAAACTTGAACTACATAGATGAAAGATATAAGATATAATGAGATAAAAAGATTGTCATTAGGTTTTTCTTATGTGTGACATATCACATGTTGCAATTTATGTATTAACAATTGTTGCTTTTGTTCTTATTTACTTATGATTATAAGATTTTGATATATATGAATATACGAATATCAATATATGTTTCATCATTTTGTGTTTATCCATTTTTAATTCGAATGACAAACATAAATTACATTCAATTCTGATATCAATTCATTTTTTATTTCAAAATTTATTTTTTGAAGTCATTAAAATAAATAAAACCAAATATGTTTGGACAATATTTCTGATTCATTTATTCCATTCATCAATATTTATCAGTTTGGTAAAAAAGAAAAAAAAAAGAAAGAAAAAAATATATTAATTTTTAAATAAAATATAAACAAACAACAAATAAAATTTCAATTTTTTTTTTTTTTTTTTTGTTTAAAATGAATACAATACTTCGTCAGAAGTCCTTTATTATGCTCTAAACCATCTTTTGAATCGTTTCGTGTCCAATCCATTACCATTCTCTTCATAAAGATCATTAAATTTTTGTTGTAGAACTTTCGTAAGCACTAAGCTTTCGTTTTACAATTGTCCACAAATTTTTGATGGGATTTAAATCTCGGCTCTGTGCTATTATAGCATCAATTTAGACTTTAAAGTCAAGTTTTAATTACTTTTTCAATGTTCTTCGGGTCAATATTTTGCTGGAAAGGCGCACTCATCAACAAAATCATGGAAGTTGATTTGAAGAAGGAGCAATTTGCTTCAAAGAACCGATACACCACCAAGTAACAACAACAAATCATTATACTTCTACCACCGTGTTTTACGGTTTGTCGTTTCAGGATGCAGTCGGGTCGTCGCTGTCAGTAACGATCTGACCGGTAAGGATCGATTTTCGTTTCATCGCTCCAAATAACATTTTTCCAATTATCAACTTCAGCTTTTTATGCTTCTTATAGAACTTCAAAAGTTATCGTACATTATTATTATCTGAGAGTTTTTTTTTTTTTTTTTTGTTAACAAACAAGCATACTCACTCTATTGCATGTGGAGCTGTCCATGCAATGACATCCTTGTTAGTAGCCCTTACATAATCTTTCAGTGTCCCTATTCTCAAGCAAACTTTCCATCAAACAAGCATCGCCATCAGAAAAAAGTTTCGGTTGACCCACAAAAAAGTGTTATTAAACATAAAATTATAATATATAAACATTTTCAATTAAAGAAAGGTGTTTAAAAGTCTTTAACCTTCATATAAAAATTATGTAATTTTTGCTTCTAAGCTTCAGTAACTGCAACAATAAATGTAAGGACTTCTTTAGTTGTTGTGTGTCAGAATCAACTTCGCTGTTTGTTTAATGTGTGTTTCCCAATGCACAGTGGTCGCTGCCATAGACCAAAAATTTAAAAATTAAAGATAAAGTTTCTTTATTTTAATTTTATCGTACTCTGAAAGAATTTCTTCTAAAGAGAGAGAATGTACTAATTAGGTGGATCTTGCAATATGAGCAGCTTGAAAGTGAAGTTCATATTTGAAAAATCAAAAAAAAAAAATATAAAACAATTATGAATTGCAATTATTCAAAATGAATATTGAAAATAAAGATATTTTCTTCATTTGTAAATTATTTAAATGTTCTTAACTTATTGTGCATGTTTTTTAAAATTAATTTTTTACCAGTACCATTGTCAGCCCGTTCATTAGCCCATATAATTCAATTTCAGATAAGGTTTCAAATATATTTTCTCTTGGTCCCCCTAATGAAATAGATTTCATTATATTAATCAATATTTTCAATTTCTAAACTTTTTATTCAATGTGTGCTTTTACTATTTTTACTTTCCTAATTTCATTTCTTTGTACATTGTTTTTGTGATTGGAACATCTTATCACTGCGAATTTACACTCATGTCTATTTTCAATAATTGGTGCTCAGAAAGTAGAACAAATCTTGAAAAATCTAGAAAAATATTCGATATTCTGAGAAAGGATATTGAAAAAAGATGCTCTATAGTTGGCACATCCAAAGTAGGATAATGCATAAATTACGTTCAAGAAATTTTTCAGAATTCAATTACACAAAACTAGTAGTTTTGCAAACCTATATTGATTGGCGCGAAAAAAAAATTAAACGATTTTTTAAAACTCTACTTTAGAAGCATTTGACTCCAATGTGGATCGTGGACGTCCTCGAATAAATAAATATGGAAAAATGTCGGTAATATTCTCTAAAAAATGCTAAGGGGCTGACAAAGAAATATACATGGAACTACTTGCCACCCTCAGTTCACTAATACCACTACCACAATTTTGTCATTGAATATTTCTCTTATTCATACAAAGACGTAATCAAATTTTCATGTTGAACCTCCACTAGAAGTATTTTTGGTCACTGGCTCCATACAAACCCAACCACTGTGCAATGGTCATGATACCTTCCTTCTTTGGCATCGATTCAATCGCCATTACTATACAGAGATATGCGAAGTCTTTTTTGAAAAGGCTAAGTGTTCATAATAATAATGAAGCTTTAAGCTATTGATCCAAGTTGTTAGAAAAAAATGCTTAAACGAAAAAAGCTTCATCAACTCGTAGAGTAACTCAAACCTCTGCAATCGGATCCCCAATGAAATAATAGAATAATAATATAATGCTAAGCTCAATTCAAATTGCCTGTTAGTTTAAAAACTACTATTTGCACCAAGTATAATTTTTTTTTTTTTTTAAATCAACTGCATCTTATATGCATCTTATGCTAAATATTATTACTTGTTAAAAAATCAAGTTGTTCTTATTTAGACCAATTATGTAAAAACAGCCTAGATTATTCAACAGATCGACTCCTATCTTACTGCAATATAACGCAAGAACTCACTCTTCACAAATTACTGTTGCAAAACTACAGGAATTGGAGTTGGAATTTCTTCAACATTCTCCACATTCACCAGTTTTAGCCCCCATGGATTATCATTTGTTTGTCATTTTGGAAATTTTTTTGAAAGGAATACAATTTAATTCCGACAACGCTGTAAAACTAGCATTCCAGAAATTCATTGACTCCCGTCCGACAGGGATTTATACAATCGGCCTAAACAATCTTCCGCTTAAATGGCAAAAGTGAATAAATAATATGAGTGCATACTTTGATTAATTAAATAATTCCTTGTATTAATAAATTGTTAACCAACTTTGATTTTATTTCTATAAATTCCATATTACATACATTTCATATTTCATACAAACAAAACAAAAAAAACAATTGAGAAGCATTGGGTCGTGTACCCAATTATTTTATTTTTTTATTATTTACTTACTTTTTTGTATGAAATTCTTTTAAGATATATCCAATCTATAAAACATAGAAGTGTTACAGTGTTTCTCGTTACATACATAAAGTTTTGTTGACTAGTGTAATTTATATCAGCATTTAAGCAAAAGTTGTTCAAAAAATAATTTGATTTGATTCAGAATCATAACTTACTCTTTTTAAAACAATTAAATTCAATTCTTACAGAGTCCAATGTTTTTTTTCATGTTGTGTGTGGCATAATATTTTGCGAAATGCCACTTTAAAATAATAATTGATGACCCTGGTTCAATGGTTGGAATAATGTCATAATGTTGGATGGCACGAAGTCCATTAGTAAATTCGAAAGTTTTCCATTTGGTTTGAGGCAATCCGCGATGTCTATAATCTAGAGGTCAACACTTATTTTCAATGTGGACTCGGTTTCCCACTGAGCATAATACTTAATTTTGTTGTTTTAATGTTGTTTATCAAGTGTTTCCCATTGAACAATAAGACTGTCGGTTTAAAAATAACAGTTAAAAAAAAATACTTTGGCTGATCTCTAACCAAATAAGTGTTTCTAAAAGACCAAAACGAAAAAAAGAAGTGGAAAGCGAAAAGGTCTTTTTTTGTTGTTGTGTGACGCGAGTTGAGTGAGTCGAAGAGAGAGAGAGAAAAAAAAGAAGGGGTGTGTGTGCAAAATAATACAATAGCAAGAAATAGACAATGCAAGTCAAATGCAGCTTATATACACACAAAAGACGTTTTGAATAATTTTTTATGAAATTGAACATTAGCAAACCGGTGCGAAAAGAAACCAAAAAAAAAGATCTTTTCTAAAAATAAAAATCAGAATTGAAAATGTCTTTTTCATCCCTTTATTCAGTGTGTCCGCAAAAAAACGCAACGTGAAATTGTTGAATGTTACTTCCGACATCTGCTATAATCATACATTCAAGGTAAAGTTTTATGACAGAGGTATTGATTAAGTTAAAAGTCAAGATGGTGTTGCATTAGAGTCCAATTTTCAAGTGATGGCAATTGATTGATATTATCCAGGAAATCCATATTAACGGTTTGCAGGAAAGCACATAATAATGAAGTGTGATAAACTTATGTAAAAAAATAAATTGCATTTATTTCCACTGTTATTGTTTTATAATTCAATTAATACATTATTTTAAATTCAGTTCACTTCATTTCTGGCTTAAAAGAATTTCTTTTAACTAATTTTTATTTTAATAATAAAAATACCCAACAATTGAGTTATGGATTGCATGTAAATAAATAAATAAACTTAATTCTCTATAAATTATCATTTGAAATGCATTTGCTTAAAAAGTAAAGGCTTCTGCCATCAATATTGATGACAACACTTATGATATTTTCAAATATTAACCTCCTTTTACATCAATCACACAATCTTAATAATCATTCAAATGTTATGCTAAAACAAACAAGAATATTTTGCATGGAAAAAAAATTTAATAAAATCCAAATGACTTCATTTCATTGTTGTCGTCATCGTCATAATCGTCATCGACATATCATGTAGTTTAAGCCATAAGAAGAAGGATGTTCTTATTTTATTCATATTTTTTTCCTATTTGTTATTGTGAAAAAGTGAAAAAAAGAAAAAAGAAAGTTTACCTAAATTCAGTTTCACTTAAATTATTATTGTATTTACTTATTATTCAAAAAGAAACTAAACTATAAAATTTTGAAAATGTACCACAAACACAGTTTCTTCACTCAATTTGAAAAATTCTTGAGTTACTAACAAATAGAAGATTTCAAATAATTGTTCATATCACAATTCATCTTTACTTGACTTATTTTCATTATTCATCTAAGTTCAATTTAAAATCTTTTAACAACAAATGTGGTGTACAATAAAAACAGATATAAAGATACAAAGGGATCCAATAGACCAGATGGCTCAGATAAAATGGCCATCAAATAAATAGGATAAAAATGATTGCACTTTATAGGTTCTTTAATGATTCCTCCTTAAGTGCCAGCACAAACATCACGAGGTTAACATAAAAAAAAAAAAAACAGTGGAAGGACATAAGAGGAAGGACTCAATTAGTGCAGTAAAACCGAAAAAAAAGATTTTCATTATGCTTGAAAAATGCATTGCAGTGTTTTTCTTCGTCTTATTTTTTACTTGTTTTTTTTTTTTTTTATGAATTTCTTCATTCTACTATTCTATTCTTCAATTTGCCCACATTCTTTTATTGTTGATTTTTTTTTTGTTGTCGTCGTTGCTGTTGTTATTGTTTTCCTCTTCTCTAATAAGAAATCATTCATTGGCCTCATAACCCAATAATTAGCACAAAAGCCAATCAAATACATGAACAAAAGAGCCAACTTGAGTTCATTTTGCATTTTTGCATTTTCTCATTGTTTTCTTCTGTTTTTCATTTCTGTTCTGTTCTGTTCTTTTCTGTTTTTTTCTGTACATTTGCACTTTTCTTATTCTTCTTGAATTTTTCTTTTCTGCGCATCTTCAAAAACGCGTTTTCTTTTGTTTTCATTAAAACTAAAAAAAAAAAACTCAAAACAAAAAAGAATGAAAAGAAAAACTGAACAAATTATGAACTGAAGTTGTTCGGAAGTGAATTTCGGATTATTTAAACCCCAAACATTTCGAAATTTAAGAAATTGTGGAGGGAAATTATTAAGCAATTTTAAATAAAAGTAAAGTTAAATCTTCTTTGTTTAGAACATCAATAAATGGAATGAAAGTTCATAATAAATTTTGGCCATTATTATTGTGAATAATATTTCATCATAAGTACAAAGTGATACAAAAATATTAATCAGGAAATGAACTCAATGCTGAGGCAATTGGATAATCGAGATTCAACTGAAATTAGCACAATTTTGAATGAATAGAAATGACGATAGCAAATAAGATCATTGTGGCAAAATGTTATTGTAATAAATCCTTCGAGAATAAAAAAATTCCCAAACAAAGCAAGAGGTAGACAAAGATGTGGAGTGAAGTGACAAACTGGAAATCATAACAAAGAACTGAAAAGGAACAGTGGTCACATGGAAGCATTCCAATCACAAGTAGCTGTAATAATGTGGATGATGAAACTCAAATGTGATCTTAGTATATGTGGCGTATCTTATAAAGTTTGTTTTATTTTGCAGGGTTTTCATAGGGTGCATGATGACTGTCATAAGGAAAGGATTCGGATGATGACTAGAGTTTTAACAGGGCACTCCGCAATTGAGTTGATGGCCCAAAGATATCTGTCGAAGCTGTGAAGATGGAAAAGAATCGGAGAGTATTCAACATCTCCTCTGTGACTGCCCTTCTATTCTTAGAAAACGTACTCGTATTCTCGGGATACTGTTCTCTAATGATCTTGGAAGTTTGGCAAATTACCACTAGGGGAACTAGCTCTGTTCGTGGATTCATCAAGTTGGATTTAGAGGCTGAGGGAGATCTCTAGGACCCCCCATACTCCCATACCCCCACTTACCACCCCCCCCCCTCTCTCTTTCTCATTCTTCCATAATCAGGCATTACAATGGACTGCAAGGCTTCTGGGTGAGCTAGCGTCCAGTTTCAACTTACCTAACCTGGCGTCCCAGATGGATTTGGATTAAGGACAGAGAGAATATGAATAAGCAATAAACTTTTTCTAAATTTACTAGAGACATTTACATTTTTATAAATATTATTGAGGGTATAATAGTGAAAAATAAGAATTGATTTTGAATTTTTTTGGATTAATTTGCAAAAGAAAAATGTTAAAGGAAAATGGAAAATACATATAAAAATGTTCTTTTTTCTGCATTTTATTCTATTTATTTATTTGGATATTCGTTAGACAAAACTGAAAGGAAGAAATATAAATAAAATAAAATAAATATTTCCATAATTATTGTCTTTCAATTTCATAAAAATAAAAGTATTTCATTTTATTTTATTTTGTTTTTCAAATTTTAATTTTTTATTTATTTATTTGCTATTGATATTTTTGTTATTAAGATTAAGTTGTTTTTTGAAAAGGAAATTGTACAATGAAAGAAAACAAGAAATTGAAATAAAAATTATTAAAATTCTTATCACACAAAAAAAAAAAAATATATATAAATCATAAAGATTATCGCTTAGTTCAATGTATTCTTTCTTTTAAGATTTATGCTGACTTTCATTAATGTTTTTGTATTTAGAGCAGACAGGATAACATTTTATTCAGTTAACATGTGGCAATATGAAGACTCCTTGATAAAAAAAAAAAAAAAATATTTCTATTCTAGTGAATCTTAAAAAAAAAAACATAATTTAGAATAGAAAATCGTATCTTAACAAGATCGGCCAAATGTACGTTATTTTATGGCAAATCTAAGTAAAACTTGACATAAGATTTAAGTTCAATTTGTTTGATTGTCGATTTTTTGTCATACACAACATGTATGAGTTCATATAAGTTGATTTGCGCTTTGGTGTTTGTTATTGAGTAGGTCAAGATCGGTTTTATTATAAAATGATATTGAGTGATTTTATTATAAAATAAGTAATTAAATAATTTATATTAAATTGAAAAGATTTATATAAACAATATTTAAAAAGGAAAGGAAATATATTTTATTAAAATACTGCAATAAAATGAAATCCATATTGCTTAAGCAAACTCCCCGACGGGGAATCGAACCCCGGTCACTCGTACGACAGACGAGCATACTAACCACTATACTATCGAGGACTGTGATCAAAAATCTTACAATTGCATATTTTAAATTGCACATCATAAAATAAACCTGATCAAGTTTAAAGAAGTATGTTTGAAATTCTATTTTTAAAATGTATGATCAGTCTTCGTTGAAAGTTGTTTATGACTGTTAATCAGCAAAATTGCCAATATTGCCTAGTGGACAAAATTTGTTGTGGATCTCTTAATTGATCTTTTTCATTACATTCTTCTTGTTATAATAGAGATTATTATTTCTACAACTTGTGCGACTTTATGGAATAAAATTATACAAAAATATTTTAAAGGAAAACAAAAAAAAATATATTTTATTCAAAAAATTAACATTCTGGTTGAGTCACGAACTTCATATTCTCCCTGATCCCCTGTACTTCGGTCTATCGAATGACAGTCAGGAATAATAATCTCTGTTCTTCCAAAGATGTGTAATACAAATTTTCAAAATTTATACAAATAATAATTTAAATAATTTTAATATCGAAATTTTTTCCTTCCTCATATTTTATTTTATGATTAACGCTTATCGCAGAAAACTGCCTAACACATTTTTATTGATTCTAAAAATGGTTACGTGAATGAAGTACTAGACTTTTATAGGGATTGAGAATAAATTTGTTTGTTTTGTTACATCTTTCTTAGGGTGAGATCGTGCTGGTGAAACCTTTGTAATCTTCGTCTTGTAGAGCAGCTGGGTCAGTAGGTTGGGATGATGGCAACTGCTGTATGATATTTCTAATTAATTAAGAGGCGCCCGTGATTTTATTGTTCTGGCACTCCTGCAGATTGGTAATGCTACAGGCATTTGCGGTTTCTCATATTTGAATGGCATAGCACCAAATTGATGCCATCAAATAAAGATATATTAGTCTTTTGTTCCATAACGACAGTTTTTTGGAAGGGCGGAGATGGCAGCCCAGTTTCTTAACTTTTTGATAACAACCATCTTCGTGTGAGGATCAGTCTAAGATATCGGATTTGCTCCGCCTGTGGAATGATACTTCTATTGTATGTTACAAACGCATTTTCTTAGGGAGAAGGTGCAGTTACTTGACTTGATGAATTTGATCATTATATTCCAACGCTTGGCCTAAAGTGAAGTCTTTTTAAATAATGATTTATTTTTGATTCGAAGAACTTTTGAAAACAATAATAAATCGATAATGTTCGCACATTTCAAAATCACTTCACTCTGTTCTATGTTGTTACAATTGCATTCTCACTTTTGCATTTTTGAATATCTTTTCTTTTTTTTTTAATAGAAAATTTTTTGTTATAAATTTTTCGTATGTTATGCACTGCCATATCGTTCATCAGATTGCATTGACATTTTTTGAATCTGTACGATTGGTTCCTGGCTTGAATAGAGGATGGTTTTGGTCCCGATATGTGTTTCCGTTTCCGAGATCCAGGATATTCAAACAACCTCAACCTCTAAAAATATACTACACAAAATTAACTAACTGTTTTCTTTGTTTTTGCTTACAGTGTAACAGAGAGAATATAGTCATGCTAAAAGAGAACACAACCTGAGCGAATCAGGTTCGTGTACGCTAGTTTACCCTAAAATCTTGTGATGATGTACACGTATAGTAGAATGACTTATGAATACTTTCAGTTATAGATATATTTACTATATCTTGAGAATTTAGTGAAATGTAGTAAAATTATTGATCAACGAATTTTCTAGTTACAATTTTTTAAAATATTTTTTTATTTTTAATATAAGTTAATTTCAGCAGCGAAATCAAACATCTCAAAGGTCAGAGTACTGCAGGCCAAGACATTGCGTATGATTTCGGAAGCTCCGTGGCTCATGCGAACGGCGGACCTTGAGGCTAAGAATTATATGGAGCGATTAAATAATCACCCAAACAGACTAGCCAGGCGTCTCTTAAAGCGACGCAGAATAGGAGGAGTCAGAGTGGCGAGACAATTGAGAAGATCTCATCCTGTCGACTAAATCCTATTAATGTAATTGTTCTGTCCCACTTAATAGTTGTGTTTAATTTGTGTTGTAATTATTATAAGTTTAATTGAAGTTGTTTTATAGAATAACAGAAAAATTAAAATATTAAAAAAAAAAATATATATATAAAATTTAATTTCAGTCCCAGGAGATTCTAATTTGTTTCTTTCTGTTTTATAAGATCTTCAGTTATACCAGTAGTACTATTCAATTGGATATATTACTTCAATATTGTGCTGAATAAATTCATTCTTCGAAGTAACGTCGTCATCATCTTCCATGGTTCTTGGAGTTGGATTTACTTGCTCTCAGTAATAATAATGTTTAATAATATCATTTTCTGAAAGAAAGTCTGCTGTGAAAGTCCTATACATCATTGCCCACAACATAATAGAAGTTCTATTATGATTCATTCATATCCATGCTTAATAATCAGTTTTCATTAAATTACTTACTTTAGCTGCATTTTTTATTTTTAATTTATTCATAAGCAATCAATTTTTATTTTACTTGATGTTAATGTTTATGACCCAAGTAGGATTTGTTTGTATTTGCTACAAGTTGCAACTTTGCCCATGTTTTGTTTCTATCAACTTCAACAAATTGCATATTTTTTTTTTCTTATTTGTTGAGTTGTGTTATGTTGTTTCTTCTCTTTAATTGAGAAAAAGATCAATGAAAAAGGAAAGGAAAAAAACAAAAAAAAAAAATTCACTATTATTCAGAATGCAAGCAGACTCTTTGATTGAATGGGTTCAATTTGAATGTAATGTTTTGGTTGTCAGTTTGTTGTTGTTGTTGTTGTTGGATCTTTATAGGTTAACTTACTTACCTAACCTGAGTCCCCTTCCCCCATCCGCCATCCCACACCATAAATGTTTGTCCAACGAAACGGAACAACATGAGTAGGCCAGCCGACTAGTTGTCACAATGACCAACTTTCCTTCTATTTTTTTTTTTTTTTTTTCTTTAAAACAACTAAAGTGATGTTGATGCCTCAACACCCACCCATGTCTGCCATATATACTAAAGCATCATACACACAGACTCAAATACTCATATGCACATAAATGCAAACTGTATATAAATGAACATAACTTGACCAAGATACGTTGACAGGGTGACATACATTTTGAGCTAAATGCGGAAGAAGCAGCAACAGCAACGGCAACTCCAACATGCAACAACAACAGCAACAAAATGAAAACAAAAATAATAACAGTAACAACTGTAACAAAAAAGAGGAAGAGGAGATATGGAGAAGGGAGAAGGGAGAAGGGAGAAAATAAGAACAGCAGCAGCAGCATTAACAATAAGAAGAACAGTAAAAATGCTACCTACTAAACGACAACATCATTCAATCATCGCATCACATCGCATCGCATCGTATTGCATTGCAACGCATCACAACTATTTGTTCGGCTCACTTAGACGCGCTTAATTCATCAGTTCGTGTTCGTTTCAGCTACACTTTGTTTCACTTCGTTTTGCTTCGGTTGCTTTCATCAATCAGACTTTTTTCTATTATTTTATTCTCACAACAGTTAAAGAGAAAACTGTCCATGTCAACGAGTCCACATGTTTCTCATATTCATGTTAAGTTTAGTTATGCTTAGCATTTATGTTAATTGTAAACGACACTCTTTGTTCTTCCATTTCTACAAAGTTATATCTACTATGATCAGTTAATACTTTAGATTGGAGTACGCAATCCACAGAAATCTCACATCTATTGCAAAACTATATTTATCGTGTTTGGGTCGAAAATAAGAAATACAAATAGTGTGGCAGAGATTAAACTTGTCATTTTAATTGAGAATGAAAAATATTTAAGCAAATGCACTTGGTAAACTTATTTCAATCTATAAATAAAAGATTATTTGATAAGTGATTTGTTTGTTCTTACTGTTTTAGTACATCTTCTTGCATTTCGTGGGACTCTTTAAGTTTGAATAATAATTTTCTAGTCATAAAATCTTCTTGATTTTTTGTTTGTTTTATTAAACGAGATTCCTATTTGCTTCATTGCTTGTTCCTGCCCTAACTTTTCGGTAAAGATGTTCCCATACATACTTGATTGCGCTTAGATTTGGGGATGACTGCGGTGGATAATCAAGAGTTCCTTGTAGCTTGAAATCCAAAATAGCAATCATTCTCTAGCAATTCAATTCCAATTTGCTTGAAAGCGAGATTTTGCTCCATTCTTCAATTAAGACCTATTTCAATTCCTTCCTGATTGGTCTTTCTCTAACTTTTCTGTAAAGATGTTGCCATAAACACTTGCCAGTGCTTAAATCTGAGGAAAGATGATCAAGAGTTCCTGGAATCTAATATAGAAAGTGAAGACAATTGACAATTGTAGACTTAACATATTCTTATATTGAATTATTAACCATGGTTGAAAGATTCAGCTTCCTTCAAAAACCCCATATACTATTCACTATTGAGAATATTCAAATATTCTATTCTATTTATTATGAGATTAATAAATATAATAAAAGATATGCAAAAAAATAATTCATATTCAAAACAAATCATATGAAGTCAACACCAGACACTGCTTTATCGACATACTTTGGTATGTAAACTAACAGAAAAGACTCTGTTAACGAACAACTAACTGACTCACTCAACTTATTCTCTGTTAAGATAAGTAAGCAAACGAACTTAAGTGTTTGTTCGTTCGTTCGTTTGTTCGTTCGTTCGTATGTTTTTCGTTCGTTCATTCGTTTGTTCGTTTCGTTCATAGGTTTATCAAACGCTTGTTGTGACTGTCATATAAATGTTGTCTGCCGTGTCGCGTGCAAAGCAGTCTGCATGCGTATCTCGTCGTTGACGTGTCTTTTAGTTGTTTCGGTACTGATGTCACCTAGTCTCGGGTCCGTGGTCGAAACACGGATGCCATAATTCAGTAAATAAAAATACGGCATTCGATTTCGGTTCGGTACTGTGTTTTTTCGAAATCAAATCGCATCGCATCGAATCAAAACTAAACTTAAATAAAAAAGAAAACTCAAACAAAAGATTAAGAAAATTCAAAGAAATTTGGATCACTTTTAGTTAGTGTTTATTTGAATATAAAATATACTTATAAAACATGTGAAATAAATAAAATAAAAGTGATTTAAAAAATATAAAATTATTAAAAGTAAATAAAAAAAAATGTTAAAATCCAAAGAAAATTTGTAATATTTTTTTTAAATAATTTTTTTTTTTGAGCACGAAAAGTAAGTTTTGTAGCAAAATAAAAAACATAATAATTAAAGATTAAGAGAAACCTTGGCCCATGTTGTGAGTAGCAGCAGCAGCAGCCACGCAAGTGCAACAACGATCGATAATGATAATGATGATCATAATGATGATGGCGATGATGTTCTTGCAACATTGCAATTTCAAAATCTACAGATTAAAGTGTCAAATCACAACAACCAACCAACCAACATAAGTGACCATCAACCAAAAGAAGCCCCTCAAAAGTCAAAAGTGTTACAAATTTAATAGCAAAAACAACAACAACAAAAAAAAAACAGAACAAAATTTTAATTGTTTTGCTTGTGAAATGGAAAAGTGTAGTATAAGTTGAGGCGCTCAAAAGAATTTTGAATTTTGCAAGAGTTTAACTTCAAACATTGCGTGCGTGCGTGCTATATTTTTGTAACTCAAATCTTGCATCACCAGCACACACACACACCCAAGCACCCATACACCCAATCCAACACACACATATTTATGCAAGTGAAAAATCTTTTTAAAAGAAAATTTATAAAAATAAATTTCACACAAAATATTTATTGTATTTTTTTTCTATATTTTTTTTTTTTTTTTTTTTTGTGGATATTTTGTTTTCACTAAGTGACTAACACCATTGAATTTATTGGTAACAGCATTTGCGAATATCTATATGAGTATGTATCTATGTCTCGTTGTAGGTGCGTGTTTGTGTGTGTGTCACTTGATTTGATTTGATGTTTTTTTGTTTTTTGTTTTTTTTTTTTTGTTGTCGGTTGTTGGCAAAATAAGAAAAATTACATGAAAAGTGCTTGGCAGGCATCATCAAGAAAAAATAGCTCAACGACACAACAGTTTATGCCTTGTGACAGACGAGTTTATATCCTCAATCCTCCTCCTCAGTGTTCATCAGTCCTCTAAGTTGAGAGTCCTGAGTCTTAAGTTTTTTGTTTGTTGCTTTTATTTTATGTTTCCTTCCATCCGACCGTCCTTCTTTCATTTTTCTTGTTTAATGTTTAATGTGCAGTGAAGTGAGGCGACATCGCTAAGTGAGTAAATAAATTGTTAGAGAAAAGAAAAGAAAAAATCAAATCAAATCAAATGAAATGAAATGAAATGAAAGAAGAAAAAAGGTAATTACTTTAATCAACATAACAAAAAAGTGACGAAAATAAACAAAACAAAACCAAACCAAACCAAACAACAGAAAAACAACCAAAACAACAAGAATATAAATCTACAACAATAAAATCAAAATAATAGAAATAAAAATCAAATAAAATCATCAAAAAAAAAAAAAAAAATAAGAAAAAGTGAGTTAAATATTAAATAATGTATTAAATAAAAATGTTTTAGTATTTTTTCTTTTTAAATTTTGATATCCCTTTGAATAGAATAAATGTAATTTTAAAACAATTAAAGAATCGAGAAACAATGGAGAAAGAGAAACATATGTGAATGAATTTCATAATTCCCTTGAAATAAATATTTTCTGTGACAAATAATTTTTTATGCATATTTTTATGAATTCATGCATTTATTTGAAGCCTTTCAATTGTCAATTATTAAGTTTTGTTGAAGAGTTTCCTTTGTAAATTGTAAAATAAATTATACATTTTTAATATTAGACTAAAATCATTAGTCAATTGAGTTTAATGCTGATTGTTGTTGGTTGCTGCATTTTAAAGAATTGTGAGCGATTTTCAAATGATTTTAAGAAAATATTTTATATTGAATATCAAATTATATATTCAGTTTTATTATAAAAATTTGTGAGCATTAAAAGGAAGAAACTTCTTTACTATATTGTTATTCAAGAAAATATTTAATTTTTTTTTTATTTTTTATTTTTGTATTAAATCTTTCATTGATTTTTTGAAAATTTTGATATTGAATGAGAAATGCCGGAATTTATTATTACTTGAAAACGTTTCCAATTCAATAACTATATATCGATAATAATGATACGTAAACCTAGCAAGTCTTGCTGAATCCTATATGTCATTATTTTAGAATGAATATTTTTTTGTAGATTATTGAAAGTAAAGCGCATTAAGGAAACTATACCAAATCAACAATTCTGGTTGTATCTTTTACGCCTTAGCAACTACAATATATCAATTTATCTTACTAACTTTATAACATCCAAAAAACTGCTCTAAGGAAAACAATATTTATTTCTTAAAAGTTATTTCTAAGATCGCTTTTTTAACGTAGGGCCATTCATCAAAGGGACAGATCATGGCTGATGTGACACAGGGCAATGTTCTGGCATCAGTGTTGTATACACTATTTATTGCTGATTTAATGATCCCAACGCTTTGCTGGTAACATATGCAGTTGACACTTGCATTTTTTACAACTCTGACTCGCCCACAAAAATAGTAGAGATGATCAACAATTATTTGCAGTGATTCCATGCTTTGGCCAAGCGCTGGAATATCGCCGTCAATTCAAGCAAATCGCAAAACTTAACGATTTTTGTTAAAAAAAATTGTTGCAAAAATATTAATAAGCAAACTCCACTAAAGAACCAGAATATTTTCCTTTAATAATTATTTAATACAAATTTGTAATTTATTGCTTTCCTACTTAAACAATTTTCAAAGGAATCCTTTTGACAAACAGAAGCAGAAATAAAAATAGATAAACAGACAAATAGCTAAATAAATAAACAGATGAAAATGATTCCAAATGTGTTACAATTTATTCATTTATTTATTAACTGAAAAAATTTGAATGAGCTAAAAAATATTTGCTTTTGGTATTCAAAAACCCTAATCTGATTATAATATTGATATCATACAAATATAGAAAATGAAAACACTTTTTAGTTATAAAAATGTTAATTGTAAAAGTATTTAAACAATTTGAGTTCACTGATATGGAAAATTGCAATGAACGGAAATGTAATGAATTGACAAACAAATTGATAAAAAACTCAATAACAAAATAAAATTTTATTTAGATTGATTGATTGATTAATTCATACAAAAAAAAATGATTTACAAGCGTGAAAATTTTGCAAAAAATTTCTTTTAATTTTTGTGAACAAACATATTTGTCTGAGTCTAAATTATGTAAAAAAAAACTTTTTTATGGAAATATGTAGCAAACATTAGACACATTAGACACCTGGATAAATAATACAAGAAGAGTATTTACAACATTGAGTTGGGTGAGGAACAGAAAAGTGCAATATCTGAGAAAAAAGAATATTAATTTTTTGTAATGATGTCTGAAAGCAAAGTTAAGAAGTCTTGTGTAGAATTCATCCACCATTCGTTACTAGACGCAAAACTCTTTAAGACTCTTACTGAGGGCCTCAACATGAATCCTATTACAATCAGAAACGTGATGACATTGATAACAGAAAAGTATGAGGCAATTAAAAATGATATCCGAAATTCTTTTATAGCAAGAGAAAAGTTATATGTCCAAAAGTGGACACTGCCAATTGACGTTAACAAAAATAAATGTATCCATATTTATATCAATTAGAAAAGCATAGTGAATAGAGTGCTTGGATCACAAGTCAGTGTAGAGAGAGCAATCACTGCATTAAAATTAGTACTAACAGATTTACAATGCAATTTATCCCTTAACTCCATCCATGAACCCCATTTTTTTTTTTATGAATATTTTAAAATTTATTTGAAATTTATTTACAATTTATTTAAAATGAAATCATAATTAAACTAGTGTGTAGTTATTTGCTTCTTAAGAAAATGAAATACAAAATAATTTTTTTTATGAATTTCATCCAAGTTTCAATAAATTGTTACAATTTTTAAATATTGTTTAGGTCATTTTAGCCTTAAAAAAAGATATTAAGGGTATGAGGATTTAAATAAACCGAATTACGCACCTGATTAACTTTGGTGTCTTGTTGTGATTTGTTCTAATAATAAATATAACGTTACTTGTGTTAATGCCAGGCAGCGTCCTACATAGGACAAAGAAACATTGAATTCAATTGTTTGACATCACTCACGTAACAAAAACTGACAAGAACAGACGCAAATCAATCCAACTGGACTTTATTTAGTCTTACGAAATTGATTAACGATATCGTTACCCGCGTCTTTGCTTTACTTCACAAATTTACAATTTGCTTTCAAACCAAGCACTCTTAGCTTCTGTTGACTGCCTCTAAGTTGCGCTCCCATTCGCCTTCTAATATTCTTAAATCGCCATTCTCCTTGGTTTTTAACCTTCATCTGCCCCTCAGTTAGACTTACGTTGTTATGCCTCACGAGTGATTTTTCACACATATAAAATTTCTATAAAATTCAAAGCACAACACTTATGATTTGTGCACACAATTCATGAATTATGTTCCTTTAATTATTGAAAATGAATAAAATATATGAAAACGATATTAAATTAAAGGTTCTGTCCAACATTTTATAAATACATTTCTATTGTAAGTTTTGCGAAGGACTTCATTCATGCAGAAAGAACTTACTGTTTTGTGTGTATTATTTTTACTGACATTATGTTTCTACTCTGATACGATTTAATTATATAGTTGCGCTCGCTTGAAATATCTTTAGCTTAGTAATGGCAAACAGCACATTTAAGTAAATAACAGCATAATCATAATTTCATCAACATCTTAACTTTAGATTACGTTTTGCAACAAAATAAAAGACATTTTTAATAAAAATGCTACAATTACAAAAAAAAAAAAAAAACATATTGAAATTACGTGTGTGTGAAAAGTCACACGAGGGGAAAACAACATAAATTTCCGAATATATCCTGCTGAGGATGTTTTTTTTAGATTTTTTTATTTTTTATGTATTAAAATTAATTATAATACATTTAAAAAAAAAAAATAATACTATAACTAATAATTAGCAATAGATGACTTTGACTCTACAAAATCTAAAAACTCTTACATTACATTAAATCTATAAGGTCACAATTTTTTAGGAAGTGGAATATCTTTTCTATATTATGTTTGGAAACTGTGATAAGGGCTGCTGATGAGGCATTAGACTTAGGAAAGAGGGCAATTCTGATACCTTGAAGATAAGGGCATTGGTCCAAGAGGTGCATCGTAGATACAACCACATGACCGCATAGGTGACAAGATGGGCGTGTATCCCCATTGAGTAAATAAGTGTGAGTGTTGGCACTGTGACCAATTCGAAGTCGAGAGAACCCGGTAAATTTTCTTCTGGAGCAATTATCCGAGAAGTGTGGTATCTTCAGGTTAATCCACATTAAGAAGTTTATTCCTGTTTTGAAAAGCCAGACAGTCTTCATATTGACGAGATTTCAGGATACCTATGATTGAACTGTACATGTCCTTCTCGACGGAAGGATTTGTGGTTACTGACGATACTAGCTTAGCTGCTGTGTACCCAGAATATTTTGATGGATTGGGTCTTGATGCAAGCGTCACGAATTTGGCAAATAGTATTGTTCTGATTGCTAAAGTTTTTGATAGCACCGACTGAAGAGAGGCTGTCAGTGCAAATAACACATTTTCCTCTTGTTTATTTCGCGATTTGTATTGCATTTAGGATGGCAACGGTTTCGGTTGAAAAGACCGAACAGTATCCTGGTAGCCATCCTGCTCTAAGTAGTGAACAGTCTTGGTCTACATAAGCGAAGGCTGTGACATGTTTAGTTTTGATCCCATAGTTTTTTTTTTTTCATTGGGAATTACAAAAAATTTAAAATAAATAATAATAAATAACAAAATATTATCATTAACAAAGACAAGAAGTTTCAGCAGCATTCAATTTGAACGTTTCAGAAGAGAATTGAAAAACAAAATGAGGAGAATTTGTTGTTTGCAAAATAGTGTAAAATTATTTAATATGCTTGTAATGCAATCGTAATATTCCAAACTGACATAAATTTGAGAAATTTGATATGAGAAGTATAAGTACTAATTAATACTAATAAATACTAATTATGCAATATTGTGTTTTATCTATTGAAAGTTCTTGCATCTCCTTAATTGAATAAAATTAATTTTAATTAGGAGAATTATTTTTTATTTCATAATGAATAATAATTTTCTATTCCATAATAGATTATATTGCGTATACGTTATGTAAATTTCAATAGAAATACTTTTCGTTCATTAAAACCATTTAAAATATCTTAAGAAAATGCTTTAGAATCCAATTAAAAGATGAAATACAACAAAAGTATCAATGTATTGGTATTTACCATGGAATTTTCTAAAGCAATGCAAGTTTTGCGTTTACGCAATATTAAGTATTTTTTTATATTTTACAATTAACAACAATTAATTTTGCATTTAAAAATGTATTTTTTAACATGAAAATATTCATTTGTTGAAGTTGTGTTCACATGGAACATTTCTCTGTTTAACTCTTAGACTAACAAGTTCTTTAAATGTCCACGGGGTTAGTTTTAGTTTTCATTTTCATTGCAATTGATGTTCACTATATTGCCTTTTTTCGTTTCTCAGCATCAGTCGTTAATTCTGTGCTGTCATTAAAGTATTTATCAAAAATAGTTATGTTTGTTTAATTTTGATAATTCAAATAGCATTTTGGTACATGGGCTTCATAATATTTGATAATAATGTGGATGGCAAGTCACATTGTCAAATATAAGAATGTGTTTATTTAGTAATTCTTATTTTCTTTTTTTAAATGATTTCTCAATCATTTTTAAAGTGAGCATATTTTTATGTTCACTAGTTGCATTGAAGTAAAACAGAAGATATACTATTATTTCCAGATGTGGATTCTTTCAAAATAATGTAGTCTTATTTGCATTAAATATTTGAGAAAATGTGATGACACAAACAAATTTCATTAAAGATTTTACGGAAAACTTGCTCATCATATTCATATTTAATATAAATGTAATTGAACCAACAATTTAATTGACATCTGTGTCAATGAATAGCTCATGGAAAATAAAGAATAAAAATAATAATAAGACTATGCATATTTGCAATAGAAAATCACCAAATTTAATTTTCTTGTTATTAAAATAGTCCCAGGAAAGACGTCAAAATATCTCACCTTTATGAATTAATTATTAAAAAAATATTATGTACATTCATGTGACAAATGTAAAAGTTACTTGTTGTTTGTAAATTTAAAATATCTTTTGAAGTTAAGTTATATTTTTATTTCATTTAAATTTTAAATTTAATATCCATTTCAATTTGTATTCGAATTACAATTAAACCTTCCATTTCAATTTAGTTTCTACCTCAATTCATTCAATTTTTAATTCAATTTTTATTCCAATATTCATTTCAACTTGTAAATATATCAAATACGGCAAGTATTGTCAAAGTGCTAATCGTTTTAAGACATTTCTCCGGAACGTAGAAAGATGGAAGAAATAAGAAGTGTCTGAAGAAAGAGAAAAAAAATGATGGAAGAAATGGAAAAAAGGAAATGGCGATGATTATAGACAACTCATTTTTAGTGAAGCTCCAAAAACACCAAAAAAAAAAAAAAAAAAAAATTAAAAAAAAACTGGAGACTTGGTATGTGTTTTGTTCAATTTATAATCCTGTCTTTTGTTTTGTATATTCTGTATGTGAAATGCCAGCGTCACCATCGATCAACTTTGTCTTAATAAAAAGCAAATAGCTTAAAAAATACATAACTTTGCAACAAAATTGTTTATTAAATGTTTGTTTTTGTTTCATTTAGCACTAACACTCAACAATTCTTAAACTAATCACTCTTAATTTTCATAGTTAATACACCAAATACAAGTAGATACATACTAGACATAACTATATTTTTTAATAAAAACGTAGCATGAAGCATCCACTTCAGAAAAAATTGCATTCAAAGCGGATATATTAATATAATATTTCTAATACAATGTGCAGCCATCGATTTGTTTAGCGTTTTGTGGGGTAGGAAGTAATCTTTTGGTCAGCAGTATCAATGCCTCCTTAGAGAGACAAAGCATAAGAAATTATAAAATGAACAACAAAATGAGATAACCTTTTTATAATTGCAATAGGATATAATTGACTTCAACTGTCCTGTGCATTATACTAGTCAATATCATTGCCTTGTTTTTATGGCTGATGTATTATGACACTATGTCGCAATGCCATTGAAAACAAATGTAGACTTATGAAATGGAAGTTTTTTGACAGTCAGCAATTTCGAGGGAATGAAAGTTTTATTTTTGCGTACTGTTCCCACAGATATAACTTTTCTTTCAAGTAAGTTTTTTACCAATTCAGCCTTCGGTCAAGTCCAAAACAACGTATTCTTCTTAGTTTTGGTCACATTTACGTGGCAATTGGAAAACAGTGGAAGATGGAGTTGTCAACGGTTCGGTTCCACTGTTCACGAATAGGAGCAAATTTATAATTGCTAAACATTTGTCTTCGAAAGTACCCTAAGAGATTATTTACCGGAAAATAAGGCGATCAAAAGTTGCATCAAATAAGCCTTCAAGAATGCGTATAGCAATATATTCTTCATCAATATTGCTCCATTTATTAACAAAGACTCTGCCAAACTTATAAGTATTTTTGATGATATATAATTGTTTCTATTGGAGGCGGAAAAAACAACAAAATGTCACTGCATCTAGATACTCCAAATCAAGTTGGTCCTGTTTGTGTTGAGATAATATTCTGAGCCACAGTTCGAATGAGTTGAGGTAAAGAAGTGGCACTTCACATCATTTTATTATTGACTAAAAGAAAGAGATCAACCAAGTTAACTACAGGAACGTCTGGTTCCTATTCTGTCTTAGAATCACTTGATTCGCTATTATATGAATTATATTCAATATAAAATTTCCGAATGTCTTTATAGCAAAATACAATTAGGGTAAGCACACAAATAATTTTTTTTAAGAACTCTGTTATGTTTTCAATAGAGGATAACCCATTTCACGATCCACAATAATTAGTAAATAATTGTATTCACAAAGAATTGAATCAAAATAAACATAAAGTAATGGATTAAAAATGGTCTCTTAATCTAAAATTCGTACATTTTTTTTAATCAAACAGGGTTAAAAAATCAGCCAAGTGTGAGTCGGACTCGCACACGGAGGGTTCCGTTCCATCGTACAAGATTTTTTGCTTAAAATATAAAATTATGTTTATATTTAATAGCCTAAAAGTATACTACAATTAACAGCTCAAAGTATACTACAAAAAACAAAAAATTGTTAAACAAAAGGTTAAATTAAAGAACAATGCTTCTAAAAATGTATATTTTTAGTATTTGTCGTTCTACACACAAGTGAATTACACACTTTGTGAAATTTTCAACTCTCTACCTATTACGGTTCATGAGATAGAGCAAGAGACGGACGGACGGACTTTGTAAGCTTCCCTATGGGTACGGAACCATAATAAAAAAGGAGTCCAATTTTTTTTTTTTTTTTTTTTTTTTGGCAAAACGCAGTAGATTTCCTCTAAAAATTGCTATTTTTTAGCACGACGTTTTGAAAACGCAGTATTTTTCGCATTACGTGTTCTTCATCAAAATAAAGTATTTTTTTCATTAATAAAGGCATTTTACAGACACAAAAAAAAAAAACATCCTTTTTCGCAGTACTTCTCTATTTGTAGATTTTATATGATGAAAAATCAAGTGAAAATAATGAATAAAGCTCTGATTAGAATTTATAAGATGATAACCGAAAACATTTTCAATTTCTGCTTTATCTCTTTGTTTTGTTTTTTTTTTTTTTTTCGATTAACCACTAGAAGCAATGGAAAACTTATCACTGAATTTTTTGTATACAAAATAACCATTAATTTTAGTATCTTCAAGGTAAGGGTAATTGTGACAATGCATGCAATTTAATCAAAGATTTTTGTTTTGACATTTTTGTCTTCTTTGAATAACCAAATAATAGCGTGTTCATACAGAGTATTTTGGACTACACCAACAAAATATCATGCAATTTGCTACAACTTTATGGAATCATTTGTTTTTACTACGTCAACCTCGTCTTCTTATCTCACTTTTACCTCTACAATGTTACTTTAATTTTTAAATTGTGTATATCAATGCACATCCAATTGATTTCACCATAAAGAAAAAAGGCAAAATTCGCAGAAAGCTATGTGCAATAGGACAATTCTGAGCATAGCTCTATTTGGAATTCATCAGTCGATCTCTCTTATATGGTTCCGAAAATGGCCTATGGAAAGAAAATAAAAGCTATTATAGTAAATAATGGTTGGCTAATGGGTATAGAGCCTAGAATGCAAAACCTTCAACATCTATACAAATGGCGCGAAAATGCAAGAAGCTGGTGTATACTGCGTGGAGCTGAATATTGAAAAATCATTCAAGCTTTCGAATTACTGCAGCATATTCCCAGCGAATATGGCTAGAAGGCTACAATTGGCGATTCATGA
>JAWNKV010000771.1:0-66726 GCA_035041805.1 Amiota mariae
GTTTGGATGAAGCTTTTTTAGCTGCCTTTGAATAACCGTCCTGGTTAGTGACTCTGCGAGAGGATTTGGGTGGGAGACAAGTCTGTCATTGTATCGGCTACTATGAAAGTTTATTTCCTGTAAAACTGTAGGCATGCTGAGATCGATGTGAAGCGTCGTATTCCTGACGAACCATGGGGCATCAGTGATTGTCCTGAGGGCCTTATTTTGAAGGACCTGTATTTTCCTACGATTTGATGGGCGTGATGTACCCCATAGCTGGATACCATATTTCCACGAAGGAGCAACTATCTGCTTGTAAATTAAAAGCTTGTTTTCTAAGCTAAATCTGCTTCTTTTGCAGAGAAGCCAGTTCAACCTTTTCATTTTATGGGAACAGGATCGAGCAATGGTGGTAATATGATATTTCCATGTTAGGCGTTTATCAAGGTGAAAACCCAAGTATTTCACAACTGGAGGTATGTCACCTCTCCTGAGGGTGAACGAACACAGTTGTGATTTACATGAGTTCACCGTGATATTCTACCTTGAAAACCAAGCTTCCAATCCATTCACATATAACTGTAGGTTAAAGGCAGCTACTGTTGGCGATTTGTCAGAATAGAGAACCACAGTGTCATCCGCGTATGTGGCTAAAATCATGGAATTAGAAGTCGTTTGAGGTATATCTGCCGTATAAATGGTAAATAACACCGGAACTAATACACTGCCTAGAGGAACACCGACCTGAACAAGTCGGATTGAAGACTTTGCATCTCTGTACTTAACATAAAAGGTTCTGTTAGTCAAAAAAGATTCTACAACTTAAAAAAAAAACAGATGGTAGGCTGTCCTTTAATTTGTGTAACAGTCCTTGAAGCCAGACACAATCGAACACTTGTTCGATGTCCTCAAGTGCAGTAAAATGTGGTGCACGACCCGGTGAACTTGCTCCGGGGTACCATGGTGTTCCCTAAAGTCAAATTGATGGTTTGGAATGGCATTCTGGAGGCCCAATACAACCTGCAATCTACCAAGAAATATTCTTTAGAATATTTTGGAGAAAACAGGCAGCAAGCTTATCGGCCTATAAGACGCGACAAGGTTCTCCGGCTTGCCAGGCTTCAGGATCATTACAATTGCGGCGCAATTCCATTGTGAGGGAAAGTGGCCTAATCGTAATATCGCATTGAAGAGTAATACTAGGAACAAACGCCCTTATGCGGGAGGGCCCTAGCCACTCTGCCGTCAATGTCATCGTACCCTGGTGTTTTCTTCAGTTTGAGCGCTTTAATGTGGTGATACACCTCAGTTGGCGAGACTTATTTTATTTGACTAGAGGATACATTTGGGTCTTGCGAGCGAGCCATGGTGCAGTTGATGGGGTGTGAGCCTCTGGGAGAGCTCGTTCGCAAAAGCTGTAGCTTTATCAAAATCTGAACGGCACCAGAGATTATTCGCGTCTACAAGGGCTGCAAAACGTGGTGGTTGCTGTTTGACACACCATGTAGCTCTCCACAGGTTGAAGCCTGAGGATTTACTTGGATCAGCATTTAGCAAGAGGTCATCGAAATAACGAGATGTTTCTTCGGCAAGATGGTTTTTAGTTGAAGCTCAGCTCTGCGCCACGCCGCTTTATCCAAGATGTTACCAGTGCGCATATATCTGCGACAAAAGCTCCTCTTGTACCTTACCAGGTCCAGGGTCGCTGCTTTTAAATGAGTCTGGGCTGAAGCGGAGGGTACAAGAGGTTACCGATTGGAGGATGCAAGGGCAGCAGCAGCGTAAATATTGCGAGCAAACAATTCAACAGCATCGTCTAAATCATTTGAGGATGAAATTTCCAAATTTAGATTTAATCGTTCTTCTAGTCAAGTTCTGAAGCGCAACAAGTCAGCATGTAGGGGAAGTAATCTTTTGCTAATTGAGAAGCGATCGGTAGCTACCTTAAACTCAACAATCAATGGGAGGTGGTCTGAGGAAAGATCAGTAGAATCGGAGATAGACAACCGATTTGGTGGGATACCAGCAAAAACTGCAAATTCCAAAACGTCACGTAGGCGATTGTTGTCACCGTGGTAGTGCGTGGGGGATCCCGTAGATAAAACTTCTCTCCGCGAATGGACTAAGGCATTAAAAAGTTGACGACCTAGAGGCGTAGCCAGTCTAGAACCCCAAAAGCGATATTTGGCATTCCAATCTCCACCGATCAGGAATTTGGGACCAAGTTTATCGAACAGGTTATTAAACTGACTCTTAAGAATGGTGTAGCGTGGGGGCAGTATAGAGCGGCAATAACCAGTTCACCAAGATCGGTGGAGATTTTAACAGCTGCACATTGTAACCAAGTGTCGCAGACCGGTGGTAAAGGGAAGTGTTTTAATCCAGACCGGACTAAAACTGCGGCTCCTCTACATGCCTGATTGTCGTCTGGATTGTTGGCGAGGTGAACATCAAATCCCGACAGTTTAAAGAAGGAACGAGATGTAAAATGGGTCTCGCTTATGAGCATGATGTCAATTTTGTAATTCACAGAAAAAAGGCAAATTTCATTTGTGTGATTGCCTAAGCCATTGGCATTGCAGATGCCAATGCGAAGACCTATTTGCTCCATTGTTTGGAAACAATTGCAGTCAGTAGCTCAATCATTTTGGATTGGGACTCCATCATACGCTCGATTTTAGCTAGGAGAGACTCGAAACGTTTCTCGAAAGTAGTGGGCAAATTTGGTTGTTGGAATTGATGGTTGAACTCACCTGGTTGAACTCTTTGACGGGGTTTTTGGTTTTTGGACTGAACAGAAGGGCCATTTCTAGCGGCATCAGCGTAGGAAAGGTTTGATGAGGTATTAATGTTTGGTTGAGAAGGTGTTGGAATAGCCGAACGTGACTTTGGAGAATTTATTGACCTCCGTGCAACCAGATCTTTGTAAACAAAGCAACCTTTGTAGTTTGCCGTATGAGACTCATAACAGTGAGCACATTTGGCAGGGTTATCAGGAGATTTTTGGAATAAAGAAGAAGGGTGAATGCCACCAGATTTGACACATCGATAATTTTTACGGCAATAGTGCTTTGTGTGACCGAATTCCTGGCAGCGGTGGCATTGCGGAATGTCGTTGAAACGGCGAGGGGGCTCAACCGAAATGACTTGCCGACATAAACATTTAACATCAAAAATGGATTTGTTGTTGTGGGACGATTCCAATTCAATGAAGAAAATTTTTAAAGAACCAGAATTGTTTCTGCTCTTTGGATTGTGCACATTGCGTACTTTGTGACCAAGAGTAAAAAGTTCTGTCTCAATGAGATTAGTCGGGGTGGTATGGTGAAGTCCTCTGATTACCACTCTATATGCACGTAGCTCCTTGAGCTGATATGAGTGATAAGGTAAGGAGTTGGCTTCAAGAAATTGTCTGATTGAACGATATGCTGTAGCAGTGGTTGGGAGAATACGGAACGATCCTTTACCGGAAGATTTAGTGACGTAAGAAGAAGTGACCGCGTCAAGACTGGTCATTAGACCATTGATGTCTGTTACTCCATCCATGAATATGGGTGGAGGTCTTGGGCCTTTTTCAGTAGCCGAATAATCCACAGCTTAATTATCCACATCTGAATTAACCACCGGAGGGGCGCAGTCCATTGAAATAGGAGGGCTACCAATTGTTGGGTTAGTTGGGTTTTTTGATAAATTCATTCCCTCATCCGCGGTATCCGTCTCCTCATCAGAATGTGAGGAAAGCTCAATAAAACGATTGGACCTGTTTTGAGATGGAGTACGAACAGAGGGTGTTCTGGGACGGAGACTTCTGCGCACTTTAGTGGATGTCGATGGGCCATCATTATGATCATTGAGGGCCTTGCAGTGTTTTTCAGTTAGCGGCGGGGAAAAAGTTTGTTTGCGCTTGGGATTCAATTGTTTTTTACATCTGGAAACAGCAACACTGGCTGCTGAGTGAGAAAACCAAGAAAATTGCAAAGCTGGAAGTAGCAATTCAGCATGTGGTGAACCGTTCTCAGTGGGCATGACTGGTTCGGAAAGGGTAGTGGAGTTTTCAGGCATAGTTGCAAATAGGGTTTGCAAATTTAAAACCAGAAAACTGAGCCAATCTGCAGAAGCAGCTAGCCAGATAAATATTTGTGATTTTTGTAGTGTATACAACAGTCAATAATGCTGAAATACTAACAAAAATTGTAAAGAAGCACCGTTGCTTAAACACAAATTAAATATGTGTTTATTGATCAACGGATGAACACAAGGAAGAAGACGGAAGAAAGTCCCGCTCTCTGAACGGAACTTGTCAAACAGAGCAACAAACTCAAAACGGTATTTATTTGATATAAATTTTTAAATTTGTAAGCTCATAGAAAACACGTCTTATCGCAGTCGCAGTCAAATGACGAATCCATGGTTAAATTTAATAACAAAATAAATGAAGTTACATATTTCAAAATGAAAAGTAAAATAACTTCCCATTTCATATTAACTTCATATTTATTGATTAGGTGCAATGACTAATAATGACTTAATATACAATAAAAAACACAAATAAATCCCTCATATTTTTCATTTGTGTATGCAAATAATTTAAAATCAACATTCACCAAAACATCAAAATGCTTTTGGTCATTCACCAAAATATTTATTTGTAATTTACCATAACACCAAGCAGTTCTCTTTTGGTTCGAAAACAGCTGTTTTCGGTTTGCAAAGCAGTTCTCTTTTCATTCACAACACTGCATATTCAGTTAAAGTATCAAAGATTCCTCAAACAAAATTTTAATGGGTGAATAATCGAAACACATTGGTGTACATAATGATAACATTCGTAGTATTGGTTTCAGAACTGGTATAAGAGAAATGAATTGAAGATAATGAGCGTACAAATAAACGGAAATCAAACTGTCGTACTACACATGAGAAAACACCAGTGTTGGCCTTAAAGCGAAAAGTGCAGATCACTTAAATTTCTCTGTGATGAATTTTAAGCTACATTTTCAAGTTCTACCTCTTCCAAAACCAAGAATATTTTAGTATACGAACATCGACTCACTCATTAGTGAGGAGACCAGTAACGCGTCTTGCTTTCCTTATTCTTTGTTCGTGATTTCTTTTATTGCTCTTCAGTGGACGTAAGGAATGAACTGACAGCCTTTGAAGATGCAACAGTAAATGTGGAATTTAAAATTTGATTAAAAGTTGCATGCATTAAATAAGTTATTTTAATTAAATTTTATGAGTACGTTAGCTATGAATCGCATCCTTTAAATATATTTGTGCGTTTATACAAAACACATGTATGTATATTTTTTATTTTTTTAATTGAAATTTTGCTTGATTTTGCTTTACAACAAATGGATAGCACAAAAAATACAAATTAATCAGATCAATTACACATATAATTATATCTTCAACAAACTTCGAAGCAAAGATAAATAGCAAAAAAAATGGTAATGAAATTTAAAAGGCAATTGAGCCAGCAGATGACAATGACTCGACTCGGATTGGCTTGGTGAAGCTTGACTTGACTTGTTTAATTATTAGCAACATATGTGTGTGGTTTGAGAGAAAAAATCTTTATGGTTCTAGCAGAGTATGTTTATATATAGTACTTTCAATTTACCATCGTCGTCTTCTCATCTTTAGGCTTGTATGTGTATCAATAAAGATATCTCTTATACTGGTATACTATACATTCGAGTCTTTCTTTTCTTTAGTTTGAGCTCCCACAGATGCAGCGAAATCTTTTTTTGAAACTGAACATCACCATCGTCATCGCCACTAGCGCAAGTGACATCATCATTTGAGTCTGAAGGGCGCTTTTTGGCTGCAACAGTCTCATTTGTGTTATTGATGTTGTTGTCATTGTTTGACGACACATGTTTAAAGTCAAGATCACCACTATGAGGCACCTTCATTTCCTTCAAAGCGTTGAGAAAAATCTTTCGGCATTCATCATAATTTGGTGTTTCATTGTAAGCCAATTTTGACACATACTTAATATATTTAGATATGGCATCTGGTACTCCATTGGCAAACAATTTCTTCAGTTCTGTACTAACATCAGTCATAAATTGTTCTTTTGCCTTTTGTGCTTTAGTTGGTGGCTCCAACTGTTTATCACGCACCCAAGGCAACTGTGCGCCAAGCCACTCAATAATATTATAACCTAATATTTCGAAATCACCTCGCATTGTTTCCACCCCTAGATGAGCATCACGCGATGTATACTCAACGGTTCCATTGTGCATTTTTTTGGGATTTGCTTTGAATTCCTTTGTGGTATAATGCGAGGCTAAGCCATAGTCCACGAGATACGCCTGCGAAGCTCCTGATTCTCCTGAACCAACCAAAATGTTTGCCCCCTTAAGATCGGCATGGACATAACCACAAGAGTGCACATACTGATAGACATCTAACATTTGTATAGCAAGACGATAGGCTGTTGCTTCTGGTAAACGATTACCATTCAAGTTGTAGATTTTGGAAATATCAGTACCATATCGTGGCAATACAATAAATCGATGTTTTAGTCCATTTATGTCAGTAGAACCACTTCCCAGCATATAAGGCATTCCGAGTGATTTTAAACCATGTCCACGCATGAATTTCTCAATGTCCCCACGTCGAGCATTACGCATATAGAAATGCATTTCTACGAACAAAGGACCATTGGAGTGGGGTTCACATTTAATGACGTAGTCATAGCTCTTATCACCCACTTTCCTTGCGGAGTATATTTCTCCAAAGCCTCCGGTACCAATTGCCTGGCCAATACGCCACTGTCCTTGCGATATATCCGTCAAAATAGTGCCTTCATTTATTTTTTCTGGCATAGAATGTAAATTGTTATTCTTCTTGCCAGCAGCTCCGGTTTTCTTAGCAGGCAAAGCTCCGCCCGCAGGTGCGTCTTTTCGTTTATCAACTCGCGGCATAGTTTTTAAAAGTCGTTATTTATTTCAATTTTCTGGATAAATTTCCAGAGACGTTTTATATTAATTGGTAATATTATTTTGAAATTATATTTATTCATATAAGTTGACACCCAACACTAATGTAATAAGACTTCAAACACAGTTTGAACAATTTTTGACTTTTTAACATTTTTAAGCAGCTAAAAATTTAGCTTTTTTTCTACAATTCAACCCTCTACCACGCCATTTTCTTAATGGTTATTGAAAAAAAAGCTTCTTTCCAAAATGTGCTGATTTTTAAGCACTGTAAATTGCCTATTAGTTGGTACAATATCTGTGATTGATGGTTCACCATTTCCACAATAAGAACAAATCGTTCCACAAATATATTCCCCATGAACAACTGTTTACTGTGTGATCAGGTATTGAGTTTTATGAAATAGACGTCTGTTGTATTCCTACATTCAGTAAAAGTATCGAAGATTCCTTAAACAAAATTTTAATGGGTGATTAATTGAAAATGTCACATAGTCCAATGAAGTAGAGAATGAAAACAATCGTAGTGTTGGTTACAGCACTGTAAACATTAGATAAATGAATGGAAGATAATAAATAAAACTAAATGTTGGTAATTGTGAAAATATTACGAAAGAAATTCTCAGCATGAGCATACAAATAATTGGAATGCAAAGTGTCGTACTATAGTACACATCACAAAACACCAGTATTGGACTTGTAGCGAAAGGTGCAGCTCATATAAACTCCTTATTGGTGGATCTGGAGCGCAAACATCCAACATTTTCCAATTGATCAATTATATCATAGCCAGTGGACACACGCACGTTCCTCAATCTGATTGAAATGAGCAACCAATTACTTGAAATACTGATGGCTCGTGGATTCTTTTATCGCTTTTCAAATGGCATAAAGAATGAATCGAAAACATTTGAAAATACATTTGTAGTTGCATGCATTAAATAAATTATTTTAACTTTACATCTTCTCCATAATCATCTTAATCATTCAGGTTAAAAAAAGACATCATCCACTAGATTTAGATTATATATTGTAATTGATTTATCGTAGTGACTATTGTATTATTTTGTATTATTTGAGTATCTCAAAGTAGGTCTACATCATTTTTAGGGTTCCGTACCCATAGGGACCCTATTACTAAGCTTACACTGTCCGTCCGTCCGACTCCTGCTCTATTTCATGAACCGTAATAGATAGAGAGTTGAAACTTTCACAGAGTGTGTAATTCACTTGTGTGTAGAACTACAAATACTAAAAATACACATTTTTAGAAGCATTGTTTTTTAATTTAACCTTTTGTTTAGCAATTTTTTTTTTTGTAGTATACTTTAAGTTGTTAATTGTAGTATACTTTTAGGCTATTAAATATGAACATAATAGCAAAAAATCTTGTACGATGGTACGGAACCCTCTGTGTGCGAGTCCGACTCACACTTGGCTGATTTTTTTTATTTGTATATTTTTTTTGAAATGATGAATACTTCATAATGTAATGAAATTAAATTAAGGCTTAGTAGATCTGATCTCAAGATTACAAAGGAGATGGCGTATGAGTCTCCTTGAGAACTCTTTATGTATTAGCGCCGCTGCAACTGGGTTTGAGTGAACATTCAGCCTATCATTTTAGCGACTGATGTGCAAATTAATTTCGTCTATAACTGTAGGCATCAAGAGGTCATTGTGAATTGCAGAATTCTGAACGTACCACAGAACATTGGTGATCCGACGCAATGCTTTATTATGCAGATTTTAAAACTTTTTTATGCTCGATGCACATGCAGTGCCCCAGAGTTGGATACAATAGGTTCAGGAGGGACGTACAATTGTACTATATATCAACACTTCGTTGCTCAGGCTTAGGTGGTTGTTAGGTCGCAGTAACCGCGCTAAAACGTTTAGCTTATCATAGCGAGCTGCAGTTGTGGATGAGATGTTTGTTTTCCAAATAAGATGCTTGTCAAGAGTCATTCCTAGATACTTAACACTGTCAACTTGCGGAATGGCAGAGTTGTTAAGCGTAACTGTAGGACAAACACATCGTCTAAGTGTGAAACAACAATGGGCAGATTTACCCCAGTTTATGCCAATATTCCACCTTTTTGTCCAGTGTGAAAATCGATTGAGATATTCCTGAACTTCAGCCGTAGCCGTATCAATGGAGCTATTATTGCAGATTATGGTGGTATCTTCCGCATAAGTAGCAAGTAGGGAGTTATTGATAGCAGAAGTGTGCACATCCACAGTGTACAAGGTGTACAGGACTGATCCTAGTAACATACACTGCCTTGCGGAACACCAACTCCAATATTACGGATGGTGGATTTGGCATCTTTTACTGCTACATAAAATATGAGGCCGCAGAGGAATAATTGCAGCAGTAAATATTAAAGTGTTGGGAGTACCAGCTTCGCTTTGTGCAACAAACCATCGATCCACTCTTTGTCAAAAGCCTCAAAATAGGACTAAAAGTATTGAGTTTTTAAAGATTAGCTAAAGAATGTTCATAAATTTAAGTTGATAAATATAGACATAATACCTTCATTTCAGAAGGTACTGTAGTATGTATTCTCAAGTGAAGTAAATCATTTATCAATTAAACTTAGAAAAATGTATTCTTTTAATCTCAAATAATAATTATACCGAATACAATGATACCGAGAAGGTGTGATTAACCTTATTATTATTGTAAATTAAATTTTATTATTGAAATTTTTACAAGGAATGTACTAAATTCAATTAATAAATCAGTTCAATGACCACTTAAAATATCGAAAATAATGTTGAAATATATTATCGTTTCTTTCTAAAGCACAGAAACTCGGATTTGTGCCAGAATTTTCTTTCAATTAAATTGCAACTCTCAGTATGCCAGAAATCTCTTTTGACGGTTATAAAATCTTCCAATTTTTTAAAGGCGATTTGGTTAAATTCACCCTTATCTGAACTTATAAAAAAAATATATGTACAATATATATTGATATATACCAAGAACTGTAGCTTTCCTCGGTAATTTGCATTTAAAGAATTCAACATTCCATTTATTTTCAAGCATAAATTTGAATTTTACCTAAATATCTTTTGCATTAAAGCAAAATCAACCAAACTTTTGACCAACATTGTGGTTTGATTTGGAATTTGATAGTTTGAACATCACTGTTGCGGATTATGAGAGCGGCGCCCTTTGTTTGTCATTTTCTTTAAGTTCATTAATGCTCTTTTGTTTTATTCTTTATTTCATACATTCAGTGATGCCATTGATTGTAAGTAAACATTAGCTAGATTAGCGGTAAAAATAAATTTAAAAAAGCTGAATTTTGAAGAAAAAAATCTGAAAACAATCTATTGTTTTATTTTGAGAATTTTTTTTTTCTTTTAAGTTAGGTCAAGTATTTAATCTCTTTTATCAATGTCATCATTCAAATTTGTAAAGGTGTCCACCAAGTTTAACTATTTCTTTAGGTATCACGATAATTCACTATATTCACAAGTGTGGGATTCACGAAGCTCAAGAGATGACAGACTCTAAAATTAGTGGTGGCATCGACCACAGGCTTGCCAACATAGTAATATACATAATCAAAAGTCAGATTCAAAGGAAAAATTATAAATAGTCACAATTACTGGGAAAATCTCATTATCAAAAGTCAGATTCAGAGGAAAAATTATAAATAGTCACAATTACTGGAAAAAATCTCTTAAAAAAATTTACATTTTGTAATATTCTTTATTTATAAATTTTAACTATCTGGCTGTGGCTCAGGCTGGACACAGATTATTAAACATGTAGACTGGACAACGCGATCACGAATTTTTGTCTCTAAGCTTAATATGCAAAATTTGATCCACCAATTCCGACTTTTCCAGTGGATTGAAACAAAAAAAAAAGAAAGTATACAAAAAGACGACCATCGGAACAGTACATTTCCAGTTCACAAGTCATTAACAAACGAAGATTTACGTTTTTATTTATATAGATTAATATTTCACATTTAATAATAATTTCGTTTTCTTCTGATTATGAGTTTTGATTATAGTACTTCTAATTTGGCTATCACTGGTGTTTCGGGACTCTCGCGGAGAGACTGGGTATTCCCTTCAGGAGCCATTGTAGAAGTTGTGGAAACGTAGAAGAAAAATAATCACTCACCCAGTTTCTATGTAACCAACCAACCAACCAAACGAGAAGGGAAGATTTGTCTTTTCGTTTAGTTTTCGTAAAGTGAGGAATGTAAAAAGGAGTGAGAAGTGTCAAAATATGTGCTTGATATATGTCACTGAGTGTAAACACAAGCAAGAGACACCAAAGAAGAATCAAGAATAAGTTTCACATTAAATTCAATAAGTGTAAAAACACTTTTTAATCAAATACTGCTCAAAATCAATGTTCAAAAAAATAATCTCCCGGATTGCTGGCACTCCTACGGATATTTTAGGCGAAATTGAATCCAAATGGCTTCAAAACCACCGGAGATTCCCAGCACACAACCGACTAATTGTAGTATGACAAAAGGCTTAAGAGAATTATAGTTTATTGTATTACGCAAGCTAACACACTCATATGAACTCATAAATTCGCACTGATGTACTCTTGCAGATACCCATTGTATATCAATTAAGTATGTGAATGTATATTATGTTGATAATACAACAGATAGAGAGGGGAATCTTCTAAAATTCAAAACAAGTAGAATCGAATTTCTTAGATAATTAAGTATCTAAAATTTTGATCAGAATTTTATTTTGATTTAATATTTCATACAATTTATTTAAAAACCAAATAGTAACATACAATAATAATAAT
Source organism: Amiota mariae (assembly GCA_035041805.1). Classification (NCBI taxonomy): domain Eukaryota; kingdom Metazoa; phylum Arthropoda; class Insecta; order Diptera; family Drosophilidae; genus Amiota; species Amiota mariae. The sequence goes on from JAWNKV010000771.1 coordinate 11,734, forward strand.
AATAATAATAATAATAATAATCTGAAAGCGATATTTTCATATTGTCTATTAATAAAAAAAAAAAAAAAATTTATTAATACAAAATATGTTAAATGTTATAAAAAAATCATCGATCAAACCGAAACTTAATCTTTTTTTCCTAAGAACAATAAACGAGCCTCATACCATGGGGCGCTGAAAAGTGGATGGGCTTACCTAGCCTTGCCGTCCTATGCAAAACGTGCTATGCCATGTCAGATGCCAGACATTTATACACTCTATTAAAATGTAATTATTCAACATGGCCCAGGCCACACTCACTTAGCACCTTCATTTTTAGTCTGGTTGGGTTTGGTTTGGTCTCGTCTCGTCTGGTTTAGTTTTGGTTTGGTTTGGTTTGGTTTAGTTTGGTTTGGTTTTGTGTTGTTTTATTTTGTTGGATTTGGCTTGAACGTGGCTCGAACTCGATATATACACAGGACTATAATAAATGAGACATGCAACAACAACAACAAGAACAACACATTTACATGGCCCATTATTTCAATTTAACAATGTGTCGCTATTTAGCATAAAGAATCCTTAAAATAATTACAGTTTAACGAAAAACCATGGAACCAACTAGAAAGCAAAGGTAGAAGGCAAAACACAAAACAATAATAAAAGTGAATGAATGAATAAAAAAATAAGAGGAAGGAGGTAGTACGAAGGAATGAATGAATGAATGAATGAATGAAGAACAATGTGAAGGATGTTTCTAAAACTGGAGAATTGGCATACTACGCCATCAAAGCCACCCTAAATAAGCTTTTTCCGTCTTGCAACTTGCGGTGTCAGCACCTGAGCACCACAGCACCTTTACTTATGTTCGATGTCCCACACTCATCTACTACATTGTCCATAAATTTATTCTTATTTTTTTGGCCACAATTGTGCGATTTCAGTGGTCGCCCTTATAGGATCCTTTGAGATTGTATGGATAAATGGTAAGTGGGTTGGTTGGTAGGTCGAATGCAGGAAGAGATTTAGGTGCTGTGGTAAAAAACCTCTCAGGTATTATGTTCTTGTGTATGTGTGTGTGTTTGCGTTTGTATTATTTTAGAGAGACATGTCTCGCTTTTGGCATTTATTAACTGCTAACAACACCAACAAGGGCAAGAACATTAAAAATAAAAACAATTTGTGTGTGTGTGTGGCCTCCTCTCATACTCTTCTAGTGCCAATTTTCCCTTTTAATTTTGTGTTATAAAGTGTCTGAGACCGACATTCTTTCCCTGCTCTCTTATCTTATTATAACTTTCCCACCACGATCCAAGTTGAAGAAAAAAAAATATTCATTTTGTTCTCCCACTTGGCTTCAGCTACCTCGCACATCCCTTGTCATTTGCCCCTGTTGCGCTTCATTAAATTAAATGATGTGAAAATAATGTTGTTTTCCTCCCCCCACACTCCATCCACCATTTTCCATCCACCTTCTCTCTTAGTTATTCTTGTTGTAATTTGTGTGGGAATCTTTATTTAGGGTTTTTTGCTTTTTTTGCAACATTTAAATATAATTTTATTTCAAAAAATAACAGCAATAAGTTCCTTAATGTCCTTTGTGTTTGAGTTTTTTTTTTTTTTTTTTTTGGTAGAAATTCATTTTTTCTATATTTTTAGTTGGTTTTAGCGCAAAATTTATTTCGATTTATTTGCGACTGTTTCCATCTGTGTACTTTTCTCCTTACAATTCTCTATCTTCAAGGGACATACTATAAAGGCATAAGTATACGAGTATGTATGTATATGATAATAAGTATGTGTTGCACAGTGGATGAAACCATGTCATTTCTATAAGTACAAACAAAAAAAATTTATAAAGATTTTAGAGATGAGTTTAATACTTTACGTGAATTTAATTTCTCTTAAACACTTCCATCTTCAAATTAATTAATATACATTTTGTAGAAAATTTGTAATTTTTGTTTTGTCCACAATTCATCGATTTATTATAAACACTTTCAAACTGGTCAATCTAAGCGGATTAGACGATTTTTTTGTTGGCGCAGAATAGTTTATCACTTCCTTTTAATTGCTTTATAATCGTTTTATTACTTCTCTTCAACTAGATAATCACTTTCATCAGTTTTAAGCATAGTTGATAAAATTTAATCATTAAATGCAGCAATTGAAATCACCAATATTATTTAAAATTAATTTATTTATTCTTTTTTGTTTAGTATACATTTATTAGTATTAAACTCTATCTACTACAAATTTAAAGAAAATGTGCAACAAGAACATTGCATATTTATTATATGGTACACATTAAGTTATATAAATAAGACATGTATTTAGAGCTGTGAAATTTACATATTGTATATGCAGTAAATTTGGTTTTATCATTTGGCGTTTAATGATGAGTATTATCTAAGAAGATAGATTCAATTCTTCGTTTGTTGAATTTTCTTTTCTTTTGCAGTACTATTTCACCAAATCACACTGCACAACTTTGCTCACTGCTAGCTACGATATTCTCGACACTTTCGTCATACTCGTATATACATTTTAACATTTAGTTATATAATAAACAGAGTCAACTGCTTTGATTTTGAAAAATAGACACTATCCAGACTATGCTAGAGTTTCCTTGAAAATTTTATCAAAATTGGTAAAGCGGTTTTCTAACCTATAAAGAACAGACATACATACCCACATACAGGGTGGCGCAATAGAACGTGCATTTATTAAGTATAGGCTAAAAAATAAATACAAAAGTTATAGTTGAAATAAATGATAGGATGAATAGGTACTTAAATGTAGTTTAGTTTTTTAAAATAACATCATCTAAATGACGGCCCTCTCGAAGACGGCACTCCTCTAAACGCGATCGCAGATTTGTGAAAACTTTTGTCAATAAATCTGGGATGATTGCTGTTATTTCTCCACGGATATTTTCTTTAGTTGACTGATGTTGCTCGGATTGTTCATTTAGACTTTATATTTGATTCTCGTCGTTCCAATACGACAATTTTGTCGGTTTACGAACCCATTCTAATGGAAATGAGCCTCGTCAGAAAAAAAGATGTTGTCAAAAGTGGAAAATCGACTAAGCATTTCTTCAGCAAATGCCAACCTTGCTCCGAAGTCGAACTCTTTTAATTATTGTGTTAACTGGAGCTTATAAGGATGCAGTTTAAGATCCAACTTCAAAATTCGCGGTAAACTTCGTCGCAAAAAAAAAGCAATATGCACGTTCTATTGCGCCACCCTGTACTTAGTTCCATTTTATATACTTACATACTAGATACCCGGGCAGACGTTGGCCCGGATCTCGGGAACGGCGACAAATACCAGCTACGTTTCCTTTCTTAGCATCACTATATTGTCTCTGTTACTGTTTAACTATCAACAAAGAACACAATTTGAGTATCAAAAAATTTAAGTGATATTTTAGTTAAATTTTGTAGTATAGTTTTAGGAGTTGATTAAATATCCTGGACACATGTCGGTATCATAAATATCCTATGTTCAAACCGAGAATCAAGCATACACATTCACAAAATTTCAATGCAATTAGATAAAAGGTATGGCAGCGCAAAACTTACGAACAAAAAAAAAAAAAACAATGAGTTTTTATAAATGAAGAAGATTATTATTGTATTGGATTATTATTATACAAGAAGTGAAACAATATATTTTCTGACAATGGTGACATGAATTGCAATCCAATTGGAATCGAGTTGAAAAAAATTAAATAGTAAATAATATATATATATAAAACTAAGCTAAAAATAAGTCCCCATAATTTTTATTAAGAACAATATGAGGTTATATACAATAGTGAACTACTTATTAGTTTAGTATCAGAGAAAGCGTAGTATTCGAAAGACCTAAGACTGTAAAATATAAATCCATTTAAACCTGCGTATCTTTTCACAATTCTGTAACAGTCAGTGTGTTGCTATGACTTTCAAATCTCTTTAGGAAAATCTTAATTTCGTTTTTGACTTTAAAATTTCTCAAGTTTTTATGAAAATTTTGACACTCATAGATAAGATGCTTTCATATTATCTACTTAAAAAGTTGAATAGAAAATAAATGAAGATGTTTTTTATATGTCATTCGTTTTAGCTAGTGAACTATTTAATATACTAGAATCTTTTGTTATCTATCAATAGGCATCATGATAATTGAAAATGGAAAAGCCGGAAATTATGCTACAATTTTTATCGTTTTCATTTCACTGTTCCGCTGTAAAGTAAAACACGCCTGCTACGACCACAATGCGATTTAAAATAAATTTTGCATGCTTTAAATAAAACAGAGAAGACACACAAAAATGCAAACGCACAAACCGAAATTTGGACAGATCGAGAAGCCTGAGAGTAGGAAAAAAAATTAGTATAAAGGAGAACAACAAAAGAAATGAATAAAGAAGAAAGTAATTCAAGCTATGGTATTAAAACAAAAGAAAAACGACCTAGAGAACGACGACTACCAACGAACACCTGGCATAAGGTGCCAACAATAATAACAATAACAAAGGACAAAAGCAATAACAAAATACACACACACACACACTCACACACCATACACAGAAATGCACACACAAATAAACAAAGGATGAAAGGAGGCGTAGAGAAATACGGGCAAAATACCTCGGACATTAAGCAAAGCAAATTATCTTATCAACGCCAAAATGTATGCAACACAAATTTACTCACCACCGCCGTCTCCGACACACTCACACATAATCATATACAAACACACACACACGCACACACACACACAGGCACACAGAGGGACGCTTTAAATAAATCTTTAGCCAAAATGGCATGCAAATTTCGCCATGAAACAAGAGATGAAATCATTGCGGAATTTCCAGGTGAATACTTTTGCTGTGGGAGAGGGAGTAGATCATCTGGGAATGCTCTCATTGAATACTACTACTACTGATTCAACAAGGGACGACGAGAGCAAATTTAACAAATCATCATGCATTGTACAAGAATCAACTCAACTCAAAGCACCGGAGGATGGTCCAATAGGCCTTTTAAACAATGGTATGGTAAGGTAAGTTAAGAAAAGGCATTTATACTGAGTGAGGCGTGCCTAATTTCATGAGCTCAACGTAGACAGATTGCTGCGTCATTAAGGTCAGTTGAGTGACACAAATACACATTCTTACATATTGTATATATATATACATATATATATATATACATATATATATATATTAAGAGCACACATTCATACGAGGTGTGTCCCAAAAGTATATAAATAGCATTCAAAAGCCATAAATCTTCTTTTCCATTTAGCTAATGGCAGCCTTCCCCAATTGATCGGTGCCACATTTTGAAGTATGTAATTTTATAGACGAGTAGTCGACTGCAAACTCATCACATTAATTTCAATCTTCGAACCTGTACCCTTTGATCGAAATTTCAATGTTGGAAGCATCCAAACTTTCAAGGTCATTATCAATATTTTCCAAATTGAACGGAACAACTTCTTCTCTACCGTAAGAAATTTTGAAATGGTTCCCTTAATTCTCGGTTTCGGAATTCCAAGAAAACTCCCTAGCTTACGCACAATTAAGCAATGATCTTTTGCTATTAAATGGTGTATGTATATATTCCTAGGAGATATTTTGATCGAAGGTCTTTCAGTATCCGAGCATTTTTAACAGATGTGTGGTTATTTTTAAGCCGCTTGTGGCATACTTTTATCTGCTTTTTACACATAAATTTCTCTGTATCATATCAATATTTTCCATATATAGATGGTCGCTACAACATTCCGGCGAACACAGGTTGAATACGTGTGGGACATACCTCGCTTACTTGTAAAACATACATAGATGACAATGTGAAGACAATAAGCTTTTTAGGCATAAAGTATATGAACTGTTGGTCTTATACTTAGTAAGCGAAGGCTAAATGTAAAGACAAAAACCAACACAAACAGACAAACGGTCAGACGGACAGATGAACTGAAAGACTTACTCTTACAATAAGAACAAAGAGCATATTTGAATTTGAGTAATGAGGACAATACAAGAAACACGAGTATTCACAAGAGAGATACATAATTATTTAATGCGATGTAGAGATTGAAAAACAACAAACATACTCACATGCACATATGTTTATTTCAATAGACATGTATGTGTATATTTGGTTGAAAACTTTGTTTGTTTTGGTGAAATTTCTACCACAAACTAACCGCACGAATATTATAAATATAATCGATTTTCAACCTTCTCTTCTTCATTTTCGATTTGTTTCAGCGGTAAGACTTCAGCCATAAAGCATTCAAATATGCATAAACCAGAACAAACACACACAGATACACACATACGTAGTTCTATCTATGTATGTACATGATATATCCATCTGTTCTACAATATATGAGTTAGTGTGTGTATGTTTGCTTGTTTTTTCTTTCTGGTTGCACGGTATAAATTTTATAATAAAGTTACGCGGTATTCGCTGATCCAGACACACGCCTGAATGGAACGCAAATCGAGTGAACTGCAAAAGGAAAGGAAGCATGTAATGTGCAACACAACAGTAAATATGGGTGAGTGGCATGGTACCAGACAGTAATCCAACTAACCAAGCAACCAACCAAACAACTCAGCCTCCAACTAACAGACCATTCAACCAGACCCATGTGCACTGAATTGCCAGATGTTGCCCTGCACTCTCTCATTCTCATGCGTTCATTCTCAAACATAACTTCTGGCATTAGTCCTACTTCAATCTTTTCTGCATACCTTCTTACCTCCTGAGTATCTCCTGAGTTCTATTTGTTGTCTTGTTGTGGACCTCTCGGCCTCTTCTTGCGTTTGCCTTTTACTCATGTCACCATCACTGTAGACCATACTTTTTCCTTTTTTTTGTCATACTACACTCAACTTGGTTCACTTGGTGGGGCAATTGGTAGTGCAGCCTAGCCCAATTTAACTTGACTCGATTTTGTTCAGTTCAGTTGAACTCAAGTTGGTCAACGTAAAATATTTGACAGCGTTGACAAATATTTTGTCGCTGTTCGCGTCATATAAAATTGTTACTTCCGTTCGTTCGTGGATTCTATTCTCCTTTTCCATTCTCTCCATTCCTTACTTTACTTTCCTTTCATTTCATTTCATTTTGATTCATTTGTGCATTTGTTTGTTTGTTTGTTCGTTCGTTCGTTCCATGTCAGTATTCAGTTCAGTTCAGCTCAGTTCCATTTCATTTGTTTGGTTCATCGGTCTCCATTGTCCAATATGGCGCACGACAACTCTACGTCGTATGAAAGTGTTTTATTAGCAAAATTTTTTGATTTAGAGCTTTTGTAAAATTTCATAAGACTCAACTCAACTCGAGTAACATTCATTCATATGGTAATTTCAGGTAAAATTGGATACATGTAATGGACATAAGGGAATTTAACCCAAACTTAATAATGAATTTCATATTAAACAAAAATTTATTACTTAGAAAATTTTCTTCTTATCATTTAAGTAATGTAAGAAATTCAATTACATCACCATAACTCAATTTTAATGACTGCTTCAATTTTGCATTGAGTTGATGCTTTAGTAATTAAAATACTTCCACTTAATGTTTTCTTGCTTCAAATGGCGATCTACTCCTAAAAAAACTAATGGCCTTTTATCAGTATCAATTATAATTATCAGTCCAATCAGTTTACTTCTGATAAAACATTTTTATTTTATGATTTTCAATTTGGTTTGCAGAGATGTTACGAAATACCTACACAGTATTTTCCCGTTGTTCATTATATACTGTACGACTTACAGATGATATGCTGCAACTCCACTGTCTTCCTTCTCGCTAGGTCGAATTTTGATCAAGTGCTACAATTGGGTCCAAATCTTGATGTCTTATTTTACTCTTCACGCAGTGAATAGTATTATACTCGTAAGTTTGTCATGAAGTTTCTAACACACAGAAGAAAACATCGAATATCCCATTAAGTATATATATTCTTGATCAGCGCGACAAGACGAATTGATTTAGTCATGTCTGTCTGTATGTCTGTCTGTATGCAATCTAGTCCCTCAGTTTTTGAGCTAGAAAGACAACCAAATTTATGTTCTTATTAGAAAAACTGGCAAATACTAAAAATACACATTTTTAGAAGCATTGTTCTTTAATTTAACTTTTTTTTAACAATTTAATTTTTTTTTGTGATATACTTTTAAGCTGTTAATTGTAGTATACTTTTAGGCTGTTAAATATTTTTTTTTGTTTTTGTGTGTGTTTTATTTGCGATCTATCGTTAACGACAAGAAACAAATTTGATTGTACAACCTTATGACTTTTGTTATAATTTAATTTAAATAGGAACTCTGAAGGCAAATCCAGTGGGTGCAGCCGATTCAATCTTCTGGTGTGCTGGCTGTTATCAAGCAGGTTGACTGCGAGGTGATTGTCATGACTTTCCAGCCTGGAGATATTTTTGTTGCTGATTCTTGCGATCTCCTCATGGATCGTGGGTATCTGAAGACCTCTGTGTAAAGCTAAGTTTCTCTCGTACCAGGGTGCTCCAACAAGTCTACGCAGTAGTTTTGACTGAAACCTTTGAAGAATCTCAATGTTTGAGTTGGAGGCAGTACCCCAGAGCTGTATTCCATAAGTCCAAACCGGTTAAAGTATGGAATGCTGTTAAATATGCACATAATTTAATATTTTAAGCAAAAAATCTTGTACGATGGTGCGGACCCCTTTGTGTGCGAGACCGACTCACACTTGGCTGATTTTTATATCAATATTTTTTATAATTTTTTTTTTAATTTATTTTTTTTTTCTTATATTAAAGAAAATAAGCTAACTCAATTTAATAATAAATGCTTCTTCAGCCACAGCTGATCTCCTCGATGCATTTAGACTTTTGTAGCATTGTTGTAAAAGATGAAATATACTGGCTAAGAAGGTAAATGAATAGTGGTGGAGAAACATTCTGGATTTTTATTCGATATTTTGTATTCATTGATATTGTTGTAGAATTGGAATAATAAAAGAAAAAACTGTTTCCATTTCTTTGAAATGCTCCTACAGTAGCATGCAATATTCAATTCTTCCTAAACTCAACTTATATTCTATATGATAAAGTCGTAGTATCTTTTAAATTTTGTTGTCAAAACTCAGAAAATTTATGAATTTCAGTATAATATTGTATTATCAGTTCACAGCTTCGCTAAGTAATAAAAAATAAATTCTTTCCAAATATATTTTTATTTTGTTAAAGATAAGCCCATTGCCATAAAAATGCTAAAACGGAAGAGAGCTGGCAATGATAATAGTCGTGCTAAGAAAATTTGTGAAGGACTGGCTAATGGGCATCTCACTGCTGAAGAGCATGAATCTCACCTACCCGTACTAGTTGCTGAACAAGAAGGCAACTTAAATCGTGAACCAGAAGCTAATAATGGAAATATTTCTGAAGATATAAATCCAAATATACGCGAAACAAATCTGGAGTCCATTCAAGTGCGAGAAGGTAATGAAAAAAAACATATTGTTAATATATCAGAGTTGAAAGAGAAATATTTGAATCACTGTACATTTTTATTAGAAAAAACAGATCTAAAGCAGAAAGCTAAAGAGATTCAACCTGAACTACCCCTACTGGTTGACAGACAAGAATGCAATATTGTTTATGCCGAACCAGAAGTTTACAATGATGAAAATGGCTATAAGGAGCCATCAACCAATTAAATTTCTGAAAACTCTTAAGAAATTATTGGTGAATTTGTCACAATTGGTTTGGAAATGCCTTTTGACGACTCGGAAGGTAGACGAGGCGAGGATGATGACTTTATTATAAGTTTATTTATATATTTTATACTCGTATTCATTTATCAGAGCATTTTAAAAACAAATTAAGTGAAAAAACAGTTTCACTAATAAAAATTTACCCACCACACATAAGTCGCTAGTAGTATCAACTCTTTGTCAAATTCATTGAAGTTTTCTGTTTTAAATGACGTTGACAACATTGTAAAAAGATAGTGGTCTTTCTTTTTTGCAAAGTGATTGTAAAATAACCTAAGAAAATATTTTACTAGAAACATTTAAGTCATAGACTACTATGGAGACTACTTTAAAAGAAGATCCAAATATTAGTAACAATTATCTACGTTCATTATTGTGCTTATGCAAATGCAACATCAATCATTTTGATTTTATAAATAAAGTTTAAATTGAAATTGCGTGTGATATTTACATCTGCTAATCAAATTATCATGAAGTCATACTCATAGAATATAAGTCATTATAACCTTCACGCAGTGAATAGTATTATAAGTTTGTCATGAAGTTTGTAACGCGCGACGAGACGAGTTGATCTGGCAATGTCCGTCCGTCTGTCTGTCTGTCTGTATGTATGCAAACTAGTCCCTCAGTTTTTGAGCTAAAGAGATGGAATTTTGTACAGAGCTTTCTTTTTACCATACGCAGTAAAGATCGCTTAACAGTAACCAATTTTCTGCATAATTATTTGCGCATTTAAGCGAAATGTCCAGCTAAGCGATGAGATTTTAAAACTCGTATATAATGAGTAAGAGTTCGAGTTTTATTAAAGCAAAGTAAAATAAAGTAAATGTATTAAATTTAATTTTAAAAATAAGCATTAAACTTGTCAGTTATTTTTGACTGCTTCTTATTTTTAAAAGTATATTAAAGCAGCTTCATTTCCAATCCTTGAATTAAATGGTATTCTTCTTGTAAATCATGCACTGTGGCATACACTTCCAAAGTGCGCAGAGCGCAAAATGCTTCTTTTCTTGATGCAGCTCTTTTGACTTCTTTTGCACTCTCGATATGACTGTCATCTGCATCAATACCTGAGTCGCTGCTGTCATCCTCATCATTCTCTATGCAGAATATGGAAAAAAGATAAAATACGCATTTTTTAAATTACTTTGTGGACGCTTTTCCCCAAGCAGTTAGAAATCAAAAAAACCGAAAAACATGCCAAGTGTTCTACAAGACAAAAAATGTTTGGGGATCTCTGCACTAGCGATCAACTATAGTGAAGCGATGAAATATGCTTTTTTGTTAATTTTGTTCTTTCGTTTTATAATACTTTTTATTAATAATTTTTTTAAAAACATGAATTGTTATAAAAATCTAACGCATGCTGTTTTCTTGACAATCCACTGCTCCAACTCCATAGACAAATTTCTTGAACATCTCCCGTACTGATCCTGCATCGTTTGTTGGTCTTCCAATTCGAAGAGAGTTCCGGGCAATGAAGAGATATTCGCCATATCATTGAATGCCACTTCAGAAGAACACGGTATTTTCTCATGACGCATAAGATTGTAAAGAATTGTTGCAGTGAGAATGAACTTTTAATTTTTTTTGTCTTTTCATCGATTGGTGTTATATAATATATATTCTTGCACTATGATAATAAAAAAAACAATAATAAAATAACATAGGCTTGCCAACTTAGGGGTATAATCAAAAGTTCGGTTTCGTCGTCATGTAGCAATAAGCCTATCGAGTGGTTTTGTCAACCCCGATTTTGGCAACTTTTTCCGGATTTGTGTGCAATCAGTAGAAGTAAAAGTTGTAGGTAACAGTGTAAAATGTTGCCTATTCAAGGACTCGAGTAGTGCAATATAATTGACATTTTGGAATAGATGTGGTCAGATTAGATGACATAAGCTGTGATTCGAACTAGAATGGGTGACACACTTACAAACTAAACTTAACTAAATTAACCTATGATTCAATGATTGCTATTTGTTATAATTTATCATAATTTTTTCGCTCAATAACATACGTATTAACATAAACCTGCAATTCCAATTTATCAATGTTGAATGCCAATGATGGGTATGAGTAACTTACGTAATTACAATAGTCACTTTAAATTGCATTTGGATTTTAAAACTTTAAGTTTGATATGACGACAAGGTTTAATTGAATGTTGTATGTATGTTTCTACATACAATATACACATACGAGTATGTATGTAGGTACTATGTACATATATTGGCTTAAAGGGTTTGAGGTGTTTGTGAAGAGGTGCTGTTGGTGTTTATTGAGGTTCTCTGGGAGTCATGTCACGCATAAACAGATGGCAAAGTATGTTTAAAGAGTATTACAAGCGACTAAGCGGTGGCGTCAACTGATAATGGAGCTTATCAGAGCGGATAACACTTAAAAATAACATACACAGCTATACATGGATACACGGATATATAGGTATTTGCATGTGTGTGTGTGTGTGTGTTTGCGTGTATGTGATTGTGTAAATGTGATTACATATACAACTGTGTATAGCCGCAGAAAATACGCTGACACCAGCATAAACATGAACAAATATGCAAACAGATAAACGAATGTACGAACGAAAGAGGGAACGTACAAACCAATGATCAACATTGAAATGAAAGGAAGGATGCAAAGACGAAAGTATGAATCAACGGACAAAACTACTGCTGGACAAAGAGACAGACAGACAGACAAACAGACAAACAGATAAACAAGCAAACATTCAGTTCAATTGGACAGACAAACACTAAAATTCACGCAGTACTCATACACATGTATACTCACCCACACATACAGACGTAGGATACACAGATAAAATATAAACGAAAATGTTGCATGAGGCCTGCGGAAAGCTATTGAAGGCTTCGCTTGTTCGGTCGTTCATTCATTCCTTTTGCAGTGTAAACAAAAACAACATAAACATTAACAATAACAACAGCAACAAACACAAGGATAACAACAACACCGAAAGTGATTGCGACGAAGGAGAACATGAAGGACATCATTGACATTCATTGGATTTTGTGGATATGCAAAATTTGCAAAATTTCACCTGATGCCGTTGTTTTCCATCCCGTTGAATAATGGTGAAGGTGATAGTGATGCTTTTGTCTGATGGAAAGTCCTTTTTTTCATCTTTGTTATTGACTGTGAGTGTTTCGATTTGTATCTGTGGGTGGGTGAGTGAGTGAGTGAGTTGGTGGTTGGGTGATTGTTTGGTTATCTGTATGAGTGTGAAGTTGAATAACAATAACAGCACATAAAACAAATACAAATGTAAATATACTTATATATTCGTATGAAAGAATGGGAAAGGGTTGACGATTAAGGGTTTGTGAGACACAATAGATATGTCATATCATATCAGTTTAATACAAAATAAAATATAAGGTGTAAGTTGAAGTTTAAATTATATTTAAGATGTTATGAGGGAAGGGGACCAATTTGTATTATTATAAAGCAGGTTGTAAGGCATTGCATTTGATTGGATTGGATTGGATTAGATTCCAGTGGGCCTAAATATATACATGTATGTGAGATTATCGGGTGGGGAAAATTCTAGACAAACAATCAAATTTTATCTGAAACTCATGTTGAATGCTGGTGTTCATATTAAAATAACGGACGGAACGTCAACAAAGCTTCGCAGCATTTTGTTTCGTATTGTTTAATATTTCTATACAAGATTCAGTAGTGTCCTTCATCATTTGTTGTGCAGTGTAGCATTGAATTATATACAAGAAGTCATAACACTCTCCTGCTCTCTCTCTCTCTCTCTCTCTCTCTCTCTCTCTCTGTTTATAATGAGAAGTCAGTCACTCTGGCATTCAGGGATATTAGATAAGCATTGAAAATAGTTTTAGATTTGCAAATATATTTAAAAAAAAAATAACTTTGACTATGCCGAAGCTGTAATGCTCTTCGCAACTAATAGTTCGAGGGACTTGGTGAATATGGGTCAGATACTTATAGTATCCATTTTTCAAATAGATAGTATAAAAAACAAAAAAAGTTTTTCTAATAAGAACATGAATTTGGATCTGGGTCTGTATGGGGGATAACCCCCCAGTGGTCTGATCCGACTGATTCCGACAAATGTACTGCGTATGGTAAGAAAGCTCTCTACTTCAAAAACTGAGAGACTAGTTTGCATACATACAGACAGACAGACAGACGGACATTGCCAGATCAACTCGTCTCGTCGCGCGTTACAAACTTCATGACAAACTTATAATACTATTCACTGCGTGAAGGTTATAATGACTTATATTCTATGAGTATGACTTCATGATAATTTGATTAGCAGATGTAAATATCACACGCAATTTCAATTTAAACTTTATTTATAAAATCAAAATGATTGATGTTGCATTTGCATAAGCACAATAATGAACGTAGATAATTGTTACTAATATTTGGATCTTCTTTTAAAGTAGTCTCCATAGTAGTCTATGACTTAAATGTTTCTAGTAAAATATTTTCTTAGGTTATTTTACAATCACTTTGCAAAAAAAAAAGACCACTATCTTTTTACAATGTTGTCAACGTCATTTAAAACAGAAAACTTCAATGAATTTGACAAAGAGTTGATATTACTAGCGACTTATGTTTGGTGGGTAAATTTTTATTAGTGAAACTGTTTTTTCACTTAATTTGTTTTTAAAATGCTCTGATAAATGAATAAGAGTATAAAATATATAAATAAACTTATAATAAAGTCATCATCCTCGCCTCGTCTACCTTCTGAGTCGTCAAAAGGCATTTCCAAACCAATTGTGACAAATTCACCAATAATTTCTTAAGAGTTTTCAGAAATTTAATTGGTTGATGGCTCCTCATAGCCATTTTCATCATTGTAAACTTCAGGTTCGGCATAAACAATATTGCATTCTTGTCTGTCAACCAGTAGGGGTAGTTCAGGTTGAATCTCTTTAGCTTTCTGCTTTAGATCTGTTTTTTCTAATAAAAATGTACAGTGATTCAAATATTTCTCTTTCAACTCTGATATATTAACAATATGTTTTTTTTCATTACCTTCTCGCACTTGAATGGACTCCAGATTTGTTTCGCGTATATTTGGATTTATATCTTCAGAAATATTTCCATTATTAGCTTCTGGTTCACGATTTAAGTTGCCTTCTTGTTCAGCAACTAGTACGGGTAGGTGAGATTCATGCTCTTCAGCAGTGAGATGCCCATTAGCCAGTCCTTCACAAATTTTCTTAGCACGACTATTATCATTGCCAGTTCTCTTCCGTTTTAGCATTTTTATGGCAACGGGCTTATCTTTAACAAAATAAAAATATATTTGCAAAGAATTTAATTTGTTACTTAGCGAAGCTGTGAACTGATAATACAATATTATACTGAAATTCATAAATTTTCTGAGTTTTGACAACAAAATTTAAAAGCTACTACGACTTTATCATATAGAATAAAAGTTGAGTTTAGGAAGAATTGAGTATTGCATGCTACTGTAGGAGCATTTGAAAGAAATGGAAACAGTTTTTTCTTTTATTATTCCAATTCTACAACAATATCAATGAATACAAAATATCGAATAAAAATCCAGAATGTTTCTCTACCACTATTCATTTACCTTCTTGGCCAGTATATTTCATCTTTTACAACAATGCTACAAAAGTCTAAATGCATCGAGGAGATCAGCTGTGGCTGAAGAAGCATTTATTATTAAATTGAGTTTATCTTATTTTCTTTAATATAAAAATAAAAATGAAATTTAAGAAAACACCAATACAAAATATTAATTAAAAAAATTAAGAAGAAGAAATGTTTGTTTTCGTTTTGGAAAATTACTTTAGATTACAATTTAATCAATTAACTACAAGAAATTAACAATAATTTATTTAAAAAATAATAACTTATTGAATAGAGAAGAAAAAATTGTTAAAAAAACAACTATAAACAATTTTAGAAAATTTTTTTATTATTAATTGTATTTATATATTTCATTAAATTATATTGTTAAATTTTAATGCATTTTTTAACTCTCGAATTTAAAAAACCATTTTTTTTTTTGTATCAGCATATATGATATAAAATTATATGTTTTTAAAACCAGTAAAAAGAAGATTAACTTTGGCTATGCCGAATTTGTCATATTCTTTACGGCCCTTCTTGAAATTTACATAGTTGGTGGATATGGGCCAGATACTTATGGTATCCAAATTTAATCTAATAAGAAAATGAATTTGGTTCTTGGTTTGTATGGGGGTGTATCCGCCTAGTGGTCCGATCCGGCACTGCGTATTTACCATATGCTTATAAGAAAGCGCTGTGAAAAATTTCTGCTTTCTAGCTCAAAAACTGATGGACCAGATTGCATACATACATGCATATAGACAAACAGACAGACGTGGCTAATTCAACTCGTCTCGTCGCTCTGATCAAGAATATATGTATATACTTTGATTCCTTCTGTGTGTTACAAACTACATGACAAACTTATATTACTATTTACTGTGTGAAGAGTATAACAAATGTTTTAATTAAGTAGGAAAATAAATGTATTGATTTTAATTTAAAGAATTTTTAAATATTATTAAATTATGCCAGACACAGTTGATAAATTTATACAAACTTTTTGATAAACAGCAATTTCAACATGTTAGACGTCAAAGGAAAATAATCATAAAAACAAAAAAAAAAAAAATAAACATAAAATTTCATACCCTTTAAACGAAATAATGACCAGCCACTTAAGATTCTTGAAAACACGAAACCTCAAAACTTTTACTTAAATGAAACTGATATAAGATATACACATACGTACGTAAGTAAGTATAAAAATATGAAGAAAAAAATTAAACCCTAAATAAAGAAAGAAGAATAAGAAGAGTCATCGTAACCAAATCAAACCATTTCATTCATAAAAGAAAACACAAAAATTCAAGTAAGTTTCACACAACAAATGAAATAATTATACAACAAAGTATCTTTCTTTTTCTTAACCTTATACGGTAGAAAGACGATTGTTTATAATGATGATGAAGTTTTAGCTGCTGATTATGAAGGTGGTTGGTTTTATGCGCGCTTAGGCGTGAAAAAGGTCACTAGGGTGGTGAGTGAGGTTCTTGTTTTGTTGAAAACTGCCAAAGACAAATTAGCCAAAAAAAGGATTGTGAAAATCAAGTTTCATTAACGTCAAAATATTCTCCACGTCGAATTGCTTTTCACTAAAAGAAAATGGGTTACCTCTATCTTGAGGTCTCTTTCGCTTTGCTTACTTTCTTTTTGTTGGGGTTTTGGTTGTTTTTTTTTTTAATGGTTTCATCATCTTCCATCTGCAGTTGCTTCCGATGCTTCCTGCTACTGCCACTGTTAGAACTGGTGGCTCTTGAACACAAGTACGCCTATTGAACGGAAGCATTTTGTTGAAATAAGTGAAATAACTGAAATTGTTATTCAGTGTAATGAAATGCCAAAAACCAAACGACCAACAACTTGTAGTAGTAGTAGTAGCAGTAGCAGTTGCCTAAGTTCTATCATATTAGATTCGTTTTGCTACTACGCTACTACGTGGCATTAACACACTGAATGTGCAATGGCAAAAATCGAAACGGAAACGGGCTTGAAAAACCAAAACTTAAAAGTATATACTTTGGAGGTACGGTCAACCAAAGTCTACAAAATCAAAGAAAAAAACTTAAACGGATTCAGTGACTTGGTTTCGGTATCGGTTTCCTTCCGTTTTGTTTGGCACTCGGCATTTTGACTTTGGTTGAAAGAAAACCTTCATCAATCTTTCAATTTCTGTTTCTTCTACTTTCTTATTTCTTCCTTTTAATATTTTTTTTTATTTTTTTTATTTGTTGCGGTTTGGCGCCAACTTAAAGCAACCAGCAAGTAAGCACACCGTCAATAACTATCATCATCATTATCATCGTCATCGTCATCGTTGTCGTCATCTTCGTGTTCCTTTTGGCCATGAAGTACTCCTGCCGCAGTCCTTGACGTTTCATTGCGTTTCTGTTTCATCCGCAAAAGCCCCGAAATCAAACTCATGAATAAACAAAAACCAGAAATACTACAAAAAAGAAAAAAAAAAACTTATTAGTTTCGCGTTGAATGACCAAAAACCTCAAGCTGCTGCTTCCCCAATACCTGAATGTCACTTCTTGTCTACATAGATATACATACATACCTACATACATATATCTACATAAATGTGTGAGCCTGAGTGTGTATTGGGCAATCTGCCAAAGATTTTACTTGAAAACAACAGCGAGAAAACCCTTTGAAATTAAATACAAATGAAAAATTGAAAAAAAATAAAATGCAAAATGAAGAAACAAAGAAAAACATTAACTTTGGTGTTAACGGAGATTTGATACACTTCCTTTGAGAAAGGATTCCAAAATATATGTATATACATAGTTTATATTACTAAATATTTGTACAATCCACATTGAGTTATAGAAAATGTCTGATTCATAACAACAACAACAACAACAACAACAACTTAATTCCTAACTATCAAACTAATTCATAGATAATATTATTGGATATACTATAATAATTTCTCTAATCAAAATCATATATTGGATTGATGGAATCTCTTTATCAGAATTTTTAGTTCCTAGGTATACAGTATTCTGTAGAATCGCATCATATTCTTTATGTAACCCAAAGTCAGTTTTTTATTTTTCATGTATTGTATAATCTTAGTTTGTAATTTGTATATTTGTGAAGAAGAAAAATAATGATACAAAATTTCAGTTTAATATATCATAATTTGATAAACTATTGTGAATATAAACAATCAATCATATTATGTTAAGAAGTCATGTAAATTAGATCGCTCTCGAGTTCATGCGAGTTCAACATGAAGCCTAATAGCCCATTGTGATGCCTAATTAATTAATAATAGAAAGAAAAGGAAGGGGTTTGGGGAAAAAAAGATTAGGTTAACCAGATGGTAAGGTATCCCCGAAATACTTATGAAGAAATTTCAGTATGATATCTCGACAGCTAGAAGTATATATCTCAAGGTTTCCATCATGTAAAGGGTACAAAAAAACAAAAGAAAAAGGAAAACAAATTTATTTGTTGTATTTTATTCGATTTTTTTTGTTTTTTTTTTTTTTTTGTTTAACGAAGATCGTCGCAAAAGCACCGCGAATGAATCGAATCAAAATGAAGAACGTTTGCAAATTAATTGAAAAATATTTTAAATTTTATTCAGCCAAATATCCCCATCACCATCACCCACTTGGGATGATGATGATTGGGGGGGGAAGCGTGTGATGGCTTTTCCTATCTAGTATTTGCATAGGCGCGAATCGTGAGCAATTGAAAATTTCATTTAGAAAATTTGTTGATTTAGCTTCCTTCTTCTTTCATCGTCCTTAGTTAGTTTTTGCCTCAATGACTTTATAATGCTTGATATTGTTGTTGTTGTAGTGGTGGTGGTGGTGGTGGTGGTGGGGTCGGTTTTGATTTCATTTTTCGCTCATTTCATTTCATTGCGCATATCTTTTGCGTTTAATTTATGAAATTCTTTGCATATCAAAGACAACAGTTTCAATTTCAATCGTTTACATTTACCCCCATTGTATGTACATACAATGAAGTGGACATGGTTTCTCTGTCTATGTGCCTGTTTATCTATGCTTTGTAGATACTTCAAGCAATGATGTTTTGGATTTGTAATTGAGCAGAAAAACTTATTGTAAAACCATCACTACGAAAGCATCATCAACATAACTCTTCCTTATAAATATTTGATGTATCCATATAAATTTTATCTCTTCTCGAACTACTACTACATACAATAGTTTTGAAATCATTTCATGAGTATCTATGACAAAGTTATGTAGATTTTGGTATTTCTTAAACACAAACGACTTACATAGATATAAATAGTATACAATACAGCAAATATGCGTATGCATTATCCAGTATCCAGTTGCTTATAGTTATCCTACTAGTTTCATGATAGTAGAATTAGCATTCTTGAGCGAATTGCATGGTGCATTTTGCATGTGTCGGATAACCAAATGAACCTTTACCATATTAAGATACTCATACATTGAAATGTCAGAAATGCACAATTCACTGTTTTATGAGAATGAGTGAGTAATATGGAATTTCTGTAGATAGAAGTTTATAGTAGGTTAGTTACTTAGTGAACGAACGAATGAATGCTTTTGCTTCTGCTGAGGCTCAACTCACAATTGAAATGCCTTTATTTATAGTACATAAATACTTAGATAAAATTGCATAGCGTATTTATTGTATTACTTAGTACACATATGTAGTATGTGGTTATGAAATAAGTTGGAGATTTAGCTAAATAAAATTAGTAAGTAGTCCATAATGGTGCCATGTGCACAA
Organism: Amiota mariae; assembly: GCA_035041805.1. NCBI lineage: Eukaryota > Metazoa > Arthropoda > Insecta > Diptera > Drosophilidae > Amiota > Amiota mariae. Next base: position 31,851 of record JAWNKV010000771.1, read on the forward strand.
AACTAAATAAATTTAAGAAAAGTTTATGTTTATCTTATATGTATACGAGTATGTTGAAAGTATCTAAAGTAGTGGAACCCAAACTTACTACAAACTTGCTAGTTACGTCAAATACAAATACCAATTATAAACAACTGAATGTGATGTATATATATATATATGTGTGTGTATGTGTTAATGCTAAGCGAAAATAAATATTTGGCAAAAAATGTAATCCACTGTAGATGCGAGTTACTTTGTCTATGGTAGTCGAAAGAAACCAGAGTAGGATCAGGATTTTTCATCAACATGATCATGATGCTGATACTGATGATGATGATGATGATGATGATGACGAATGCAGAATGACCACAAAAATAAATACCGCTAAACGTAGTAATGCTCGTTGGTAGTTAGTACAAACAATAGTAGTAAGATGACATCGGTATGTAGAACAAATGCGTTGGGTTGTGGCCAAAATGGTGTGCAATGGCAACCATTGAGAGACGACGCTCATGATGATGTTGATGATGCTTCTACTGCTTGACGTTGAAACTCCTGGTCATGGTCCAGCTACTTCTGTCCCTATTTTTGGTCCTTCTTCTGATGCTGCTGTTTGCAACATAAGCTTGCGGTAGACAATAACAACAGCAACAGTATTTAGTAACGCAACCGCAGCACAGTGGAAACAACAACAACAACAAAAATGATTATATAAAAAAACAGAAAAAAAACTCATAGTTTTCTTTGGTAAATACTATATTCGTTGCCAAATGCTCAAGTGTATCTGCAGCAAGTTAAAACCAAAGTTAAAACTGCAGCTGAAGCAAACACTTCTTTTCGTTCACTTTGTTTTACGTCTACTACTATACCACTCAGTAAGTATTATAAACTGAGAATGGGAATGGCACAAACTGGGACCCGCAGAGTGTTTAAGCTACAAGCCAACAACAACAACAATACAGTACCAACTTAGTACGTACAACGCTCATTCGATATACTTTTGGTATACAAACAACCAAAACACCTGGACATAAAGGAAGAAGAAAAGTATAGAATGAATGAATGGATGAAGGAATTGCCAGCATAGACAGTTAAAGGTAACAACAATTGCTGCGACTCCTGCAACTGCTGCCACTACTAGCACTGTTGCTGCTTCTGCTGCTAATAGCATCGTTTGAGTTGAGAAGTCTAGTGGACAGTTGTAAGATTTAAATAGAAGATTGAAATAGTAAAGTGTAACAACAACAACACCACAATGAAATGAGACAAAAATGGGAAATGAAATCAAATCATTGTCGCTGACCAAAAGCAAGACAAAAGGAGATACACTGACTAGTGTGTGTGAGAGTGTATTTATGAGTGTGTATGTGTAGATATATAGAATGGCTTAGATCAGCGGTTCTTAAGCTATTTTAGTTATTGCCAATGCAAGTCTCGGGCTCTTCCCTCCTTAGTCAAGTGAGCCACCAATGTCAAATTTCTGATAAAGGTTCCATATCAAGTTAATGTAGAATTAAGATATAAGTTCAATTAGTGTTTGATGGTGTCTCTTTATCAAAAAGATGGTAAGCAAGAGTTAAGATCTTAAATATTATACAGTTAATTTGGTTCAGCAGTAGTGTTTTCATTTATTTCATTATACCAAGAGATGAATTTTAGATTTCACAAAAAAAAAAAACAGATATCAATTAGATTATAGTGTACAAATTTATCTGATTCATAATTATAAACAAAAAATAGTATGCCACTGCTCATTGCTCTACCAATAACATCAGCTTTCATTTCAGATTTTCATTTAACAATAAATACATTGTTCGGTGATCCAACTATGTATAGTCAAAGTCCACAAGGGCAGCCCCATGAAACAATAAAACAACTCAAATGAAGAAGCCAAGGTAGTAGGTAGGTAGTTTTCCAAATTTTAGAATCGTAGTTCTGGTTTGTATCTCATCATATATTTGTCTAAAGTCTCCCAAAACTTCATTAAGACTGCACGATCCAAATGTCTTTTATTTTGTGATAAACTCAATAAAGTGATTGACCACTTTGCAATATTCTGATCCAAATCTAGCTCTGAGAAATGCAAATGAAATGCAGAAATTTTTGAAAATATTTCAACTGGATTACCCTTCCAGGGCCAACCTTTGAATTGCCATTTGGGTCCCATTACGAACACAGCTACAACACGGTTCCAATCGTCTGCTTCTAGTTTTAAAGGATTGTCAATAACACGATATGGCACAGTCATGACTTGACGTTTGCGCTGCAAAAGAACTTCACTGTCACGTTGGCCGCCGGTCTGTCGGCGTTTCTCTTCGGTTGAGATAAAACGTAATTCTTGCAGTATCTCTTTGGCATTAAACATAGTAATAAGGGTGTTATTGGCTGCTGGCGGTATTATTATGATTGGGGTACGTGAAATGTGCTTTCGGATGCTTGACGGTATATAACGTGCTTGCACCGTAGGCATCATTTCTTTCATACGAGGCATATAATTCGAAGCAGCTTTGCGTTGTTCCTCTGATCCTTTTGTCACGGATTTAATAGACATACCATGATAGGTACCCATTGTATTGATCTTAAATCCTCCAGTTTCTTTATTCTGGCGATTGAAACGTTCCTGATCATAACGATTATAATGGGTTAATTGTGGTTGTGGTCTCTTTTTTAAAATAGACTTTAGAACAATGGGAGGATTGAGACTTTCCTCGCGTAGCTTAATGCCATCCAATACAGCAAATGTATGTGCATCAAATAATTTTTTTGTGCTTTGGAGTATTGTGATTCGCGAGCGCCATTGTCGTTCATGGCTTACAATATTTTTAGTTGAGTCTAGATCAGAAACAAGTTTGGCACGCAAATCAGTCGTCATATCATCTTCATTGTCTGTCTGCTTAATGGTAGTGCGCTTATTAGCCAAACGTTTTGCTTTGATAGCAGCAATTTTCTCCTTAGACATAGTCTCCGACAATGATTTAATGTTTTCCATATTGACAGTAGTCTCTTTGTTATCATTCAAATCTGCTGCCAATTGTTCACGGATTTTTTCCTCTAGTGCCTCTTCCTTGGCCTTCTTCGTGCCCAATTCAATAGCGCCAGCATCTACTTCTGCAGCACATTTCACCGGTACTATTGTGGGTTTCTCCATTTGTGCACTCTTATCGATATTTGTGCAAGTCATTGTATCCCCATTAAGATATCCTAGCAATTCTTTTCTATCAGGACGACTTACAGCCGGAATATCCTCGGCGGCACATTGACGCACATACACCGAGTGCTGAAGCATAACATTTTGAAGCAAATAAATCAGGCACTCCAGCGTATAGTATTCACTTCGTGCATCGTTTTTATCGGATCCATATTTTATATAATTTGTTTTAGCACATTTAGGCCAGGAAAATTCACCAAATATGATTTGATCATCTCGTTTGATTATTTCCTTCTTGTTTATGTTGTACTCACGCAGCAAACTTAGTGGATCTGTCATTTTGCATAAATTTTTATGCAGTGAATATTTTTTTTTTTATTAATTTTATTATTATTTTTTTTTTATTATTTCACACGCACCCTTCAGAAGAAATAAGCATACTAAATTATTTTATTTTATTGATGACTGACAAAAACTACTAGATTGATTTAAAAAAAAAAAATATATTGCACTAAACTTGATATGCAACATTTAATCCTTTAATTTTGAGCAATTTTCTAATTTGCTTTTGATGAAATAAACGCTATATGTTACTCACAATAAAGCTTGTTATCTTTCAGTAATTCGATTTTGAACTCAATGAGTTTCTTTTATGTGATGCGCGCACAAGCAAACAAACAGACAGAAAAAAAAAGATTTCATTATATGTATAGATATATGAATAATGTTATCGGCTCAAAAATACGATTCTTAATAATATTCTTCGGACTACTATTCCTTATACATTTTCCATTGGATTCAGGTCTGGGAAGCAAGCCAGCCAGTACAGAACATCAATAGATTTCCTGGAAAATCAAGGCATGGATTCGCGGCTCAATTCAGGTATTCAGGTGTTGTGTTGTTGGAATATCCATTTTGTTTCCGATTGTAGTCTAATAAATGACTCTTATCTCATTCTGAGGACTTTAATGTAGTCGCTGCTATTCATTTTCATAGATACAAATACAAATTGAATTTTCAGACAGCTTGATACAAAAAAAAAAAAATAAAAAAAAAAATTATAACAAGCCAATAACCCTTAGAAACCATCTGGACCAACCTAGTTCCAATTTTTTTCATCAGAAAATATGAACTGAAACAGGAGAAGTTATTAAAAACTCATTTCACAATGGTGATGTGTTTATATTTAAATGTTGGGGATGTAAATTTATTGTCAAATTTGTTATAGGACCACAACTTAAAAACCGCTGGTTTAGATGGTTGGCTGGAAGGAAAGCAACTATTGTAACAAACAACAGTTAAAATAAAATAAAGAAATTTATATAGTATATCGCAAGTAAAACAATTGTCTTAACATCACGAATTTAAAAGATTTTTTTATTTGTCAAAAATATTATATTACCATAATTGTGTTTAAGATTGAAGGAGATGAATTGTCGTCTAATAAAATTGAATTAAAAAAAATAAAATAAAATTAAAATGCTAAAATTATTAGAAATTGTTGGAATTATGGACATTAATTAACTGTGAATATTTTAACATTCTATCCACCTTTGAAAACATGTTGTCAAAGTCCAAATTAATATTGGATTTCTTCAGAAGTAAAAGTACCAATGGAGGAGTTTTGAAAAGAACGAAATATAGAATAACAAAAGGTGACTCAAGGTCTGGACTATGTTGTGTCTCAACCAAGGTTCAACAATTCTTGCAGTGCGATCAACCTTTTTACAATTAACGAGCTATGGACGTTTTTCTGACATAAGAGATCAGATTAGTTAAAAATCTGCAGTTGTTCATAGCTGACATCCGATATAAGTCATTTTGTTCTTTGGAAGCAACTGAACTGATCTTATCTGGTCTATTCCAATTCATCGATTAATCTCGTTCATACCTGACATCTGTGTGTGTGTGTGTGTGTGTGTGTGTGTATATATATATATGTGTGTGTGTGTGTAACGATGTTAATACATGCAAAATAGATGAAAAGAAAATTTGCAGAATCAAATTAAAATACTGAAAAGAGCGGAAAATTATAACAAACAACACAGAAAAGGATTGCAAAACGATGCTTAAGGATATAAATGAAATTGCAGAAAAACGAATAAGCAACAGCTAAAAATAATAATAATAATAATAATGCAAAATAATAAAAAAAGAGAAAAAGAGAAAATTTCGCATATAAAAATATATATACATATTTTTTATTCTTATTTCTACCATTTCCATGAACGAAAGTAAAAAAAAATAAAAAAATACAACAAAAAACAGAACAAAACTTCATAAAGAATTGAAATAACACTTTTTGCAAACTTAAATGTCCCGCAGGCAGTCATTCAGTCATACAGTCACACAGTCAGTCTATGAGTCAGACGAAAACGAGAGCCAGGACACAAATATATACACGATTGCCCAAAGGCATACATGAAGGCACGATGCAGTCCAAAATAAGTGACAGGGGAGATTGGGAAAATGGAAAGTGGGAAACGACATGCGACAAAATGATAACGTTGCGCCCGCGAATTTCTTTCATTCAGTGAGTCATTCATTTATTCTTTCATACTTTGGAGGAGGATTAAACGAAAAACTCATTAAAATTTTGTTGGCCAAGCATTCCACGTAATGCAATTCATTGGTAACAAAAAAAAAAAACAAAAAAAAAAATTATCAAATCAAAAAGACAAACGGACTGAGAAAAAAGTATATCAACCAAAAAGGAATACTGAATACTGTTGGTGCTGCTGTTCATCATGATAATAGTAATAATGGCGATAATGATGATGATGATGATAATGGTATTCTGATATAGTATTTGGGCCAGGTAATAGCCGCAAGTAAACTATCATTTGTTTTTATAAAGACGAAAGACAAAATAAGGACAAATAAAACTTAATCAGATTCCCAACCACAGAAATGAATGAGTAAATAAAGTAAGTAACATTCCGTATTGCCTCCGGTAAGAGATTAAAGGCTTTAGCTAAGGGGAAAATTTATTGAAATCTCCTTCACCAAACATTTTATTTTAGTCAAAATGTAAATTTTTGTTAATTGTGATATCCTTAATTTTATTTAGGCCTCAGTAGAATGGTCAATTATTGATGATGATACATTGCACTAACAGTTTACCTAATATGATGTACCCACACACATCAAACTCAATTGTAGCTCAGTAAACTGTAAGTAAGTTAAATAAAATCTAATTCAGTTTTTTTTTTTTTGTCCTCAGCATCCTTTTCATTCTTTTCCTTTTTTTATTCATTTTCTTTTATTCAAACTATGTATTACAGAAAATATAGTATACAAGTATGAAATATATATGGAAGGAGCAGGCTAGAGCTAAGCCGCTTATAATTGCAATACGATACCTAAGAATCCCTGGCATAGTTCAGTTTTAGTATGAATAGAAAAAAATTATTAATGAAAATGAATTAAATACCAAATAAATAAATAAACTTACCATAGAATACTTTTATGTCCGATTCAGACATTTTTTTTTTTTTGTAAGCATCTCAAATAGTTGCAAACTTTTTACAACAACAACAGTCAAATGACCGAATTTCAGGGTTGCTTTGGGTACTGCAGGCTGCCAAACTTTGAATAGAGCTGCCAAGTTTTTGGTCATGTCCGCCTTTTTGTAGTCATTCTCGACATTGATCTTTGCACAAAACAATTTGAAGAAAATTTTAAATTTCACAATTAGCCGCAACGTTCCATTTGCATGTACATATAACCAAAACAAAACAACAGATTTTTCTTTTAAGTGACACCTCTGTGTAAACGTTCTCTGAAAAATCAACAATTTTTAAGCAGTGTGAATTGGGCATTACTGTGAATATATAAACTAAAAATTGGCAACAGATTTAAGATGAAAGGCTTATCCTAGCTTACATTCAAAAGGAAAAAAGGATGAAGGATATTAAAATCATGCGGTTTATATGTTTTTTTTTTAAAATTTTTTCAACTCCAAAACAAATAAAAAGCAAATAATAAAAGATATGAATAAAAAATTTAAAATTACTGTAATTTGGCAATAAAGATTAACTTAACAACCATAAAATATTAAAAGAAAAATGTTGTTTAAAATGCAATGACATCAACAAAATACAATTTACACAATTGATAGACATATTCATATTTTGTGATATTAAATAAACCAATCTTTACATTAATATCTTGAATGAATCCCAGCTTAACCTTAAGAATTTGTCAATTCATAAGAACTCAATTTGATTCATGATATCTTGCATATCTAGGCTTATAATCGTTTATTGATATTTAAGAAGGCTTTATTCTGTTTTCGAATTGATTGCATCTTCATTGGTGGATATTTTATGATGCAACTATAAAGAATCAGTTTTCAATAATTTAATATCTCTACTTTTATTGGTGGTGTTTACATAAATTTTTTCTGTGTCTTTCTTTACAAATTCTTCCGACACATTTCCTTACATTTCTTAGGTTTAATTTGATGACGTGATATCCCATACTAACTGCTTGCTTTCGACCAAAACATTGACTGTTTCTACATCTTAGAACTGTATTTACAAAAAAAAAAAAAATAAAGGGTTTCTTTATCCAGTGATACACTACGATGACAAACTTTGTGATTTAGTATTCATATACTTTGGTTCATAATTACGTGGCTGATCAACAGTAGCAATTTGACTTAAAAACCTCAAACCCAAAAAAAATTCTCTCATTCAGGATTGCAAATTATTAAACGTAACCAGTTTATAGGGATCCTCCTGTTCACTAGATGTTTCTTGACTTAGTTTATAGGGAATCTCTACTTCATACACCTGTTCACTAGATAGTTTTTGACTACGTTTATTAAGAATCCACGTTTTATCTTCTTCGTTAATTGAATGAGTTTTTTTTTTTTGGTAAGTTCTCAGATTTTCAGTATTGTGTTTCATTTACTGTATGTTGCCTTCCGTGTTTTCTTTTAAATATGGTAATATATCTTCGATGAATTTAATGATTTCCTCTCGACTTTTTCCACAGGGGTATTCCTTCCAATCTAAAGCAACAAATAAGTTCAAACTTTGCCTTCCTCTTATGCGTAATTCACTTAAATATTTCAGGAACTCATTGTAACTGAATGTCACCAAAGTTCCACAATTAAGTTTTTGCTGATGCGCACATTCCTCATCGTATATCCATCTACGTGGTAGCGGAGCTAAAATTCTGTTTTCTAGCATAACTCTTAGACAATCAATATAATTTGTATCATAATATAACTGAGTTTATTATATTCCATGCCTTTCTCAAAGAAGTTTACAATACTATAATATGACCTGATACGCATAACTTCTTCAGCCTCATCGTTTAACAAGGGAATCAGAACCAAGGTGCTATTAATTTGAATCGAATGCATGACATAATTTTATATGTATGCTGTTTGCGAGTCTCCCAATCGTGATTAAGCCAACGTACACCTGCCATAAATGTCTCCACTTCCGAGTTTACGCCAATGCTTGTTGAGTTCCATAATATGCAAACCTCATCTATATCTAACTGAACACATTGCCAATTTGCTACTAAATCCAGGAAGCATTCTTTTGTTTGATTATTCAATAAAATGCGACCATATTTGTAATTGCGTCTCTTTGTTTCCCAAAATAAATATGGGAAATTCAACGTATGGCACAAAACTTTATCTCGAACTATTCACTCTATAAACATGAAATACCTTTTCACGAAACACTGAGTATCATTCGATAGAATACTTAGTACTCCACAGAGCACAGTTTGAAAAAATCTTCCAAACATATTCAGTATTCTAAATTGGTAAGCAGAGCCCCTTCATCTTTAGTTCATGTTTGTATTCACTCCTTCAGAGCAGAAACTTTTTCCGCAAGCAAAGCTTCCAGTTTCAAATTTAGTTTCATCTCAATAATTCACAAGTTGAGGTACTAAAATAGATTTATTGGTGACTTTATGGATCTTCATCATTCATCCTGATTTTTTTTTAAATTTTTTTTTATATTATTTATACTCTAAAATATGCCACGTGCCTGGGGCTTAATACAATATATTTCTCATATTCCCATCGGTTCTTCATTTGCATAGTACGTGTATGTACATATTATTTACCTCCGCTTATGCTGAATATAAAGAAACTGTGCTACATTGACTGACTTCGAGTTTAAAAAGGGAAAGCTAGAACTTATATATCAGTGTCACTATAGTCAGTTTTGACTAAAATATCCGCCTTAAATACTTAAACTCCCAAGGCATTATTTTTCTGCAAAGGATTCAGAAGTTTGTCATAAATTTATACTTGTTTGATTATAGTTTTGTTACTTAGATTTTGCTGAAATTAGCAAGTTTGTATTCTATATCATAAAGTCCAATTGTTTTCTGTTTCGGATGATTTGCCACTTATGTTTTCTGCTTAGCTGTGAGATATTTTCAATGTTTCCAAATAAATAAATTTGTAAACGACGATAATTATTATAAAAGATATTCACTTTCTACTTAAAATAGATAAGCATCGATTTCTACTTTCTTATCTATGGTTCAACAGTTCATATGTCTTACATATTGAAAACTTCACTTTCAAATATGACATAAACATTCCTACTATGCAGATAGTTTGGTCAAGGAAAACTCTATTGAACACCAATTAACCTGCTTACTAATAGTTCAGTTTATGATATGTTGCACAAACCAAAAATCACATTGTCTGAATCACATCACATCACATATCCAGAAATGAAATTAATTAATCCTTCGCACAAGGAGTGTCTTTGAACCGAACCCACAATTATTTGTTTTGAATTTCTTAAACAGATCAGATGTTTGTCTCTGGTTATAGTCATCTGAAGATTTGTGATGCCATTTAACGCAATAAGAAAAAATAAAAGACAGAAACCATCATAATACAGTACAAGGTCCTCAATAAACATACATGTAGCTTAATTGCATGCAAGACTATTTTTATCAGATCACGTCAGATCGTCTACAAAAATTAATGTGTTGCACAGCGTAAAATGACAAAAATTAAATATGTTGAAGCATAAGCCATAAAAAAACCCTAGATAAAAGAGAAGAGAAGAGAAGAGAAGAGAAGAGAAGAGAAGAGAAGAGAAGAGAAGAGAAGAGAAGAGAAGAGAAGAGAAGAGAAGAGAAGAGAAGAGAAGAGAAGAGAAGAGAAGAGAAGAGAAGAGAAGAGAAGAGAAGAGAAGAGAAGAGAAGAGAAGAGAAGAGAAGAGAAGAGAAGAGAAGAGAAGAGAAGAGAAAGAGAAGAGAAGAGAAGAGAAGAGAAGAGAAGAGAAGAGAAGAGAAGAGAAGAGAAGAGAAGAGAAGAGAAGAGAAGAGAAGAGAAGAGAAGAGAAGAGAAGAGAAGAGAAGAGAAGAGAAGAGAAGAGAAGAGAAGAGAAGAGAAGAGAAAGAGAAGAGAAGAGAAAAAAGAAACAGAAACCACAACAATTAAAACAAAAAAATAAAAACAACAAGAAACGATAAAAAATATTTAAATATTTAAAAACATAAAAAGATTAAAACAAAAAAGAAAAATTGAATTTAAAATTTAAAATTTAAAAGCGAAAAGCGAAAAGGCAAAAGTAAAGTTTTGTAGGTCACAAGGTCATAAATGTAACTTGGTTTTGAGTAAGAAATTAAAATATTAAAAAAGAAGAAAGAAATCAGAAAAACAAAGATGAAATAAAAATTATATGCAAAAAAAAAAAAACAAATATTGAACCAGTGTGATGCAGGTTACCATCACACAATTACCATCCGACAAGCACACAAACAGACGTCTTAAGATCTCCCTTAAGCCGAATAACAACTGAAACTGGAACTGGGTTTTGTTACCAAAAGTAATTTAAGGACAACATTTTCTACAAATCCATTAATGTTGACAATTGCAAGTTAATTTTGCACATCATTTATTAACAGGGAAGAAACCTGTTTTGATATTATAAAGATGGTGTTTCATTGAAAATTCATTAATTTAATTGATCAAGTAATAATAAATAGAATCTTCTTAGACTCTGCTGACGTTGTTGTTTAACAAGTTCAATTTTTTTATTTACTAAATACAGTGGGGGACATCTGTTGGATACGTGTAAATAAAAGATCGTAGGTCAAAACTATAAAATGAAGAATTATACATTAGTTGACTTCAATTCAATGTTTTCATAAATAAAGATATAAAAAAATCTTTATTGCATAGAATCTGATAAAAGATTAACAACCGTGAACAAATAAAAATAAATTGAGAATATCCATATATTTTATGTTGACTTAAAACATGTTTACAATAAATTTCATATAAACATTTAATGTTTATTTGAAGCATAAATACTAAAATCGACGTAAAGATAAATTAAAAAAATAATGTTCAGAACAACAGTCACAGTAAGAACAACAATAAAGAAGTTGGATCGAGATTTATTAATTGGAACAAAAATCAAAAATAAGAAAATAGAATTTAGTGTCAACAAAAATTGTATATCTCATAGAAACATGCAGAATTGAACTGCATTTTAAAATTTTATAATAAAAACTAAATATGAAATGATTTATTTAACATAAAATATGAAATTCAGTACTCAGCTGTTCCAAATTAATACTCTCAATATTTTCTAATGGACTATAAGATTATATTAATGATCCATTATTTCTGAATCAATTGATTGCAAAAAAGCCAAGTGAAATGAAATGAGTTTGGGTCACAGATCGATTATTCAATAGTAGTGTTATTATGGGAATTTTTAGAACTTTGATGATACAGAAATTATATTAAAGTGAGGAAGTCCTCCAGCCAAGTAGATTTGCAAGGAGTAACCCTAAGCAAATTCTTTAAGTACTGAAAAAAGTCAATATGGACTGAGGTGATCAAGTAACCAGAGTAGAATCAATGAATAATGGAATCAAGTAAGATAAGAAAAACTGTAAGGGGCGAAATGACTGGTCGTGACATCATATCTGTCCGTGATAAGTTTGATAACCAAGTGAAGTCTGACAAAAAATAAGTTTCCTTCACAAGCAAAGAATCGATCTGAAGTCAATGCTAGTGGTGAAGGCTCACTTTCTATCTTGGACGGCAGCGACTTAGTAATTCGCATCTAAACAATTATTATTGTATGAGAATGACCAGATCAGATGACAAGGAGAATCGATTGAGCTATTGATTTTTTTAATTTATTGATTCTGTAATGAATTTGTATTTGCAACTTAAAAGAAGCCACCAATTAGATCAACTATTTTGGATTCATGAATTGTAGAGAGTTAAGATAATGAGATTTTACTCTGAATGTATGCACAATAGATTATGGTGTTTTGGAGGAACACGGTAATATTGTTAATTTTGATACTCTGGAACATTGAATTTGACCGAAATTCAGATTGTTTTGCATACAGAACAGAATAACGTCATTTATACCAAAATGAAAATAGTAAAATAATATTTGTTTTCTTTTTCATATTCTTCTTTCTATACTAATATAATAAAGAGGAAAGATTTGTTTTTATGTTTTTTTAATTTGCAGTGGATAATCTCAAAAACTACTTTATTGATTTTAAAAATTCGTACGACTTATTTTTAAATAAATAGAGATCCCTACGATAACTGACTACGCAATCTCTTCTTTTCTTTCTGTATAGTATATGACATTCACTAATAATGATTTCTAAGTTCCAACGGCAACCAAAGTGCAATGTAGTCGAATACCGTCAAGAGTGACGACAATCCAATTTACGTAGGTTCAACAAATTAAAATCACAACGCGAATTCTTGTTCTTCTCAGTTAGGAAAGCAGCGGATTAGTCTTTCACCACTTTCCCATAGTTCTTCACATTCTTTAGACCAATTTCTTGAATTATTTGGAGGAATGACATGAATTCGCTGAAGCTGACAGTATCACAGCCTGTTTTAAGTTTCCCATAATATGTACAATTCGGATCTTTAATCCAGAATCGTGTTGGAGACCATGAGGTCAGGTTTCCATTTTGTGGATTCATCAATTGCATTCTCATTGCTGTGTCACATTGCTCTACAATATATTTTGTTCTACACCTCAACACCATTGGTTCTACATCGGACATCACTAATTTTATCAAAAATAGTGGAGGAAGACACTCGAATTTCACATATCTCATTAGAATATCCACCGTGGATATCCTTTTATCCAATTTCACGTTTATCCACAGTAAAATAGAATAAAATACCTGAAAAAAATATTACATCGTAAGTAATATGAACCATTGAATAGTTAGAACCGTAAATAGTTACCTCGATTTCCGATTGTATTGCCAGATCTGATGAAGAGATCAATAGAACTAATTCGGTCAGGCTGAGCTGACAGAATTCGGGAGTTGTTACAATGGCTAGAAAGAAAAACGAAAGCCTTGGTAACAAAACTTCAGCCAATAAAATTAACTGGGTCCGGAAAGCCAAAGTGAAACAACTGAATGCAGTTATTCGTCGAAACTGATCATCTGATGTCAAGAATTCGAGGCAGTGATTTTCAAGCTGTGCAAATTTTAAGGTCCTGGCAGCTCCATAAAGGCTAATAATTTCACGAGCCGTGAATTGGATTTTTAAGTTTGTTAGCCACTGATAAAGTATGTTAAACGTTTCGGCACTTATTCCAAAACAATCGAGACGAATGTTGTGTCCTACATACTCACGAAACATTTTTATGTAAGTGCGCAATAGCAGCAAATGGCAAGCATTTACTGTTCCTTCTATAAGTATTTTCCCGTTCGTATTTTCTTTTGCTGCTACTGCGTTACCTACGTCATCACTGAACGTGTAGTTAAAAGAAAGAATTGAATCAGCTTCAGATTCAGAATCTGAGCAATACTTTTTCCATTTGGGAGATGCTAAGAAATGATAATTAATTATATAAATAAGAAAAAAACAAAACTTCGTACAGTTTATACATATAACAGATAATTCAGTTGGTTCTGGGCAAACCGCGGCAATAATAGTAAAATGCTAGGGATCCTGAGCAAATGGGCGTCTCAAGCGAAATTCGAAACCGAGATCAAATTTCATGATTTCCCATTTCTTTAACTACCTCCTTGTAAGCCTACTTCCTAAACCTAAGGGGTAATCAGCACTTAACACAAAAAATAAGCTCTTCCCGTATAAAATAATCATTAAGCTTGTATGGGCCTGAGAGACCTGCTGTAATACAGGAAATTGCGAACCGGAACAAAACGTATCATTGCACGAAAACCACCTCGCTGGCAATTTGTTGAACAATATGCTGCACACTTGCAGGCTTACCCGTTACCACCCCCTGGATCTCCCATTCAAATTATCTCTTACTCATCCAAAATATAGATTTTAACTAGCATAACAAGAAGTCAATCTCAACTGAAAATATTCAGTGATTCTCCCCCTTTGGGAGAGTTGCAAATGAAGAATACAGAAAGACAAATAAATATCCACTAATTATTAAAGGTAAAGTCCTAATACAATTTCTAAGATTTGTTTAAATATAGTATTTAATTGATTGATACTTTACTTACCAGAAAGTCGTGTGAAACGAATGTTTTTTTCAAGACGCCGTTCACCAAATAAAAATTCATTGAATACTATGAGCCGTGGCTCATAAGATCTTTTGGGCTTTTTAAAATGATCACTGTTCTCGGCCATGTCTGTTTTGTTGTAGACTTTTTTAAAATATAAATAGATAATTAAATTGTGGGAACTTTTTCTATGAGTTGTTTTCTCAGTTCAAATTGAAAGCTAACTAAATTAAAGAAACTTGATGACAGAAAATATTTATATTTAATATAATCTGACTTGAAGATAAAATGTACCTTGATTTCAATGAAAATATAATATATATCATTCTATCCCTCGGAAATTTTGATTAAATTTTACAGGGGAGTTAACAAAAGTTATGTAAGATTAGATTAGTTATGGACAACTTAGAAATAATTCAGATTAGAATGGATTGGTTTATAATTCTGGTTCATAATACTAGAAAACAAGGTAGCGCCATTGCGACCTGATACTCTCTCAAAATTGCTCACTCTCAGTTAAGCATTAGTGTGGTAAACCTTTGAAAAAACACGCATTTAGTGTTGAACATAACATGAAAATTAGCGTTATGAAATCAATTGTTTGCGCTTTGATCAGCTGTGTTGTGTCGGTGTGAATTATTATTGAAAATAAAATTATTTAAATAACATTAAAAATTGTGAATACCCAATACAAAACACACAGAAAAATCAGTAAAATAAAAATGTAATGAACAAAACGGAAACTATTTATTGTTCATATAAATTTAAAATTTCAGGCAGTTAAATATGCACATTATCACATTATGAATTGAATAAACATAAATAAACAACATATGATAGTGTTGTGTAGCGTAATTATAAGAAGAAGAATATTCTTGTAATTGTAATCTACTGTCCCTACCTTGTTTCCTTATTTCCTTGTATGATGATTGTGGTTGACTTCTGCATTTGTTCTTTGCCTTGCACAAACATTACCTGATGGATAGTAAATACTTTTTGCCAGGTTTACCACATTACACCTATTGGATAAGCTTCTTAAAAAATGAATTTATGGAATGAAATTAACTTAAAATGTGTTAATATGACGGAAGATAAAAGGATGAAAAGAGAAGATATAGAAGAGTTCTATAGATCGGAGGATAAAGTTGTCATGGTTCAATGGAAAGATTCAAAGTCGATCTTATTGGCATTGTCTACATATGGTTGCCCCCTCGTGAACGACGTTCATCGATGGTGTAAAAAAGAAAAAAAAATTATCCAAATCCCTCGTCCAAATATAGTCCAGCAATAGTACAATCAGTCTATCGAATCGAATATTCTGGTATTCTTTAAAACACGAAAGTTGCTATTTAAAATCATTATCTGCTTCATAAACTTAGTTTGAAGCAATGCATGGATCGAATACAGAAATGTTTGGAAGACAAACAAAGGATACACACGACCTGCTTTGTTTTCGGATTGCTATAGTACTGTTCAAAAAATAAGTAACATTGAATGGAGTTCTGGATCCGAAACGGACACCTCGGAAAAAGCTGTTCCGCCTTCAAAACGATACCGACCAGTGGAGCAGCCATATACTGAAAAACGCCTGGATGGTTTTAATCAAAAAAAGAAAAACAAAAAATTTTAATATTTGACGTCGGAGACCTCATTAATTATATATATATTCTTGATCAGCGCGACTATGACTTGAAATTTGTATACTAAAAGTATCTGACCCCTTATCCACTAACCACCAACGACTAGGAGGGGTGTGAAGAGTATTACAAATTCGACGTTACCAAATTTAGTATTTTTTTATATGTTTAATATCACTTATTACTCTTACTTATACTTATTATACTCCAAATATCAGAAAAAATCTTCAGCGTCAGGTTTGAAAGGATATATGAAAATCAAAAAATATTTTGATACAAGATATTACTCGATATGATGTTACATGTTGTCTTCCAATATATGGAAACATGTTTCATTATGCAGGTAGTATTCATTTCTCTAATAAAATAACATTCCCCACATATAATAACATAAGGAAAATACAGGTTTGCCAAAGCAAGGTGTTAAGTTGGATCATAGGAGCCACCTTGTTTGTCCGCAGCACTAGACGACATAGAGTTCTAAAGATGCCTCGAAAACAATAGACATATTGGGTGTTACAATCAGCAGGTTGCATAAAAAATATACTGATGGCAACACTCATCTAAGGTGCAACACAGCGCAGACTACAGAAGCTGCACCCAAACGATCTCACCCACAAAAGTAGATAGGTTTTATGAGCCTATAGTGAAGTATAAATTTTTAAAATAGTATTCAAGGGTCTATAAATTCCATAAATTATTGCATTTTTTTTTTTTATTATCCATAAATACTCAACTTCTTGTATCAACTCGAGTATGTTCTCTCGCAAATCTGGCGACACCATTGGTGATTTTGTTTCGCAAATTTGTTTATAATTAATATATTTTATTTTGCATATTCTGAATTCCTGAGTTTAATAAATAAATTTAACAGATTTCTATAGTGTCTCATTGATTCAATTCTCTTGATTACAATTGTTTTGGCCATTTTTCAAAGACTTCAAAACAAAATCACCGAATCTGGCAATACTCTTTGTAACAGTTTTGACATCCGCTCGATTAATTAATTTTTTTCACTATATTTACATATTTTGCATGGATAAAGTTATTGCAAAATTCTAACTCAAGGATTTTATTGGAGTTCGCTATTGGGAAAATCACTGTGCAAAATTTCATTCCAATAGCTCGTAAACTAAGGGAGTAGGTGCATAGAAAATAACAGAAATTTAAAGAAATTCACAGACAGAGAGACGCATATACAAATGGACAGAAAGATACGGGTAAATTATTTTCCATCATGATTACAATTATTTGCATTTTTATTATTTTCTATAAAAAAATTTATAATTGTCTTGCTTGTGATTTCATTTATTCCATGTTGCTGCTGTTAGTTTAGATACAATATTTGAAGGGAGCTGGTTCACCAAAAAATATTATTTTGGTCGAAGCTGGTTTGCCATCCATTGATGACATAATCACCGAAGCGACAGCAAAACTAATCTCAAAACTGTTTTGCTCACCGAATCAACTCCTTCAAAACGATATGTGTAAAGCGGTCAACTAGAGAGAAAATACAAGTAACTCTCCACATTGCGGAAATGCGCCTCTCTCTCCAAAGAACTTGACATTCAACCACCACCAGTTACGAGAAAGTCAAAAACCCCACCGTGGCTTTTACGTCTATCATCCATTAACACTTCCCTACTGGAGTTCCCAAAGGATGATTTGCAGAAGAGTCGGCTAAAGCTTTCTAAAAAAATCGAACCTGGGTATTCACTGACGGAACCAAAACTCAGCATATCGCAGCTTTTGCAAGTGTGAAACAGAGAGGCTGAATCGTAGAGACAGGACGACTTCCAGAATACTGATCTATATTCTCAGCCAAAGCAGTAACCATCCAAAAAGCAATTAACTACGCACAAGGTAAAACTGCTAAAGTCGTCATAAGCACCGATAGCTTGTCTATAGTGGAAACCATAACCAATATTGGGAATTTGGATCCAACAATTGCCCTTATATGTGATGCGTTAATAAAAACTCCTGCCAAACTTCACCTTTTTTTGGGTTCCGAGTCACAAAAGTATAACCGGGAACGAACTGGTCGATGCTGCAGCAAAGTCTATGGCTATGTATCCCACCGTCACAGTCATTCCCTTTGCCAAAAAGAATATAAAAAAAGCTATTACCCCTTACTATGCGGGCAGATAGTTAATAACTGGTTATTAGTTTAATATAAATATAAGGACTTTAATCCAAATTTGGCTAAGTTCCATTACTCTGCAAATTGGTATCGAGCAAAATGCTGCATATTTGTACACCTACGCATTGGCCACAGCAGCATCTCTCATGCCCACCTGCTCGCTGGGGACTCCAAGCCTCTTTGTCTTTTATGTGGACAATATTTATCGACCACGCACATTTTAGTTACGTTTCCTAAAACTGGAGTGTACCAGGAAAACCTATTTCACAGACTCAACACCTTATACATATCTTTCTACATCTCCGCTAATATAAACAAAATATGCAACTTTATTAATAAATAAAATCTTATTAATCTAAAAAAAAAATATATATTGTTTATAGTATTTTATAAGTAGAGCTGAAGGCATCAATGCTAGTACTCTAAATAATAATAATTAATTGTAGCATTATTTTTTTATATGTGTATTATAATTAATTTTAATAAAAAAATTAAATAAAATTGATTATTTATTAAGTCTATTAGCATTTAGCTTTTTATCAAAGATATACTGTGCCTCTGTGGCACATTGGCAAAGGGAAAGGTATAATCTATATATCAGTGCCACTAGTGAATAATCAGTTCTGAATAACATGTTGACCTTGAAAAGTCCGCCCTTTCAAGGCGTTCCATTTCTGCCAAGGAACCCAAAGCTGAGTGTGTCATGAAATTTTGCAACAAATCTCCAAACTACACTCCTGTATCAAATTTCAGATCATTAGCTTATACATTTCAGAAATAAGTTTCTATAGAAACTATTGGTTTAACAAGACAAACAGACGCAATAGATTTATTTCAGTTTCCATGATAATCATTTTCCTATAAGATTTAAAAGAATTCAAATATATGGTATATGACTTTAAGTATTGCAAAAAAATCACGTCTACTTATTAGTCACATGTCCGAAAGTTACTATACATATAATAAATTATTTTATTTTTTTTTAAGTAGACTTTTATTTACCAACATTGATGGTTGTAAAGAAAAAATATATTTTTAAGGATTCTTATTCTTACATCCTATTGTACATGGAATCCTTTATGACAGTTGTTAAAAGTTCAATGACAATAACAAACAAACTATATACAATTTATTGACACATTTGTACTTTGTCAACAAAACCAAAAATACAACAAACAAGAAATTTATCAAATAGGAAAAAAGATTAAGTTCAATTACATCTAATCTTATATACCCTTTTGTACCTAGCTGGAGAATTTTCAGGGTAGCTTCAATACACATTATCGAATATCTCTCTTACCTAAAGAAATGCAGAAGGTATAGATAATCTATACAATCTAATGTTGTTTTAGTTTTCTAGGGTGTCGACTATCTCTTGTAGTAGGAAAGCAACTCTTAATTGAAATAGAATGAGAAGTGCTTGTATCAAATTACAGTATGTTAGCTTGGTTATGTGCTCTGAAAACATCACGACAAAGTACAATATTGAATTTCTTTGGGGGACTACCTCCTCCAATAGTGAAGGAACTCCAACTGAAATAACGCTTGGCACCGTTACAAACATCATGACAAAAAAATAATATCTTTTGACACTACATAAGTAAAAATGATAAATAGAATGGAATGAAAACTAAAATAAAGGCGACTAAAAAATAAACGAAGACCGCAAATCCCTTAACACATTTGTCAACACTTCATCATTGTCAACAATGATTATTGGAGATGGTCTTACTATTGAATAGTTTGCTTATGCTTATGATGGGTTTGCTTGAGTTGAGTTCCTTCGAAGGCCGTCATTCAATGATGACTGCTACTATTGCTATTGCTGTTCCTTTGTTGTCGTGTCCTTTTCATTTAATATACTTCAATGCTTCATGTTACTCTCACTTTTTTTTTATTGTTGATTTTCATTTTTTTTATTTTATTTTTTTTTATCTTAAACTTTTTACTTCGACACTTCCCATGGGTATTCTTCTCCTCTATATGATTCAGAGCTTGATTTGTCTAGCATTGGCAGGGTGTTGTCCTTTGGTCTTCCTTGGTTTATCCTTCGTTATAGTGTTCCTTTTTTTCCTTTGCTTACCGCAAAAACACAAAACAAATCAAGAGCAAATAGCACAAGCAATAACAAAGCTATCAAGCTTATTTTCTGAGACATAATAACAACAACAATAACGACAAAGAGAAGTGGCAGTCTGAAAAGCGTGTGACTGTGTCAATTGCCCTGCAGCGTCCTTCTTTCAAAGTCACTTTTGACCAGTTTTTTTTTCTCTTTTTTCTTTTGATTTTAGGTATTGTTGCTTTTTTGACAAACTATGTCAATAGCATTTTTATTTGTTAAACAATTTGAAGCACTCCAACAACAACAACAACATCAACACCAACAATAGCAATAGCAAGAAGGACTTCCAACCAACTACTCAATGGCATTCATTTGTATCCCTTTTTTTATTATATTGTCTCTTCCTCACTGACTTTGAGTTCAATTTAACTCGCAGCTCGTTGACATTTTTCTAAACCATTTACAGCATTTAAACTTAACAAGCGACAAAATCACAATAACAATAACATGATGTTGATGTTGATGTTGATGTTCATGTTGATGATGATGCTGTTGTTGGTAAGGATGATGATTATTTTGATAATAATACACACAAGATAAGCACATTGAGAAACAACAACAGGACAGGACAACAAAGTTAAGTTTGACAAACAGAAGTCAACGCCACGCTTAATATACTTGTAAAAACTTACTTATAAAAAAGAAAAAGAATAGAATGGAATGGAATGTCCCATTGGCAAAGTGACACAAATTTTAAAAATCCTCAAAAGGATCAACGTTTCAATTTGCTTGGAATGTGATTTTTTTATTTTTATTTTATTTATTTTTTATTGCTTCTTGTTATTACGTTTAACTCTCTTAAAGTGAGGGATTTAATTTGGTTATATATTTTATATGGTAAGATAGATAAATAATTTAAAAGGCCTAAATATATATCTGCATTACAAGGAAATTGGACATTGAGAATCTAATCTATTATCTCTTTATTTCTTCTTTTTAATGTGAATTATGAATACTTTACGTATATTATGTATGTCTGTTCCCTATGAATTCCGAAGCCACTGGACCGATTTTGATCAAATTTTCAGAAAACCTCTAGCACAGTCTGGAGAATGTTTGCTGTTGATCGGAATACTAGAAATTGGATTTGGTGGATCAATTTTCCATTAAAAGCTTGCAAACATCTTTTTTTTTGTATTTTCTGTCATCAACAAAATAAAATAAACAAGTCACTTCGGTACTGAACTACTGGAGATTAGTAGACATGCAATATAAATTAATTGACTACTGTACTAATCATAATACACTATAAAGTTGAATTTAAATAAAGTGTGCGAAATTATTATATGTTAAATAGTTAATAGAATACTATGTGTTAAGGAGAGTTAAGAGATAAGATTTTAGCTGAGCGGAAGAAATAGAATTAGATACAAGGCCATAGTATAGATTGTATGATTGACATAAAACACGAAAAGGATCATGCTGCAAATAAGTAGTCTTACATGTACCAACAAGTATAGGAGAATAATTCCTTGTAACCCGAGAAGGAACATTAAAATTAATACTACCAAGTAAGGAAGGGGAAAAGATGCTGCCTACAATTAGATTGTGCAAGAATGTGACACCAAGAGTCGTTCTGCGACTAGATAATTTCGGGAGGCGGATTAGTTTAAGACGGCTTTGGCAAGATGGAAAGTTTATATTGGGATCCCAGTGTAAGTGACGCAGTGCAAAAAGCAAAAATTGTTTTTGAACGGACTCAATACTATCACTAGAATATAAATTTGAAATTTATTTCTTATACATTGTGAAAATCATATATTTTTTTCCCCTATAATTGCAAATGAATAATGTAAATACATTCTTATGTATATTAAGAGCAACATCATCTTTTAAATCTACCATTTCTACCCAATCTCTAAATATTCTGGTGAACACACGAAGTATTTGCTTTTCCTTTGCGCATTTAAAACCACAGTTTACGTGGAGATATAAATTTTTACATGACCATGTCGGAGAATAAATTGTACGAGGTTGCTGAGGCTTTAGGCATCTCATCTGAGTGGGGCCAGCACATATTACATTAGTATTTACATGTGGAAAAGCTATCTGCCAATTAACGGAACCGTAACCGAACGAGTTCTTGCTCCTTTCCTTAATCGTTTGACGATACATGGATTCATCACAACACACGAGAGACCAATGAACAGGCAAAATCAATGGAATTCTCCTGATGAACGTGTGCCAAAGAAGGTTAAGATGGCCAAGAAATTCGGGTCGAATAAAACAAAACGCTTATTTTGAAGACCTTGAGAAACCCTAATAATCACAATAATCACAATCAAATATAATTGTATCTATCAAAAATGACTAAAGAAAGTCTCAAGTCAATGTATTTCAATGTACCAAAATCTTAAAATTACTAAAAATTATGAAAAGAATATTTTGGCTTTACGACAAACAATTTAATATTTTTTTTTTTACAATTAAAGAAATATAATCCAATAAGGAAACAGATCTGTCTTACGCGGCATTATTTGTTTGCTTTTTTCAGTCTTCCGACTCTTCGATGCTTTTACCAATATTTCCGTTATTTTTTATATCACAAACGCCCACATCAGCACTATTACCTGCCACAGTATTCGTATTTGTAGTAGCTTCATCTTTGTTCGAAGGCTCTTCTCCCATTTCTGATAATGGTTCTGTTCCCTTTTTTTGACGCTTTATCTGTGGCTCAATCTCTGCCACAACATTGGATTTTCTCTTTGTGTCCATCTATACGTAAGTTTTCTTTTAAACAGTTTTATATAATTATAACGGTATTTGTTTAAAATAGAAACTTGGTGTTTCTTAGATTCGGAGGTATAATTTTAAATTTAATGTGACTTCTAAAATATATTGTACAATATTTAAAAAAAATTGTATGGCTTACTAGATTCAATAGATAATATTTAATCAAACTAACAAATAGAAGTGAACAGATTCGTAAATTTAACATTGTAGAAGATATCAAAGGATACAATTAGGTCCCATATACAGCGAATCTGATTCTTGAAACAATCAAAATAGTAAGAAATATAAAAAGAACATACACAGAGAATCTGATTCATAATTTAGAACTAATATAAAGAGTTAAATTTAAAGTATAAAAAATTGAATAACATTTAAAAAATCCTTATACTTATGTTTGCACTCGTATGATGAACAAAGAAAATCATGAATCAGTAGAGTTTATATAGCATGTTTCTGGGGAGACTATTCCAGAAATAAGTCAAATACTGACAGCAAACGAGTACGAGACGGACCATGTGATTTTCAAATTTGTTTGATTTATGTGAATGGTTTGTCTTCAATGAAATATTTCAAATCACTTAGAATTTAAATCACTTTGAGTGTCAATAACCTTTGTGTTTTTGTGACCGAAAGGTTTGGTTTGCTTCAAATTGAATTTTTAAAGCTTTTTTTAATAAATCTTAATTGTTTTGCTTTAGCACTAGAGTGCCGTTTTGATACCACTTCCTCGCCGAACGCAAACAGTATTACTAAATCCAACCTGTTGAATTTATGTATTTGAGTAAATCACCCGGACATATGATTAACAGTCCGAGAGATTGTCAATGAAGTATTTGCCCAGAAACTTATTTTTAGTCTTTGCCAAAGCTGGGCATTGACATCGTTTCCGCAGCTCCTACAATGGCTTCTAAACGGAATACCCAGTCTCTCCGCATGTATCCCTACACACCAGTGACCGGTAAGAACCGCTGTGAGCCTTGCAGTATCCGAGCGTATTCTGTTGATAAGTCTAAAAGACCTATTTTCGTTGTAACAAGGCGAGGTATCACGTGCTGCAAGATTCAAGATCTTTCCACCTTCTGTTAGCCAGCTGACGGAAAAACAGGAAGTTGCTCCTTTTGACGACCTCCAGGGGAATCGAGACCTATTCCGCTAACGATACATCAAGAGAAACACCAGAGCGAGCCAACTCGTCAGCCTTCTCATTCCCCTCTATGTTTCCATGGCCGGGAACCCATAAGAGAGTGATATCAGCTTGACGACTTAGCTCGCTCATCGTCGACCTGCATTCCTTAACGAGCTTTGACATTACAGTGGTGGATTGCAGTGCTTTGAGTTCCGCCTGACTATCAACGAAGATAGCTATCTTATGACCTTCCGGTACGTTATTTCTGGCCAGCCGACATGCTTCCTTAATGGCAAGGACCTCCGCCTGAAAGACTGTGGCCTCGTCAGGTAGCCGGAAAGAATGGTCTAAGCTTAATTGTGTTGAGTGCACCCCTGCTCTTACACCGCATTCCATCTTCGACCCATCCCGTAAAGATTGAAATGTCATAATCACTCTGAAAGCTGTTCTCTTTCCATTCCATCCTGGTAGGAAATTTTACCTTGAAGTCGCTCTCAAAGCTATTGTGCGCCACTATATAGTCTGTGTTCTCTTGAACATAGGATTATTAACCACTCCTAGTATTTTACTATGTCTATATTGTCGTTCTGCCTAGCAACCGGTTTCTTTTAACCTTACCGCGCTGTTGCAGACCATGTTTTTGATATGGAGATCAATTGGGAGCAGATATAGCAGTACATCCAGTGCTGCCGTGGGGCACGTGCGCATGGCTCCTGTGATTCCTACACATGCCGACCTCTGCACACCGCTAAGTTTGTGCACTATATACCTCTTTCCTTTCTTGCGGTATACATCCATGCTGTTATATTAGGGCGTAAACCCCATCTCTTGCCAAATAACCTTTTGCAAGAGTAAAAGGCCACACAGGCTTTCTTTGCCCGTAACTCTATATTGGATTTCCAATTTAGTTTTGCGTCCAGCATAACTCCTAAGTATTTGGCCTTATCCGAAAGATGAAGCTGTTGTCCGTTCAGAGTAGGAAGGCGGAAAGTCGGTATTTTCGTCTTCGTTGTGAAGAGTATCAGTTCTGTCTTGCTCGGGTTAACATTTAGTCCACATCCTGTAGCCCATTTTAACAGATTTCCCAGAGCTCCTTGCATGATATTGCTTATCACGCTAGGAAACAGTCCTGATACCATGATCACAACGTCGTCTACATACGCAACTACCTTAGCCCCCGTCCTTTCTAATACATTTAGAATGTTGTCTATGACTAAAAACCACAACAGAGGAGAGATTACCCCGCCCTGTGGTGTCCCTCTTCTTACATATCTCATAAGAGTCGAGTTACCTAACTCTGACCGTATTATTCTAGTCTTCAGCATGTTTACTATCCATTCTACAATGTCTTCCTCTACGCCAATCCTTGCTAGAGAATCCTGGATAGCACGTGTTTTAACGTTATTGAAAGCACCATCTATATCTAAGAATGCTGCGAGAGAGTATTGTTTATTGTAAATCGCCCTCTCTGCCGTACGAACATCCTCATGTAGAGCCGTTTCCGTGGATCTACCCTTGAGGTATGCGTGTTGGCAAGTCGAGATGGGAAATTTATCAATGATGGATCGAAGATGGAGCTCCAATACCCTTTCCATCGTCTTCAAGAGGAACGATGTTAGGCTGATTGGCCTGAAATCTTTTACGGATTCATGACCAATCTTACCTGCCTTAGGAATGAAGACTACCTTAACTCTTCTCCAGCTAAATGGTATGTGGTTAAGGAGAAAACATGCTCTAAAAATCGATATTCGCCAAGGGACTACGTTGTCCTGAAGCTTCTGCAGCATTATCGGGAGAACCCCGTCAATGCCAGGCGATTTATAGGGTGAGAAAGTACTAATGGAATGCAAAATCTTATGATCTGTAAAGATCGAATCTAGATCCTGCGAAGGTTGTCGCAACCGTGCGGATATCATAGAATCAGTTGCCACATCTTTGCAATCAAGAAAGTGGGTTTTTAGTAGAAGATTAAGTGTTTTAGCGGACGAATCCGTCCATGTACCGTCTTCCTTTTTAAGGAAGGAGGGGTCCACCCGTTCATTGGACAGAACCTTACTAAGTCTTGCTGAGACAGAAGTAGACTCAACGACTCACAAATCTCTTTCCAACCGTCGTTTTTGGCGGTCCTGATAGCTTTTTTGTAAGTCTTGAGGCACTCTTTGTATATTTTCCAGTTATTATTCTTATAACGCTGGTTGAAGGACCTCCTCGTCGTCTCCCTGAGCTTAGAGAGGTCCTCACTCCACCACTGTGGATTGTTCTTTTGACTCCTTCTAATTGGACAGGATATCTTGTAAGCTTTACCGAAGGCTTCCTAAAGATGTTTAACCTTCTTCTCATTTTCATCCCTAGAGTCAATATTTAAACCTCTGACCGAGTTCCGTTTTGATTTAGCTACCCTCGTAAAAACATCTCATTTTATTTTGCGTGGGTTTCTAAATGGAGCAAAATCTTTTATCTTTAAATTCAGGTTATAGAGTATCCAGCCAAAATTCGAGAAAGACCTTTTGTTGGACACCATCCAATTTTCTACCTGAACCTCTGAATTCTCCGACAAAAGAGTTATGTCTAGTAACTCCTCCTAACCCGGGAAGTCTACTGTACTAGGGAAGGTAAAGGTGGGTGTAGTTCCTCTATTGCATACTAACAGATTTGAGCTACCAATGAAACTGAAAAGTGACTCACCCCTTTCGTTGTCCTCGGTGCTTCCCCATAGCGTGTGGCACGCATTGGCGTCGCATCCCAGGAGTAGGGTTGGTGGATGTTGCACTGGCGCACAACTGCACAACCTCGTCCGGAGGTGCCTCCCTATTGTGCGCCATGTAGACGGATGCTACCAGCATGTCTTTTTTATAAGGCTACTTCCTAATATTTCAATTCCACAATTCAATCACTTTGGGTCATGTCATCTATTTAATTACTAAAGCTTTATCACTTTATTTTTGAAGTAGATTCCTTCAACAAATACGAAAAAAGAACTGTGAATTGTTTTTGATAGGCAATGCATTGTTGGACATAGAAGGTGAGCAACTAGAACGACATTTATTCAAATAAGTTTAATTTAATGAAATATTTATAAATGCTTGACTGAAGATAGATGTTGCTTCAATAATTAATAAGATTAATGCGAGAACTACAAAAATCTTCAATAATTATGCAGCCAGCATATTTAAAGCTGATGGGATCAAACATTTTATTTTATAATAAAGTAAAAGAGACATTTTTCTCCAAAAATAGTAAATTTATTATGCATTTTTCTATTTTTATTTAAAAATATTATTGTTACATTTAAGTTTTTCCTTTTTTTTTTGTTAAGACAATTTCATGTTACAAATAATTTTATTACTTTCTATGTTCTACACTCAAATCTACATATAAAACTTAGTACATGAATAACTAAATATCTTCAAAATATTGTAATCTGCTAACCACGCATACCATAACATTTAACTAACTACTAGTCTACACATTGCGTCCATAGACAAAAAAAACACGTGTAAGAAGCATATATGCTTAACATTATAAGCTTGATCTCTATACTACCATGATCTTATTTATTAGGATGATTTTACTGAGCATCTCTTCCACCTTCAAAGTCCATCCATGACTGTCAACCAGATACCAATGATTTACAACGTGATATTACCTTCAATTCGAAAAGAACTTCATGTCATTGTTAAGATTTCCAGCAGTGTGGTCAAGTCATAAGGACCCCAAATGCAGCTGCATTATACTTACCAGGAAACTTCAAGAGGCTTCAGAGAGTGCAACGTATTGTCCATCCTTTTGAGATCATCTCCATACAAACAAACCAGAACTTCACAGTGTAATCTTGTTAACCACATAGTATTGTTGTTGCACATCAAAACTGCAACTGCAACTTCATTTTCTTTTCTTTTTTAAGTCCAAAAATTTTCCATTTTTTTTTATTAATTTTTACGTTTTGTCTGACTGAGAATTTTGAATTAAATGATTTTTCTATATTCGAACTTAAGCAGGAAAACTTTTTGGTCAAAGTCTACTAAGATTTGGGAAGTTTCTTAAAAACCAATTAACGCACCCTCTCACACTTGCTTATGTATTCTACATATGAATGATATGACTTGTAGTCTTTGATATTTCTTGCTTACCAGTAGAAATCGATGAATAATTTTGTATATGTCTGGTATTGGCAGATACAGATATATTTAAGTGAAATATATTTTCTAAATAGTAGTATGAATGGTAGAGAAGATGGTCACTAAATAACTAATAATAAAATGAAAAATATGCTTCTTTTTACTCTCCATTTTATTCTCTTCACATAAGGAGACATCGGAGATCCCATATGGTATATATATATATTCTTGATCAGCGCGACGAGACGAGTTGACATAGCCATGTCCAACTGTCTGTCTTTATGTATGCAAACCAGCCCCTCAATTTTGAGCCAGAGAGCGAAGCTTTCATTTTACCATACACAGTACTTTTGTCAGAATCAACCAATCAACTGAATCGGACCAAATTCATGTTCTTATTAGAAATACTTTTTTGTTTTTTGTACAATCGACTTGAAATTTGGGCAATAAAAGTTTCTGACCGTACTAGGAAGGGTATCTCCCATACAAACCCAGATTCAAAATCATCTACTTAAAAGATACAGTTTTTTTTTTTTGTACTATGGAACTGAAAATTGAACACTGTTGGTATTTGACCCATATCCAGCAACTATGGAAATTTCAAGACCTTCAGATTATTATGTGGGGTACCTCCCATATAAAACATGAACTTAGAACAATAATCAGATGATATCAAAGGTGCGTGAAGACTATTACTACTTCGGCATAACCAAAGATAATCTTCTTTCTACTGGTTAATTACTAAGAGAAAATATTATGGATATTAATTATCCACAAATATACACGTATAAACAGATATTGCACATAATTGTTCCTTTAAAAAATTGAAATGTGTTCATGGTTTCGCACACAAAATCCTGAATATAACACAACCTTCAATTGAGTTGTGGAGAGGAGAAAAGCTATGTGAGCATAAGCACGAGTGAAATAAATGTGCGATCAATATATGTGTATAAATAATTAAGTTTATGGGTTTTTATTTTAAATTGTTTTATTCATTGGTGACTATGTGTGGACCAGTTGAATTTCAATATCCAACTAAAAACTTAAACTTAACTCTAATAATTTCAAACTTAAAATACAGTCTAAGTTGACCACCATCAATATTGGAATCTGCTGACGCGTCAACCACTGCTTCTGTTGTTAGGGAAATAGTCGCTGTTCTTACTGCTGCGGCTTTGGTCTGGACTCAACATTATTGTTATTGTTGTTTACTTAAAAATTGCCAACCTGGCTACTCGTGTATGGTTTTATATTCTAACGAGCGGATGTAAACAAATACATGGTAAAGCAATGATCTTAATGCTTAACAAAGATTTATTTTTGCAACTTATGTTGCTGTCAACTTTGTGTTCTTGCCGATCGTGTTAACTCCTTCCTCGTTTAAGTAAGAGCCGTCCTCGGTTGTCTTCAAATTGTCAATGGCTGCATTTGTTTCTTGTTTTCTCTCAATTTTTTCAGCATACGAATGATGATGTAAACAATAGCTACAATGACAAGTGTAACACTGCTCGACAATACTGGATTCCACACCAGCTGTGAGTTTATTTCTCCAATATGTTGTATGTTCTTTGAATTTAATCTATGAAGAAAAGGCATCCTTAATATCACCTGATGGTCTGTAATATTTAAGAGTGTTGCTGACATAGCGCCTGGTTTTCTTGTGACGATGTTGATTTTGTTGACATAAATAGATGAATTTATTTGAACATTCTTATCAAATGTAAGAAGATAAGTTCCCTGGACAGTCTTGACGGGCATGTCCTCCTCTTGCACTATGGCCGTGCTGTCATTAATGATAATGACACCATCATCTAAATCCATTATAGCATCGAGACGGCTGGGTCGACTTGTGCAGTGATCAAGCACTTCGGCGTGGAGTTGTTGCGCTCATGTTGAATTCGGTATTTCCCTGCAGAATGTTGTTGTAATGGCAGGCTCACAGCTCCCAATGGCAAGGGTCTTATTTCTGCATTCCGCTACGTTGTTCTCTTCCATATGGAGTATTGTCCCATTATGTGGCACCGGAAAAATACTTAATTTTTTACAAACTACCTTAAGTCTAGGAAATTTTATGATAAAATGCAAAAAATCATTACTCTGAAAGGCTTTAATTTTAGATACCTTCATTAATTCAATTATGCTTATACTAGTGAATTGCTTGGTTATTATTTCTTGAAGATTATTATTATCTAATATAGCCGGATTAATCACACCGACCCTTGCAAGTGTTATAGTTAGCATTAGGTTCTCTAACTCCATAATCATCATTCTGTTGCGTGCAAGTAACACTTCATATAAGTGACCTGTGCCAATTTGTCTACTTTTAACCTCTCTTATTAGATCATTAACAACGTCGGTTAATTTATTAATTTTCTCCTGTGTTCTTGTATTTATTTCAATTTGATAATTCTGTCCGTCTATGTCTGTCTCTAATCGAGCTTCACTTGCTCAAAGTCATCAAAGTCAGGGGCCCCAGCGATCACCTTAAGGGCCGAACCCAGTATATGAATGCTTCTTGCATGTCTATGATGCACTGTTAAGGCCGCCATCAATGTGCTTAAATGTACTGTATCCAAATCTAAAATCTTTTTCATATGTGACTGCGGGAAGTTGTTATTCGCCAGTGTTATAGTTTCCATTATTACTTCGGAATACGTTGTTAAATTAGTAGAGTGTCGTATGTAGCCATTATCACTCCAGATTATAACATTTCCATCCATAATCGGAATGTAATTTGAATGGGTAAAATCGGTCAATTTTGCTGTAGCTATTGCAACAAAAATTAGTAAGGCAAATCTAAATAAAGAAAAGATTTATTTTTAATACGAGTGAATTCCTATCTTATATTGTCCTTATGAACTATCCTCCCTCTGATGAGAACCGTGGTTCCCAAATCTGCTTCTATTTTTTCCTCAGCATATAAAGGGGATAGTTTATTACCCAATCTCCTGTTAGATTTTACCAGTACCCGCTCTCCTACTTCAAAAACCCTATTTTGTCTAGAAGGGTTATTTCTATCTAATTGTGCCTGTTGAGCCTTTTCTATTTTTTCGGCTACATCTTTTTTTATTTCCGAGGGCGTAGCATGCACTATATCCACGGGTCTCCTATTAGTCACAGAGTGTATTGTGCGGTTGTACTCTACCGTTGCTAATAATATAAGGTCATTCGTGTCATCGATCTTCTTTTGTAACTTGAGGCATCTCGCAATCTCTAAGAGAGTGCTATGAAAGCGCTCGACCTGTCCATTTGATGTACTATGAAGTGGAGCCGCATTTACTACGCTGACATCAAACTGGTTCTTTAACAGAGACATAATAGTTTCTGAATTTAATGCTGGTTCATTGTCACAATAAATTGTTTTGGTGCCCGAAAAAAAACTCATTAGCTGTATAATCAATGGCTTTATGTCTATAATTGTTCGGGACGAAACAGGCTGAACTACTGCAAACTTTGAGAACTTATCCACACATGTCAGAAAATACTTTTTATCAGTGGAAAAAATATCAACATGTAACATTTCACCAACAGATGACGGTGTTGGAGTTACTCCAAGCTGTTGTTTCCTAGGGTGCCTATCGTATTTGACCCTTGTGCAGATCTTGCAACTTGTTACTACCTCACTAGCTAACTTTACCATTTTTGGAAAATAATAATCTCCCAGGATTTGTTTCATATTTTCCTGTGCGGCCCTATGAGCTCGGTTATGTTCCATGTCAACGATTTCTCTTTGTTCATCTGTATTAAAGATATCTGTCACAATTTTTTTACAATGCAAAAATTTTGTGGCCGGAACGCAATTAACTAAATCATGTTGAATAGCAGCCAATACTGGCAGCTCACAGTGAAATGCGTTGACAACTTCAGGATTAACTACTTGCTTTACTTCCTCTATTAATGTGCCTTTGTCTATAAATTGAATCTCATGTCGAACCTTTTCCCTAAAAAGAATGAAGTTCCGTTTCGCTTTAACATCAGCCTCCTCAAGAATTATTTGGTTTCGAAAACAGTTTACCGGTTTATCAACTGTCTCAATTGTGTAAGTCAATGATTGCTCACTATGAATTGTAGCGAATTCCGATCGTAATTCCTGCTCTAATGCATGAATATTTTGACGCGACAATGCATCTGCCACGTAATTTTCTTTTCCAGCTTTATAGAAAATTTGTGCATTATGCTCATCAATAAAAGCTCTCCATCATTTTATTTTAGCGTTTGGATTTCTGTCTGACACAGAAAATGTAAGTGGTTGATGATCTGTGAATATGTTTGAATTTTTCACGCCATACAACTAGTTTCTCAGATTCTTTAGAACCCAGACGATAGCCAGGAGTTCACGTTCATTCGTTGCGAAATTTAATTCTCTATCCTTCAGTTTTCGGGAAATCATTGTTATTGGTTTCCCTTCCTGTGACAGAACAGCCCCTAAACATAGGGCGGATGCATCCGTTGTTAAATCAAACGACTTTTTGAAATCTGGATAGCGTAGCATTACCTCCTCTG
Source organism: Amiota mariae (assembly GCA_035041805.1). Lineage (NCBI taxonomy): Eukaryota > Metazoa > Arthropoda > Insecta > Diptera > Drosophilidae > Amiota > Amiota mariae. The sequence goes on from JAWNKV010000771.1 coordinate 64,850, forward strand.
AAGCCAAAACTTCTCTCAACTTATTGAAAGCTCGAACTTGTTCTTCATTAAACTTTATAGCTACTTTCTTTGATTGATTGGCGCTTATCTTCCCATTCTCACCCTTTAATATATCAGTTAGAGGTTTTGCCATTATCGCAAAATCCCTAATGAAGCATCTATAATAACTGGCAAGTCCTAAAAATGACCTAACGTTGAATAGTGTAACTGGTTGCGTGTAATTACGAATAGCATTTACTTTATGGGGACTTGTTGTAATACCGCCATCAGATACGACAAAACCTAAATATTCAACACTATTTTTAAAAAAATGCGATTTTTCTCTAGAGACCCTCATGTTTGCCTCAAACAATTTACGCAAGACCCAACTGACGTGCTCAACATGGTCCCACTTGTTTTCTGAGAAAATAATCACATCATCAACATAAACATAGCATGACTTTCCTATTTGCTCCCTCAACACACCATCAATAGCCCTTTGGAAAATACTTGGTCAATTTTTTAATCCGTAGGGAAGCCTACAAAACTCATACTTTACATTCGCGACTGAAAAGGTAGTTTTCTCTCTGTCCCTATCTGCAAGATATATTTGATGAAAACCTGATTTCAGACCTAGTGTCGTGAAAAATTTTGACTTTTCCATGTTTGCTAATATTACTGAAACATTGGGAATAGGGTATTTGTCATCTATGGTTTTTGCATTTAGCTTTCTGAAATCTATGACGAGTCGTTTTTTTTATGTTTCCATGTTAATCAATTCCTTTTTTATCAACAATCCAGATGGGGTTATTAAATGGATACCTAGATGGTCTAATTATACCATTTTTTAATAAATCCCTAATTTCATCGTTTACAAAATCCGCAAGACCCATGGGGTATGGGTATAATTTATAAATAAATAGGCTCGTCACTTTGAATGCGAATAGTGGCAATTATATTGGTGTTGTAAGGGAGTGACTCGTTTGAATCTGCTAGAACTCCACTCAAATCTTTCATCTTTTGTTGAAATTTACCCCTCACTTCTGAAGGTATCTCAATATCTTCTGAATTTGTGAAATTCACATCTGCACACTTTAGAAACTGATCCCATACTTGTTTTTAATTCCGTATTCTTAAAATCTAATGTGGCCTTTACCCGCGTTAGCAGGTCGAGACCAACTATCCCATCAAAGGTTGATAGAGTGGGAAGTATAAAAAATGTGGTGTTCACACCAAAAAGATTAATGATACACTTCTCCTTAATATTATTGGAGCCATTTATCGACTTTACTACAAATTTTGTCTGTACTGGGTTAATATGTTTTAATTCTTTCAGAGGCCTTATGTAATTTTTAGAAGCCCCTGTATCTATTAGTAGTTTAATTACCCTCCCTGCAATTGTCCGCTCTATGAACGGTAGCAGGGAGTTATGCTTAAAAAATTGATTTGGTCAAATTCTGCTGTTTCTTCACCGTTTTCTAGCTCCTCATCTTCTACCGCAATCTGATAAGCTTTTTCCTCTTCCTCTTGAACATCATGTTGCAAGTGATTAACGCGCTGTGTCTTTGGACCCGTGTAACGGTCAGACCCTGCAGGACGCTTCTGAGGCAAATTCTGTGTAGATCTATATCGCTGACCTGAATTTGGGTAATTATTATTCACCTTGAAATTAGTATGTTGTCTAAAATGAGAATGAGATGGATCAATATCCATTGGTTTCACAGTCTGTTGTAGCTGAGACTGCCTATTGTTGGACTGCTGCTGATTTTGCTGCGGCCTATTATTAAACCCTTCACGCTTTACGAAATGCGGATTATTGCTTTGAGAGATATTGTTGGCCTGATTATTATCAAACTTACCCTTGGACCTTTGTTCAAATTTTTGAACCCTTTCCTCCA
>JAWNKV010000772.1:0-145874 GCA_035041805.1 Amiota mariae
ATCAGGCCAAAGCTCACAAAGAGCTGTAGAGCCAAATGATGATGATGATGATGATGATGAAATTTTTAATAAATAGTAGTATATTTCATCCATTTTTAAAAAGAGAGAAATATATATTTAACAACAGCTCTAATGTTTTAATGAAATGCGTTGCTACAAAGAACATTTCTTTAGAAATAGTTTTGTTCGAAACCTTGATATCGAAAAAAACACATTCCCATTTTTATCATTCGTTGATTGTAAATACTTGTTGAGGTAGACGATGGATACAAATGTGAAAATAAAATTAAAATTGTACACATTTTTTAAGAAATCTCTTAATTTGTCATTATTTTAGAGAGAAAGAGAGGCTAACTGGTGTATGATTGCTGGTGTATGATTACTTTTAATGTTGATTTTAATCGACATACGTTTATTCCAAATTCTATCGTCATGAATTGAACTACGAATCCGTGTAACAATATACAACATTTTGTAGATGACATCACAAAAAATCTAATGTGTTAATGCACGATTATGTTAACGTTTATAAATCAATAGAATTCATTATAGAAATACGCACTTGCATATTTAAGGAATAATATCGCTTTCTATTTCTGAAATGATCCGCCATGACATTTCCTACATTTCTTATTGTTGTACTACATTTGATATGAAAGTGCGTGCAATCAATCACTTGGAAAACGCGATATATTGTAAAATTTGTATTTTGCCTCTTTAATTTCATATCATCCACAATCTTAATATCTTTTACAATATCAAAATCGCATTGAATTCGATCCATACATTTATTTGCTTGAATTTTTTTTTTTTTTTTACTTTATCAGCTTTTTCACTTACAAATGTCACTTTGGTATCGACTTAGCTGTTAATAAGTTTTTAGTTTTTAATTAAAGCTAAGGATATGAATAACTTAAGTAAAGTTTATACTTTAGCTGATACTAAATATGACTATGAATATACACCATTGTTTCCAATATATTTTTATAACCGTTTTTTGTTTTTTTTATATTATTTATTAGGAACATTAAACCACTTAAAGTTATAAAATATTGTTGTTAGGACTATAAACAGTTACAGGGATTGATTTGAAATCAGTTTAGGAAAGGGTAAATTTTATTTAATTAAGAGTTGGTAAGTTGTTTGGATGAAGCTTTTTTAGCCGCCTTTGAATCACCGTCCTGGTTAGTGACTCTGCGAGAGGATTTGGGTGGGAGACAAGTCTGTCATTGTATCGGCTACTATGAAAGTTTATTTCCTGTAAAACTGTAGGTATGCTGAGATCGTTGTGAAGTGTCGTATTCCTGACGAACCATGGGGCATCAGTGATTGTCCTGAGGGCCTTATTTTGAAGGACCTGTATTTTCCTACGATTTGATGGGCGTGATGTACCCCATAGCTGGATACTATATTTCCACGAAGTAGCAACTATCTGCTTGTAAATTAAAAGCTTGTTTTCTAAGCTAAGTTTGCTTCTTTTGCAGAGAAGCCAGTTCAACCTTTTCATTTCATGGGAACAGGATCGAGCAGTGGTGGTAATATGATATTTTCATGTTAGGCGTTTATCAAGGTGAAACCCAAGTATTTCACAGCTGTGGACTGTGGAAACGCCAGGCCACCAAACGTAACAGGAGGTAGTATATCACCTCTCCTGAGGGTAAACGAACACAGTTTTGATTTACCTGAGTTCACCTTGATATTCCACCTTGTAAACTAAGCTTCCAATCCACACATCACATATAACTGTAGGTTAGAGGCAGCTACTGTTGGCGATTTGTCAGAACAGAGAACCGCAGTGTCATCCGCGTATGTGGCTAAGATTATGGAATTGGAAGTCGGTTGAGGTATATCTGCCGTATAAATGGTAAATAATACCGGAGCTAATACGCTACCTTGAGGAACACCGGCCTGAACAGGTCGGTTTGAAGATTTTGCATCTCTGTACTTAACATAAAAGGTTCTGTTAGACAAAAAAGATTCTACAACTTTAAAAAGAATAGATGGTGATAGGCTGTCCTTTAATTTGTGTAACAGTCCTTGAAGCCAGACACAATCGAACCGTTAGCCTTGTGCTATGCTATAGATTTTTTAAAAATATTTATTAATTATTATTTTTAATAATTTTTTTTTTTTATTTTTTTTTTTTTTTTACGTGGTTGAGTAGTAGTAGTATGAGAGTATAATATTATAATGAAAATACACTCTATATTTTAGGCATCAACTTTCACAATTTTTATCATAAAATAAATTACCGTCGGGTTACTTAGTACTTAGTATTGTTAATGACAACCTTCATTTTGTCACTTTCTTATCACACCATCATTAAACCAAACCAAACGAAACCAAACGAAATCAAACCAAACCAAACCAAAACCACAAGGAAAACCACAAGGAAACCTGTTTCTCCTGCTTTATATGAATGTATAATATTTTTTTCCAATTAGCGGAATTATTTAGCATATTGCTTTGCCAGCTGTGACTACTTTATACTACTACTACTACTACTTGATGTTGTTATTTTGTTCCATTGTTCTTTGTTTGCTTAATGTTATAGTACACACCGTTTTCAATCATAATCATCAACATCAGCATCATTATGATCAACAGAGAGACCTTTCTCAACCATTTGCTTCGTCATTCACTATATGTATGTGAGTGTGTGTGTGTGTGTTTATTCTGTTTGTTTGTCTGTATGTTTGTTTGTTTGTTTGTTTGTTTGTTTGTTTGTCTATATATTTGTATATTTGTATATAGTGCGAGTTTATTTGTATATCTGTTTGTCAGCAATGCCAGTACCTGCAGTTTATCTGTGGCTTTTATTTAAAAAAAAAAAAAATATATACCCGGTCGGTCCCGTGTGACCGTAATGACGATGCTGCTTTTTGTTTTCTGTTTTCTGTTTTCTTTCATTTTGTTCGTTTCATTTCGTTCATTTGCTTGTTTGCTGGTCACGCTTATCAGCATTCGCAGACCCTGAGGGCTCAGAACTCAGCCTTAACTTGACTTGTCTCGTTTGCTTGACTGCTTTCCTTTGTTTCGAATGCTTTTGGCACTCAGCATTTGACAAAAATGACCCAGCCGATAGGAACTCTGTACTATATAAGTAGTATGTGTATTTATTTGTATTTTCTCAACTCAACTCTACTCATTGCTCAGTTCTCAATTCTCAGTAGTCATGGTTTGCATTGTTCCTGCTTCTTTTCTATGAGTAGACACTGCACACTTATACTACTACGATATATGTATTTTCTAGTGAAAATTGTCGCATGAATTTTACACGAATGCGGAAATCAAGTAAAAGTCTACTTACTACTACTATTACTACTTGTCATATTTCTCTAGCATTTCGTACAGAAGTTTTCAGGTAAATAGTTGTTGGTTGCCAAAGGACAACCAACCGCAGCATTGTTGAAACGAAAAATGAAAATAAAGGCCACAGAAAGTAATCATAATTATGTAAATGTAATGTTGGCAAGATTCGTTCTTCCTTTCCTTACCTTTCCTTTCCTTTCATTCATTTCATTCACTTTATTCTTCCATTCTCGCATTTGCCCATTTGCCCATTTGCCCATTCACTGCAACTTTACTTACTTTACTCATATTTTCCGCAATTCTTTCTCTCTTTTTTTTTTTTTTTGGGCACTTTACTACTATACTAACGAACATAAGTTGCTTTCATCCTTTTAGCTTTCTCTAGCACTTTCACGCCTTAATTTTTATTTTTATTTTATTTTTTTCTTTTTCTTTCTTTTTTCTCAGCTTTACTTAATGCTGATTTTATGTAAACAATGAAAAATATGATGTGCGCCTAAAGGTATGCTACGGAAAAATGTATTTTTTCTTCTTTTTAATTCAACTGTGCCATTGTCATCTCATTCCATTTCATCCTATCTCATCTCATCTCTTCACTCATTTACTAAAACTAGTTTTGTTTTATAAAATTATCTTCCTTGGGTTCATAATTTCATTTCCTGCTCCTTTAAGTTTTTCATTGGAACAAAAGCAAGCATAGTTTCATTCTCTATTTCATATCATTCCATTTTTCCATATACATATTTTATAATTTAAATTCATCTTTCATTAAAATATTTATTAAGTATTTTACTTTATTCATTTACTGAGTGCATTGAGTTCCTTTGTTTATTTAGAAAAAATTCATTCTTCATTCTTTATTTAAATGAAGTAAGCTTAAAATTATGCTACATATTTTTTATGATTTTATTTCTTATCTCCACTGACTGTTAATATTTTAGAATAAATATTTTTGAAAAATTTAAACTTATCAATTGATCTTTTTCAGCTGTTCAACATTTCAATTTTAGAATATTTTTTTTTTTTTTTTTTTTTTTTTTAAGATATTAGAATATTTTTTGTTTTTAATGTTCCAAATTCATTATAAGTATTTTCTGGTAAACCAAATAAAGTGGATCGAACCTTAGCTTCTTTAATAGATGAATCAAACTTAAAATTATTCATTTATTTTCTATATTGATTAGTGGAAAAGTATCTTTAAAAAATTTAAATTGCTAAAGACAATAGAATTTAGTTTATTTTATCGAAATAGGTTATTCTGCTCCTAAGGCTCATAAAAAAAATTGTGTACAAGAAGTAGGGTTGCAAACAGATGGGGATAAATGAGACTAATGTGTATCGGAACTGAAATAGAATGACAATTTTAAAACAAGATTCCTGGAGTTAGATGATTGGAAAGAGGGAAACGTCACCAGATAAGACGAGCGCTTTTAATCAACACAAATGGCTCCAAGACGGATGAGTGTACGGCAGAGAGTAACTTCTCAGGAGAGTTAACAGCTCATTATCTATTGTACCGTTTACCAAACTGTTACAGCATGTTCCAGGCAGAAATATATGGCAAGGTTGATAATCACTATTGGGAGATTCAAAGAAGTATATCGATCTATATTGATAGTCTGGCTGCCATCAATGTTCTGTCGGCTCATAGCACTAAGAGGCTGTTAACCAGACTCGGCAGCATTCAATTACGTTAATCTGAGTGCCTTGTCATTGTGGCCTTACAGGTAACGAAATGGTGGATGAGTGCTTAGGAATGGGATCGGCAATGCCTAGCTCCTTAGCAGTTGCTGATATTCACAGAACCATACAAGACATCCTTTCAAGACTGGAAGCAAGAAATAAGCATCTAGCAATTGGGTTGATGGCCTAAAGGATGCATGCGAAGATGAATAAGAATCAGAAAGCATTCAACAGCTCTTCTGTGTGCTCTTCTTAGAAGACGGATACATTCTTTGAGGAATTGGGCGGTTTGGCAAAAGTGACACTAGGAGGCCAAACTATGCTCGCGAAAACTTCAGGTTGATATTAGAGGCTGAGGGAGATCTCTAGGATCAACAAGGGATTGACATACGTTTACCCCAAATCTATCTTCCAGACCAACCCCTTATTACTCCTTTCCTCACCCTTCCATAATCAGGTTTCACAATTGGCCACAAGGCTTCTGGTGCACACTAAGCATCTTACGGCAGCAGTTCAAGGTCATTTAAAATAAAATGCTGACTATGCATAAAATGGAATGTTTGGTGGCCAAACAATTTGATTAAAAAAATATTATTGATTACATTTCAATTTACGAAATGTTACTTAAACGAAATCTTTTCTATACACCGACGATGAAAAATGGCTAAAACATGACTACAATATATGCAAAAAATGTGAGGGTCCAAAGAAAATAAGCCTACTGAAACCACCACAAAGCCGACGCTATCTACGAGGAAGATGTTGCTGTGCATTTGTTGGAATTACAAATGTCTTGTCTATTCTTAACAACGAAGGGCTGAAGGAAATATGGCTTTAATTGGTCAACAGAATGGAAATAATCTTCCACCATGACAACGCTAGGTCACCACACACTTCTGTTGTTACTCGGAAAAAAATGAGGGAACTCGGCTGGGAAGTGTTAATGCACTTTCATTTCACATGTAAGCATGACCAATCCTTTTTATGGATTTCTTATTTAGAATATTTCAATTCATTATTAATTGTCTCAAAAGTTTCTATTTAAACTCATAAACTCATAAAGACATAACGACTTTCTAATTGTGCAAAAATTCTTTCAATATTTTAATGAAGCAATCTTAAAATTATGTTAAAAAATTTTTCATTTCTTTAATTGTAAATTTTTATCTCAGTTTTTTTTTTTTTTTTTTTTTGATTTTATTTATTTGAAAGAATTAAGAATAAAATTATTTGAAAGCCAATTATCATCATCATCAGCATCAGCATCATCCACATCATTATTAGCTTCATCAAATTTGTTCAAAAGAATTTTAAATGGCAATTTGCATTGCTTTAGAGTGACTCATTGGATGCCATTGGATTCATCATCATCATTTTTTAAAAATGTACCAAAAAACAAAAAAAAAATATAATAAATACAGAAAAAAATTTATTTATATTGCAGAAACAAAAATCCAACTTAACGCAATGAAATGTTATTAAATTCTGAAACACCTTCCCACATTTGCCCTGTTAGCTGGGAATTTTTTTTTTTGTCTCCCATAAGCTGTCATTGTCGGTGCTGATATAATTTTTCTTTTCCTTTTTCTTTTTCGTTATTCCTTATTTCATTTTTTTGTTTTTATCTCAGTTGGTCGGTTGGTCGGTAGGTGAGTCTCGGTTTCATATACCATATTTCAAGCTTCGAGTGGAAATTTTACGCAAATAAATTTTATATTGCACTCAATCTGCCTTGAACGCGAATACGAAACGCCATTCACTTTTTCAATTTTTTTTTTTTTTTACATTTTTTAGGAGCTAAATTTTGGCGGTCGGTTGACATATAGTAGAGTACATAAATGTATGAATGATTGTGTGTTCCATGATAGCAATCCATAAACGAATTTGTTAGTGTTTCATGATTATGATCATGATGATGATGCTGATGATGCTCATGATAATGATATACAATATAATTATGAAGGACGAATGACAAAGTGAATTAAACTGAAGCTAAAAAAAAAAACCAAATTCATCAAATAAAGTGAGTAACTGAGTGTTCCATTCTTATTAGGCAGAATAAAAATTTGGAAATGAAAAATAAAGAAAGAGAAGTAGCATATTTCATTCAATGTCATTATATTAATCAAATAAAAATGGAGTATAGAATTAATAGTTAAGATTAATTAACTTTCATATAGAAATAAATATTTATACATATAAATATAAAATAAAATTCATTTACAAGTTTCATAAAAAATTTGTATTTATAATTTTAAGAATAGATTAAGAAATAGGAAACTCAGAATGTAATCGTTTATTAACACTTATTTAATAATATATTGTTTAAAATGACCTTCGAGGAAGGGACCAGGGCTGTTCAACCTTTTTTGTTTGCCAGAGCCACATTGGATGAATCTGCTGTGAGTTGGGAAATAAAAATTAAAAAAAAAAAAAATAGTTTGCAAATTCGGGTGCATCTGGGCCTCATTTAAGATTCAATTGAGACACATAATTTATCAATTATTGAAACTTGAAATTTTCACAATATTTTTCAAAAATTTGGAGGTGCCTAACAAAATAAATATGCATAATTACGCTTACACAAGAACAACAAAAAAAAAAAAAAAAAAAAATTAAAAAAAAATAAAACAAGTGATATAATCTCACGTGTTAAATTTCAAATGCGTAACTTGAATCCTCTGATGAATGTTGATGATGTCATACGAATTGCGTTATACAAGCTTTGCCGCTTGGGGATTTTAATAAAAAGGCAACAATCCTATTGTATTAAACGAGATAATCATGGTAAGTACTTTAATTATTAGTAATGATGTAATTACTTGTTGCTGACTAAATATAAATTCTATTTTAGGTCACAGAAGAGAAGAAAAAGCTAGTTGACCTACAAAATTGCATGTCACAATCTGATAGTATGCATTATCAATGCTACTCAGCATCACCTGGTAGTGATGATCCTATCAAGCAAACCATCACCAATTTTCATCATTATAAATGGCCAAACCGATGAACCATCATATGATTTAACTAGTTTACTATGGAAATTTCATTTCATTTATCATTTTCTTTTTCATTCATTTTTTTATTCAGAAGGTTTTGACAAAGATGGCAATTCACCCAACACAACTGAGATTTTACAAGAAAAATATACAACTTCAAAATTTTGTGTTTTATATTTTTGTTCAATTATTTTTTTTTTTTTTTTGTTATGTTTTATTGTTATGAAGAATGTAAGTTTAGCTAGAAAACAAATAAAAGAAAATCCTTCTCACATATGGAAAGTGGAAAATAATATCAGTAATTGTGAATAATTGATATTCACATATCTTTTATCTCTTTTCGCATATAATAATTTAAAGCATATTTAGGTTAAAATGTAGTATACATTTAGGAACTCAATCAATGATAATACTATTATAGAAATAGTAAATGACATTGAGTTATATTTTGTTGCAGAGAAAAGTACATGGTTTTTTCATAGAAATAATAATAGAAGTTATTTCATATTTTATAGTATTTTTTGTTTTTGTTTTTATTTATTAGAAATTCAATTCATTTTGTTTTCTTTCATTTTTCGTACCCATAGGGAGCTAACGGGACCCTATTACTAAGCTTACACTGTCCGTCCGTCCGTCCGTCCGTTTCCTGCTCTATCTCATGAACCGTAATGGGTAGAGAATTGAAATTTTCACAGAGTGTATAATTCACTTGTGTCTCGAACGATAAATACTAAAATTACACATTTTTAGAATTATTCTTCTTCAATTTAACCTTTTGTTCAACAAATTTGTAGTATATTTTTAAGCTCTTAATTGTAGTATTCTTTTAGGCTGTTAAATATACATATAATTTAATATTTGGAACAAAAAAAGAGTGAGTCCGACTCACATTTGCCTGATTTTTTTTTTTTTTCTTTATTGTTTCAGTGAGCAAGTAATTTTTAGAAAATGATATCTTGCAAGTTGGGGTCCTTTTCATATAGAACCTCCTGAAAACCTCATGGTAAAGGATTCAGCAAAAGAATAAAAAAAAAAAACGAGATTCAAATTTAATTCTGACTAACAGTTTTTTCACAAGAAAATCATCATCATCATCATCATATTGTAAGTTAGATATAGTTGGATGTAATGAAATAACGAAAACTATAAAGGATTTCTTATGCCACTGTGATAGTCTTCGATGGACTTTGATACCTAGGCAACCATAAACCTACATATACTAATAAGGTTTTGGAATTACTATTAATGGAAGTTGATTTTTTATGAATAAGTATGAGACAAAAGTTCCAACTAAAGCTACAGCAACGAGGTTCTTACTAGATCCCAGTTCATCACGCATTGTTTGATGACTTCCTCAGCAGATGTCCCACATTGGGGGAAAGTGTTTCCGTGTAATTCTTACTATGTTGTTGTTGTTAACGTTGGCCTTGTTGGTACATTTTCTTATTCTTGATGTTTTTGTTGTTAGTGCACTTTGTTGTTATAGAAGTAAAATAATTTATCGAGTTGATTTTTGTTTAAACTATTTGTTGGAAGGTACAAACTTTTTTTAGTATCTGTTCAATTATTTATAAATTTCACACAAAAGAAATTGCACAAATTTGATGCTTTATTCAATTTATTATGTTGTAACTGTAAAACTAATTAGTTAGTACAATATTTGTATGTATTAAAAGCAAGGTAAAGTAATTCTACGACTGAGCATGGCGAGCGATAACAAAGGAGAGAGGAGAGAACAAACAAAAGTTAATCTTGACGTTGCAGTCGCAGCCAACATAACGGGATCCTGCACAAATAGTTCGTAAACATGTTGTTTGACCTGCGTCATCGAACATGCCTGAGTATGAGTGCGACCCGCCGTTGTGGCTACTTTTGTTTTGTTTCAGCTGCTGCTGTGAACACTAAGTATTTTATTATTGTTCGTCGGTTAATGAGACAACTAAATATTTTTGAAAAATATACTTTTGTGCAAAATTCACTTAATAACACTTTTTAATGTGTATTTTGTTTGTTGTATTAGAATTTGGATTAGATATTATAGCATAGTAAATGAGATAAGCTCTATTTCTCTCTTCATATTGTTCCTCCGACATAAGATGGTAGTGCGATCATCTCATGAGATCTTATCATCATGTTGTTCTTTCCAAATACTCATCTCTTATCTCAACGAATAGAACCCTTTAATTGTATCCAATAAATTGTGAATTTTCTTTTGTCTCTTTTAGTGATTATTTTAAAAATGTTCTTTCAACGCTTCTTATAATTTAGTGTGTACTTTGTCTTGTGTTCGATTATTTTGGTTACAATATAGATTTTTCGATAAATTAAGAGAAATGTGGTCATTCCTTCAAAACAAAAGATTACAATAAATTAAAATACTGGAAAAAAGAAAATATCTTTTTATATATTTACTTAGTATTTCCTTCCATCAAATAATTTCTTTTCAAAACTTTTCATTGAATTAATACCTTAAGATTGGAAGTAGTAGTTCTGTTGAAATAGAAACATTTTCACTTAAAACTTACTTCATCATTTAATGCAAATGATGGTGATGATAGTGATGATGTTAGAATGATTGTCATTTTGTTGCATTTGTGACACGGAAAGTGCAACCAAATCGACTCAATTGAAATCAAAAAGGAAATAAAATAAAATTTCAAAGGAAAAGGATTAGGAATTGGAAGGAAGGAAGGAAGGAAGGAAGGAAGGACGGAATTGAGGAAGGAACTAAAGAAAGAAATCACAATGTTTTTGCATCAATCAAAATGGCGCGATACTTGAACTTAAATGCTTTAATGCCTGCTTTCTATAGATATTGTACAATTCTAAAGGACCAACGAACGAAAGGAACACTCAAAGTATGATCGAATCAAATGGATAAGACGAGATACAGAAAGAAAGGAACTAAAACGGAATTCCAGATTAAGGTAAAGAAATATTGTGTATAGAATAATAGAAGGCAGTAGAAAAGTAGTTATAGTTAGAAGGAGAAGTAGTAGTAGTAGTAGTAGTACTAAGGATACCATAGAAATAAATTCCACTCAATTTATTTGATTTCCAGTTCAATTTCTTAAGGCGACCATACAAATGCAGAAGCACAAAATAACGACACGCATCTACACACAAATACACACAGACACACACACACACACACAGACACACACACACACACACACACACACACACACACAAATATAAAGATACTCAAAAGGATAAAAGAATAAAAAGGACATCGCATAACCTGATTGCCGCTGCAATTGAAAATGATTGCACTTAGCTGCCATGATGATGCCTGCTGACTGCCTATGATGGCAACTTTCTGCTTTCACTTTTCTCTTTACATCACATTACATCACTTTACTTTTTTTTCTTTTCATTTCATTTCATTTTATTTTATTTCTTTTCTATTTTCTTGTTCTTTTTGTTGTTGTTGCTGGTTGTCTGGCCTCCTGACCACAGTCAAGCCAAATCCAAGCCAACCCAAGCCAAACCAAACCAAACCAAGTCAAGTTGGTTAAAGGTTTCACGTTTTTTGTACAAAAGAAGAAGATGTTTTTTTCAATATTTTTTTTTTTTTTTTTTTAGTTTTTTTGTATGTTTTTTATATAGAAGGACAACTGGAGAACAAACAAAAAAAAAAAAAGAGACAACTTCAATGTGATTTCAAAACATAAGTACAAAATAAAGTAAAATGCATTACAATGCAATCCGTTGAAAAGCGATGAAATGAAAACAGTTGAGTTGAGTTGAGTTGAGTTAAGTTAAGTTAAGTTGAAATGAAATGAAATGAAATGTCTTCATAGTTTGAGTCTTTTTTTTTTCTTTCTTATTTCTTTTATAGTTATATTTTTTGAGTTTATTCTAGATTCTCATGAAAATACCACTCACTTGATCAAGGAAGTTCTTCTTTTGAAGATAAAAATGATTGAAAAATTTATTATTTTGTCACCTGGCAATGCGCTTAACTTACTTAACATCCAATAGATAGTAGATAGTAATATCTGTTACAAGTAGATCAACATCAATATCATGGTCAAGTGATTACATCATTTGACCACTTGTATGAAATTTATATTTATATAAAATAGGGAAAATGCTACAGAAACTTATAGAATTTTAAGATTATTTATTTGTTCTTGAATCTTCAATTTTATAATGCTTTATTAACTTTACGACGACATGTCATGAGATCATAATATTTATTTGCCTTGAAGAATAGTAATTTTCAAATAAATTTTGCATAGATTTTGCGATAGTTCAAAAATTGTATAGAGTATAACATACTTCAAGGCATAAACGCATACTAAACTAATCATCAGAGAAATGAATAAGGAAACTTAGATGTGGCCATTGATTGAGGGGCTTAGAACTGAGAATTGGGCTAAATTTTGAAATGCTCTCACTACACCCTATTATTATACCATGATTTTTAAGCTTTGGCATAAGTAGGTCACCGAGTAAATTTATTGTTTTCAATGTTATTAATATGATTTTACTGCCAACTGCATACTTCCTGATTCTAAGATTGTTTCTTCACAAAAGGACCTTTTATGTCAGATGCCAAGACCAGAAGTCTGACATAAAGAGTAAGGGAGCTGAAGTTCCTCAAGGTAGTGTGTTGGGACCCATCCTATACAAGCTCCAAACGTCTGAACTCCCGATCTTGAGAGACGAGAAACTTTTAAAAGCAATATATGCGGATGACACTGCTATGTTGGTGAGCGACAGCGACCCGGCTGTAGCCTTAGATCTTATGCAAGATCAATTGGGCCTCATGGGGCTTTGGCTGAAGAGGTGGAACATCTGCGTCAATGCAGAGAACTCTAGGCACCTGAACCGCTCGACATGCCTTGCCGTTTTCATCAACGGTGATGCCATTCCAAGAAGCGAAACTGTGAAGTACTTGGGACTGAGACTAGACAGGCTTCTCACCTGGTAACCTCATATTTTGACTTAATGTAGGCAGTTGCACCTGAAACTTCGAAGACTGAGCTGTCACTTCAAGACAAACTCGTAGCTCATCCTGTGAAATAAGCTGATACCGTACAAGGCCAAAAGCTTCCAACTCAAACCTGAAAATTCTTCAATGGTTTCAGTCCGAGTTACTACGGAGGATTGTAGGTGCGCAAGGATAAAAGAAGAAATCGTGAAGTACAGTAACAGACACTTCATTAGATTGTCAATCACCTAGCAATGAACTTTTTGGACAACAGCAGCCAAATGGGCAACACCCACTAGATATCCCATTCAGCATCCTGGATGAGTGGTTAACTCGATAAAATTACGATAAAACTCGCTGGCTGTCGTCTGATGACAGTTGCAAATAAAGATAATATAAAATAATAATTTAAAAAAAATCATCTTCCATAGTCACTAACAAGGACGGTAATTCAAAGGCGACTAAAAACGCTTCACCCAAACGAGTTACCAACACTCAATTAATAAAAATATACCCTTTTCTAAACTGATTTTAAATAAATCGCTCTGTAACTTCTCATAGTTCTTA
This sequence comes from Amiota mariae, assembly GCA_035041805.1. NCBI lineage: Eukaryota > Metazoa > Arthropoda > Insecta > Diptera > Drosophilidae > Amiota > Amiota mariae. Next base: position 13,501 of record JAWNKV010000772.1, read on the forward strand.
CAACAATATTTTATAGCTTTAAGTGGTTTTATGTTTCTAATAAATAATATAAAAAAAAAAAAATAATAATAATTAAAGGAATTTTTTATTTTTTTGTTTTACATATTTATTTATATAATTTTATTTAATTTTTTTTTTTTTTGTTTATGAAAATGATAAAATAAAATGAAGCATCTCTTCGTTACAATAAATTAATTTACAGAGATAAATAAGTAAAAAATTTAACAAATAAATAAGTTAAGCATTATAAAGTCATCGCCTGTCTTTTGAAAAATCAAATGCTATCATCATCTTTTTTATTTTAAAGATATGTCATTTTTTTTATTAAAATATTCGTTAAGAGTGAAAACTTAAATGTTTCTCAAATTCATCTTGTTGTGAGTTAAGAGTTCAGTTCTTTTGTTAAATTATAGAAATTCCAACAGGTCAATAATATATTAATGATATGATGAAGGTAATCTTCAATCAAATGGTTCGATTTGATTTAAATGATTCTTGTCGAAATGTAACTGTGAAACGAATTGAGTGCAGATAAATAGGTGTACGAGTATATCAATATTATTATTTAGGAAAATAAATAAATTGTTAAAAGATAATACTAAGTAGATAAGGAAAAGAAATTATGAAAATGTTATCGATCATTTCTGATAATCATAAAGGTTCATCACAGTAGTTAAACAGCAAAAAACTGAATTGAACTGAATTGAAAGGAGCTTATGTTGACTGGGGTTTGGTAATATAGAGAAGTGATTTTATATGATTAGGATAATTTAGGATGCAATTAAATAAAATTAAATGATCAATCAAGATAAGCAGATGGATATGATGTTCTTTCGCTTCTTGTTCTTTTGAACAACGTAATCAGAAAGAAACAAAATTCCATTTCGAATTCGTGCATAATATGAAGAAACCTCATTAACTGCTCATGAGCTGTGAGTCCAAGGATAAAGATGCGATTAATTTGATTAAAAATAATAATAAGTTTAAAGAGTTATGAAATCTATTATCTTAGTGTTTCCTATAATATTTAATAGATGACCATCAAAATAGACAAAGAAGACCAAATACATGAATCAATGAAAGAAAAAGGGATAAAAGTGTAAAGAGAAAATAGAAAATAGAAATGAAGGCTGTGACTGACACTGACACTGAAAAAGTGAAAGTAAATTACATTTTGTATATGTTGTTTTCTTTTTTTATAGATGAAATATAATGACCAAAGTTTGTTTTCATTGCTTTTCATCATTTTTCTCAATAACAACTCGAACTTGATGTTCTTTTTCTGTAGAAGAAGGTCGTTCTTCTTTAAAATTTGTTATTTTCTTTTTTATCATATTATGTATTATTATTCTCATATAGATCGTAAGCCATTTATCTATTTGTTCATTTATTGTGTTTATTATATACTTATAACTACCTATTTATTTTTATAATGACTAACTTTAGATTTCCCTCAATCTCTAATCCATCTGACTAACCGACTGAAGTCTTCGTCTGCATCTTCATCTTCATCTTCATCTTCAAATCAGTTTAACTTAATTTTAAGATATAATCTTATCCTTCATGAACGAACATAAATATTGTTTGATGCTGTGTTTCTGATGGCATCATCGTCATCATCATCATCGTCGTCATCGTCGTCATCGTCGTCATCGACGTTGTCGTTCGTCATGTCACTTTTTCTTATGACCCCCAATTTCATTTCATTTCATTTTCAGTCCTTCGCTCGGTTATTTGGTTGGTCTTCACTTTCACTAATGTGCAGCAAATCAGCTCAAGATGGCGCACAAAATGAACAAAACCAAAAGAAAGGAAACGAAATGAAACGAAAGGACACAATAGCATCAAGCATGCGAAGAGTGAAACATCGAACGGTTCTAGCTGTAAGAAATCAAAATCACTATGATTTCGGGTTTGAAATTCCAATTAGTTAGCAGCTGTTTGCTGAAATTCCAATTGTGTGCGAAAGCCATGAAAATGAAAGCATACTATAACCATTCCATGCCATGCCATGCCATGCCATGCCATACTATTCCATAAAGGACCCACAGGGCGTACAAGACAAGAGAAACATTGTAAAAACAAACAAACGAACAAACCAACAAACAAAAGAGAGAACAAAATATGAAAAAAAAGGCGCAACAAAAATGATTTTGTCCGAACAAAAAAAAAAAAAAAAAAAAAAAAGCAACAATAACAACAACAACAATAGTACCAACACTTGTTCAAGTGTCCTGCAAGGACCAATAAAAAAAAAAAAAAAAACAATACAGCCGCACCATCTCCGACAGTGGTTGAGTTTTCACCAAAAAAAAAAAAAAAAAAAAAATAAAGGATATACAAAAAATAAATTGTTTTCGCTCGGCGGCATTCAATGTCAGAGCCTCATGACTTGTAATGGGAAAAGTAGCGGAAATGTATCGTTCTATGGTTGATCAGCAATATGAATGAATATTGTTTCCTATCTGCTCTCGCTGATTTTGTCCATCATCAATTTTTTTATTTTGCAAATCAGCAAAAATTCAAAATGAAAAAAAAAAAAAAAAATAAAAAAAAAAAAATTGACCAAAACCGAAACACAATAAAATAGAATAGAACAGAACAGAACAAAATAAAAATGAGAAAGTTAACACTTCCTTAAATAGTAAACTATACACAAACTTACACATGTTTATAAATATATACAAGAATCAAAAGACTTTTCATTTATGAATTTTAGAGGATTTAAAACTGAATAAGGAAAAACGATAGTAAATCATAAGTCTGAGACTTTGCTCTTGAAGTTAATGTCATAGATGAAAGATGAACCCATGGTTCCATCTACTATGTATTAATTAATTTAAATATTGTTCAATTTTCCATTTTTCAATTAATATTTTTATAAATTAAAAATAAATGAAATGTTATAAACAAAACTTGCACCAAGATAAACAAAATATAATCGACCTCTTTTCGCGAAATTGTCGCATGTGCAATTTTTTCAAAAATGAACTTTTTGATTCATATTTGTTCTACATCCCTCAGCGCATAACTTGTTAAAATATTATAACTGAAATCCTTTCAGTTATGCCAAAAATTAACTGTATATTTTATCGTATGTTTAAGTGCATTTTATTCAATGTGGGCGCAAATATTGAATATTTCGAAATATTCAAACCCAATTATTAAATGAATGACAAAAACTCAGCAACTACGAGTATATTGTGTTGAATTGAGTTTTCATCAGATAGTTTTAAAACGATTTTAATATACGTTTTCATTTGTCAAAAAGTATTGTATTAAAGTCTCAGAATTCTAATGTATAGGCGACGGTCAAAGTCAAAGCGAATATTTTTATTCATTGCAGTGAATTTATATTTAACAGTAAAAATTTAAAAATTTCATTCTCTCAAAAATTGCTGCTGTCAAAAAACTTCCATTGAATAAGTCTACAATTGTTTTAAATGATATTATGACATAGTGTCACACATCAGCCACACAAAAAAATACAATGATATTAATTAGTACAATGCACAGGAGGACAGTTGAAGTCAATGAAACTGGTTAGAAGAAAAAAATCGTATTACAATTCTACAAAGGATATATTATTGTTCATTTATAATTTAATATGCTTTATCTCTCTTTGGAAGCAATGATACTCCTGACCAAAAGATTGACTCCTACACCACAAAACGCAAATATATTGGATATATTCGCTTTAATGCGAACATACTTTTCCCTGAAATCAATGCTTCATGCCACAAGTAGATCCAAATCGCTGGATATCCGAGTTTTTGTGATAACTAGACCTTTATTTGGCTAAAGCGCGTATGATGAAATCGACTAGATTAGATTAACCACAGTTCTCAGCATAGTAACTAACTCAGACACGAACATCATGCTGCAAGTTTGAATCTGTCATCAAATGTTCTATTTGTGGTAAATTTATTTGATAAACTAACCAAAAAAGATTTATTCAGAATGTTATTACAAAAATAATCGACCAAGCAAATAAAAAGCAATTTTTTTGTAAATAAAAGCAAACGAAATTCTTAATATTTTGAATTCAATCAAAAAATTGTATACATTGGACCAAATGGTTCCTTAATAATAAATAATTTTTCAGCAAAAATCCCAGATCTTGTTAATGATGCAATGCCGATAAAACGCCAGCAACATGCAATACATTTTTTGGTAATTTAATTCACTTTATTCCACATTTCCATATTTCTTCAAATGATTTGATACAAATAGTAATATTTATAAAATGTATAATAATGATTTTGCAGCCGAGATACTCTTTCGTATTTAGATTTATGAAACACTTCATTTAAGGCAAAGCTAAAGCTGTACACTTGGTAAAATTTTGAAAAAACATTCCAACATGGAAAGATGTTGTTGATCAAATTATGTACAAATTGAATTAATATAATTTATACGATTCTAATGAAATTGCAGAAAAATTGAAAACTGAAAAACGATAAACTATAAACGAAAAACAAATTCAGACAATGGAAAGACGACAATGATGTCTCTCGGTCGAGAATCACTGGATAGAAATGTTCAACCACATCGAGAAAAACGATTGTGAATACAGAGAATATGTTTTTCTTTTTTTTTTTTTTTTTGATCGGAATAACAACAAGATTATTAAATAAGGCATTTTCTGCAGTAAAATTTGATACCTAAAAAAAGTCATTAATGTGTAAAAACATTAATAGAGATGAAGATAATATTAACCACAAAATAGAATTTTAATGTTTTTGTTTTTAAAATTATATGAAAATGTCAAAATAACCCCAGAATTACTTTGCGAAATCACTTCAAAGGGAAAATATACTAAAATAAATTATAATTATCACCGGAACATTCGGTAATGGTTGATCAAATTTTGTATATAAAGCTTAAAGAGATATTTTAAAATCAAGTGTATATGAAAATTGTGTAATTTATATGAAAATTTATTTAAATTTTTTTCACTTGATTTATTAAATACAAAAAAAAAAAAAAAAAAATTATTAAATTAAATAAATAAATAAATAAAAATTCCATAAAACAATGTTTAATGTTTATTGCTTTTGTTTTTGTTACTGTAAAATGGCTTTGTTCAGGGAGAAGGTAATGTATTTTGATCGAGAATATGTTCTGCGTTTTGATATATTTTTTAAAAAATCTTGTTATTTTTATTTATTTAAAATTCAAATTTAATCATCTCTCTTCTTTCAATGGACAATATTTTCATTAAGACTACAGTTTGCGAACAGAAAACTGTCCCTCAACAATAAAGTATTGATATATAAACATGTAGTGGCCCCAGTCAACGCCAAGTTGATATGTCATTCACGGCTCCTTATAGCATTAAAAGGTTGCAAGCAACACAAAATGAAGTCCCTCGAGTCATAACTGATGCACCGTGGTTTATTAGCAACTGCATATTACATTGTGATCTGCTTAACTCACAAAACACAATCTGCCGTCGGTTAAAAAGACTATTCATCCTTAAGAGGAAATCTTAATATTAATTAGAAACTTGGTCTGAATTGAAAACAAAAAAAAACAAAAAACGTTTTCAAAATAAAGATACAAAAAAAAAAAAAAAAAAAAACAGCAGAGTTTGTTCTTGTTTAATGTTGTTGTGATTTTCTTTTTCAAAAGACTTTTTTTTTGAAGGTATAAAAATCAAGCAATTTAGTAATTTAATTTACTTCATTTATTGCAACACAAGTTTTCTATTATAAATTTATATGGCGATTAGTTCTAACTGTTGATATTCTGTATTACTGACTACCTACAATTTTTTTCTTGAATGCAATTTTTAAATTATTTTTTAACAATTATTGGAATAAATAAACAAAATAATTGTAAAATCTAATATTCTTTTATATAAAATTATTTTAAAAAATTTTTATTATTATGTAATTTAATCCTTTATAATTTTTTTTTAAACAAACAATTTAGAAATATGTTTAAATAAAGTGGCCACCAGCATGAATTCGTACAAATCAATTTATGTTTGTAAAGAACCCATGAATAACAAAAAGAAACTTTGTAAACTTGAAAAATTTACCATTATCAATTCGATGTAAGTTTCTGATTGATGAGAAACCTTTCTGAAAAATGATCAGACAGTATCGGGAAGAATAGTATGAGCAGCCATAAGTGGAACAGATAAAATCTGTAAAGATTGAGTAATACATTTTTCAAAGTAAGAGTAATGGTATTTTTCTTCCATATGAATTTTATTCTTCAAATACGAAAATTTAATTCATCACTAGTCACATTAGTTTTACATCCAAATAATCTTTTTTATATATTCTATATGTGATAATTATTGATTATTTTCAACTATTTTGTGAGTTTAAACATTAATGAAATTTAGAGAATAAAGAGAAGAAGTTCAAATGAAAGGTGGACCATCTTTTGGTTCGATTTTGGTTTGGTCTTTAAATCAATAAAAGATAATATTTTTTTTTTTTTTTTTTTGAACGAATTTATATTTATTTGATGAGTGATTCTTTTGATTAAGTATGAAAAAATGATTTCATTCAAATGTTGATTTCGCTGAATGGACTTTAAATGATTTCAATAATGACCCAGATTTTGCAAGAAAAATAATCTCTTCTGACGAAGCGCATTTTAATCTCGGCAGCTACGTAATCAAATAAAATTGCAAAATTTTTGGGGAACGGAAAATCCAAACGTCATCGTAAAGAAGGCAATTGCAATCAGCTCGAAACACTGTGTGGTGCGAATTTTGGAGTGGTGGCGTAATTGGACTTATTTTTTCGAAAATGGAAAGGAAGGTCGCGCCTATTTTATCTTTCTTTGTCAATTTGCAGGAGACACATAGAAATTGTTACAGAAATATGATGGAACGCATTGTCCCATTTCAGATTTCTCCCTTTTTATGGAGTCTCCCATGTATCCTTGACAATATAACAATATATAGAAAATTAGTTGGTATGATGACTAAAAACTAAGTTTGTTTTTCCTTCTTCACCCATTTTCTACACATTTTATCTTCCCACATTACAATTTGTAGAAAATGTAAGTGAAATATCAACAGGAAATGATGGGTGGATTACTTTAATTTTATTTTGAACTAATTCACTTCTCTCAAGCGATTGACTTCATCGTACAATAACAGTTTCTTTCTTTCAAAAGCTAATGGATTTAATGCAATAAACAAGAAAACAAAAAATCATATTTCAAGCTAAAAACAAAAAAAAAAAAAAAAAAAAGAAAAGAGAAGAGTAGAGTAGAGTAGACAATATATTATTTCAAAATCTCAACGATTAGGATTAAAAAGGAACGTAAGCAACCAACCAACGACGGAAGAACAATGTGAATAAACATAAAAGAACTGTAATAAAAAAAGGCGACTAACAAGGATAATTGCACAAGGAAGTAACAATAAACTCAATAATATCGATATGACGATATGAAAAAAAAAAGGGAATAAAGGCAAAGGACTACTGTATACTACTACTACTATGAATGGATATGAATGTAGTATGTGTGGTCAGGATATGCGACCGGCATTTTGTTTTTTTTCTCTGGGTGCTGAAAGTAAAACAAAAGCCAAATAAAGAAATTATATTACAAAAGCGAATTGAACATTCAGCGTAAAATGAACCGAACAACAACAACAACAACAACAACAACAAACGATAAGCGAATGGAATGCAAAAAAGGCAAAGGCAAATTGGATGATAAAAGAATAATAAAAATAGTACAATAAAAATGAAAATAGGAAAGCAAAACAAAACAAAAACAAAATATACACAAAAAACAAAATAGAAGAAGGCAAAAAAAAAAAAAATATGAGAAAAATGATACATAAAAATAAAAAAGAAGGAAATGAATGAATGAATGAATGAATGAATGAATGAATGTTGAATAGGAAATAAGAAAAGAAGGAAGGAAGGAAAGAAAGAAAGAAAATACTTTATAGATAATCATCGCAAGGTGTTGAGTTAAGTGCAAAAGGAATAGGGTATTGAAGATGGTACTATGTAGTTTGTAGTATGTAAAAAGAACACGGCGTCGTTGTGTCTGCAAAGCTTTTATAGAACACCAACAACATTGGCGACATTGGCGACAATTGCTTTAGGGTACAACAATTCATAGATACACACGAACATGCATAAATAATAAACTAAGCTAAGACTCATAGATACAAGCACGCACCACACATGACATTAGCTTTAGATCAATTCAAGGGAAGTTACAGAAGTTGTTGCGGTAGCGAAACAGTCACGGATGAGACTGGGAGACAGTCAGACTGAATGACTGACTGACTGACTGACTGACTGACTGACTGACTGACAGAGTAGTCAAAGAATAGTCAGTCAATAGACTGTGAGCAGTCTAAGGGGAGGCCAAGTAAAAATTCCTGTACATATAAACATCAATATCCTGATGCTATTCGCTTCATTTTCAATGTTCATTTATGTCTGACTTTGACTTTAAGAATTGATGATGACTATGCTGAGGATGATGATGATGATGATTATGATGATTATGATTATGATGATGCTGATGCTGAGTCTGAGTCTGAGGATGATGACGACAATTGCTTCTCCGTCTGTTCGGTTCAGTTCAGTTCAGTTCAATTCAATTCAGTTGTTCTACCTTTCAATTTTCTACTTTATATTTCTGTATTCTTCCTAGTATTCTTTCCTTAGTTTATGTTTCTGCTGCTGCTGCTTTTGCTACTGCTGATGACATATTTTGGTATTATATTGTTGATGTTATTTCTGAAGTTGAGGCTGCTTATGATGAAGTACACACCCAATCACTTGTTACACGTTCACATTACAAAAACACACAAAATAATACACATCTATACACACACCCACACAGTACATACACAAGTATTTATATACCAACATACATTCTTACATACTAATATTGAGGGGGAAATATAAAAAAAAAAAAAAAAAAAAATAAAATAAAATAAAAATAAAAAGGGAAAGAAATAATAAAAAATGACATGAACATGAATTCCTTTCCATCTTTTACTTTGCATTAGCATTTTATTTTTTGTATTTTTTGTAAAGTTTTTTTTTTTATGTTTTTTTGTTTTAGCGTTTTTCTACTCGATTGCGGCGGCGTATGCGTGTTTTTAATTGACAAGCGAGACAAAGTTGCACATACGCCGCGTGATACTAAATCAACAGGATGCATGAAATAGAAATAGAAATACACAAAAACAAAAGAAAATAAATATAAATACATTCAACAATGAACATGATATACTACTAAGAATGTATGCGTCTCTTATATTAGCTTAAAAAATTATCTTTTCATCTTATCCTGTCTTGTCTTGTCTTGTCTTGGTCTTAGACTTAGTTTCAGTCTCGGTCTTCGGGTTGTTTGTCTAGAAAAACTGTCTGCTTATTTGTTTCTTTCATTCTTTTTTTAATTTTTTTTTTATTTTTTGTTTTTTGTTTTGTTTTGTTTTGTATTGTTTTTCTTTCTTTAACAAGTGACAATTCTGTCTGTCTATCTTCATATAAATCCCTGTTCCATTATTATCCACCCTATATCATTATCACTTGCATCCAAGTAATTAGGAGAGGAGTCAAGAGGAGAGCAAAGAAGTAAAAACACACACACACACACACACATTCGCACAGTCATTTAATGTGATAAGCTCTTAATTGTCAATAATTAACTTTAATACTCTCGACATGTGCAGCCTTAAATGGCTAAAATGCTGAAATGCTACCAAAAGCATAAAGTTAATTTTATTTTTATTATTATTCTTCTGTATTATATACAAAAAAAAACAACAACAATAACAATAACAACTTAAAAAAAAATATACATAAGTAAAACAAATATTTATTTTCACATACTTTGTGGTTGCTTTTAACTTTAGCGCCTATTGGAATGCTACAATTGTTGATGATGTTGTTGATAGTTGATAAATTGTGTTTTTTTAATATTTTTTTTTTTTTTTTTAATATTTTTTTCTTTTATTTCAATGTATTTTTGTTTTTGGTTTTTGTTATTCTTTTTATTATAATATATATTATTATTATTATTTTTTTTTTATGATATTTAAATTTATTATTTTTATTATTTGATTCTCTACATATATTTTTCTTTATAATATTTTTCACAGTCACTCACAGAAATTTTGAAAAAAAAACTTACAATTTTTGTCACTTAAAAAAAATATTTTTATTTAAATTGCTTTTTACATAAATATTTATTTATTTATATATATATTTTTATTTTTATTATTTATATTTTTTTGCTATTATTTATATTTCGTTTAATATTTATTATTTATTTATTCTATAGAAAGTTTCTATTTTTTATTGTTTTACCAAAAGTTTGTTTTTTAAATTTCAATATTATTATTTTATTTCGTTTATTTTATTTAATTCATTTAACAAGAAATAAAAACAAAAAAAAAAAACAATGTTTTTATATTTTTCTGTTTATTCTGTTGATTTATTTATTTAATTTTTTTTTCACAAAAATTTTTCGTCTTTATTTCGATATTTTTTCCAATTTGAAACTTTTTATATTTCATTTGTTTCTTCTGTGTGTTCAGATGTTTCTCTTCAATATTTTTTGCTTTCTATATTAATTTTTTATTTTTCAGTTCTGTTTTCTGTTTCCGTTCGCACGTGCGAACACGACCAGATTTCATAACCAACTGTCGAGTCTTGTCGAATTTTATAAAGGCGCCACCGCTGCTGCTGCTATAACAATTTGCTGCTGCTTCTGTTCTTCTATGGTAAATGCGATTGCGATTGCTGTTGCTGTTGCTCATGCTGCTGCTGATGCCTCTGCTGCTATTGGTGATGATGGTGATATTGTTGCTGCTGCTGTTCATGATGATGATAATGATGATGATGATGATGATGATGATGATGACTGTTGGTTGTCTGTAGTTTAGTATAGATAGACTTGGACTTGGTTATGGACATGGACATGGTCTTGGTTAAGGATACAAAGTAAAACGGCCAACATCCAACAGCCGAGCAATGAGCAACGAGTGTGCGTAGCTTTGTTTATGTGTGGTGTGTTCGAAAAAATCAACCATATTTTTCGAAGATGAAATCGTTCGTTATTTGACTTCGGCTGCCAATGGCAATTATAATACATATAATACAACAAGAACAGTTCAGTGATGCGTAGAGATGCCGCTACTACAACTACTAACCAAGTAACACAGTAAAAACATTGAGAATTCAACTGAATATATTGAGTGAGGGTGAGTATTGATAAAGGGAGCGAAGAAGGTAGAAAGGTAGGAAAGCCGAAAGCTGACAGCTAAAAGCACGCGCGCAACAATAAAACATAGTAGACTTTTAGGCGCTGCTTGATTTTTCTTTCTTTGCATTTCTACGTTCTTCACTTCTCTTCTCTTCTCTGCTCTTGTCCTGTCCTGTCCTGTCCTGTCATATCCTGTCCTATCCCGTCCCATTCTATTCTATCCTGTCCTGTTGTCGTTGTTGTTGTTATTATCATCTTTGTTTCTACAATTGTTCTTATTGCTGTTGTTGATTTCATTTTATGTTAATTTCGTTAGAATATAACACTGTTGTTGTCGTTGTTATTGCTCTTGCTTTTGCCTATTTTATTTTTTGTTGTCGTTGCCATTGCCGTTGTCGGCTTTTATCGCAATTCCGTCGTTGGTCGTCTGTGTTTGCTGATAACGCATAAAAGTATACAACACTTTTTAGTGAAGTCGTCGTCGTCGTCATCGCCATCGCCATTGCCATCGTAATGACGAAGAATGATTTCTCGCTTCGTATTTCGTGTATTTCAATACATTTCGTTTTCGTATTTTTCTTAGTTTCATTTCGTTCTCTTAGATTCCTTTTTTGAAATCCCATTTTACTCTTTCATTTCGAACAAAATTAACGGTCATATAACAGTTTATTTACATGCAAAAACCCAACACAAAACACAACACAAAAATTGTGTTAAAAACTTTAACTGTTGACTTAAATTTTATAAGATGAAATTTTTGGTTTTTGGTTTAAATTTAATAAAAACATTTAAAAAAAATTTACTCCATAAAATGTATTTTACACTTGACATACAAAATGTCTCTTCTAATCTCTTTCTCTTGGTTATTTCACAATTTTTTATTTACCTTTAATCTTAACGATAATTTTTTGTATTAAATTTTTCCTAATATGAAAAAAGAAAGATAAATATTACAAGGCAACTTGTTGGATTTGAACTGGTAAGCGATATTCCTTGGAGGATTATACTCGTACAATAATAATAATCGAAATAATATGGTTAATGATTATCATCAACATGATGATAATAATGATGATGATGATGATGATGATGATGATGATGATGATGATGATGATGATGATGATGATGATGATGATTAAGGTGGTGATGATGATATGATCATTATATTTAATACTTCACACATGTGCATTCATTAAGTTTGTTTTATTGCCTTTTTGGCCGAAAAGTACAAAACAAATAAATAAGAGTAAAGGAAAGAAAACAGAAAAAAAAAAAAAAAAAAAACTATGAGAAACTTAAGTGCAAACTTAAGTAGGTGAGTATCTGTGTAGGGACATTTGTAAGTGTTTATATATGTGTATGAGTATGTGTAAGTGTGTGTAAAAAACGCGTAGAAATCATACAAAAAAAAAAAAAAATAAATGTAGAATAAAATGAATGTACGAATGAATGAAAGAACGAAGAATGGGTACAGGTCAAATAAATGACCAAAGTCGTTACACCTGAAAAAGAAACTAAAGAAGATGAAGAAGTGAGCATAGTAAAAGAGAAGACAAAGTTGAATAGTGAAAATACACATATAAACACACTAACACACACACACACACACACACACACAGACACACACAGATTCACCTAGAACAAACTGTCCTTAAGGTCACTAGCACCAATACAAAAAAAAAAAAAAAAAAAAAAACAAAATGACAAAAAGAATGAAATGCACAGAAACTGAAAAAACAACAAAGAAAATTAACGACCAACCGAGTACTGGAAATGCTACTGAAACTGAGATTTTCCTCATTTAATAGATGCAAGCAACAAAAATAAACCAACATGTGACTATATAGTATAGTATTGTATACAAGGATAATAAAGAAAGGACATAAGATATCCAACACAACACAATACAATGGCACACAACACAACACAACACAAAAGAAGAACAGAAGAAAAACATATAGTAGCACTTATTTTTATGTCGGAAATTCCTTTTGTGTTGCCAAATTAAACAAAAAAAAAAAAAAAAAAAAAAGTAAGAAAGTAAGAAAGAAAGAAAGAAAGAAATTTACTATATAATATGAAAAATAGTAAAATAACTTTCAACCTACTATTGGCTATACTGATGATTTTATATCTACTTCTACTATTTGTACTCATAGTAAATATAAAAGAACTAAGTAATTTTTACTTTCATTTGAATAATGGAATAAATAATCCATCAAATACAATACTAAAATAAGTTTACAAGTAAATTTTAAAGAATTTTAATGTATGAAATTAAAAGAATTCATATAGGAAACTAGTTTTAAAAGAATTATTATCCCTTAAGCCATTTCAGCATTTCTTAAACAGTTGTCCACACATTAGTCGGTATTAACAAAAGAATTATAATAATGATGTTTGAAAAAAAAAAAACAATTAAAATTGCAAACGCATGATTTAGAATAATTAGCCCCAACTGGATGTTTGTCTTAGGTTTGCTTCTGCATCGTACATATGTACAAAGATAATCGCGCCTTCACTGATCCCAAGTGGTGCTTTATATACTTGTATGTCAAGCGCTGCCTATGTGTAAGACACTATAAAGGTTGTTGTCATCAATTGTTGTCTCAGGTACCGACATTAACGATGCTTCACTAATAAGGTGTACTGTGGTCAGTGCTTCTCCACCATTGGGGTCTTCAGAAGCAGTTGCAATATGTCGAGAGTTAAGTATTGATTTCATCTCTATTACATTCATTTGCAGCTCCTTGTTAGTTAAGGTGGTGTTACTTAGCTTCCCAAAGTCCATCAAATGGAATGCACTTTATTTATTTATTTAGTCATGACACTGACACAAAAAAAAACTGTCAGCTTAAAACACAAAAAAAATATTAAAAAAGACTAACCTTGGCTATGCCGAAGTTGTAATACTCTTCACCCCCAGCTAGTGGTCCGAGGGTCTTGAAATTTATAAGGTTGGTGGCTATGGATAGACACTTATAGTGTCCAAATTTTAAGTCGATAGTACAAAAAACAAAATAGTTTTTCTAATAAGAACTTTCATTTGGATCCCGGTTTTGTATGGAGGGTACCCCTCCTAATAGTCCGAGGGTCTTGAAATGTTCATGGTTTGTGAATATGGGTCAGATACTTATAGTGTCCAAATTTCAGTTCAATAAGACAAAAACAATAAAGTTTTTCTAATAAGAACTTTTATTTAAAAGGGGGTTTGTATGGGAAGTACCCCTCCTGGTAATCCTAGGATCATGAAATTTATATGGTTGATGGATATGGACCAGAAACTTATAGTGTTCAAATTTCAGTTCGATACGTCAAAAACCAAAAAACTTTTCCTAATAAGAACATTAATTTAAAAGGTGGTTTGTATGGGAGGTACCCCCTTAGTAGTCCGATTCAGCTTATTCACGAACTTGATCGGCGTTTGGTAAAAAGAAACCTATGTACAACATTTCAGCTCTCTATCTCAAAAACTGAAGGACTAGGAGTGCGAACAGACGGACAGACGGACAGACGGACAGACGGACAGACGGACAGACGGACAGACGGACATGGCTAAATCAACTCGTCTCATCGAGCTGATCACAAATATATATGGTCTGCGATGACAAACTTCATGACAAACTAATAATACTATTCACTAACGTGAAGAGTATAAAAACGTAGGTTTGGTGTACACCCCGTAAACCGAGCACGAAATGAGTATAGCGAGTTCTATCATTTATATTTAGACCTTCGAAATTATCCGTAACCATTTTGGCAATATTTGCGTGGTTTTTAAAGAAATATGTATATTCAAAATGTCGGGACGTTTCTTCACGCTCAATAACAAAAAACCAATAAATATTTTTTCTATGCATTTTTTTATTGTTTAGTTATTCATGTTTTGAGAATTCATTTAAAATTAAAAAAAAAAAAAATAAACACAAAATTCAAAATCTTAATCCTTCTTTTTAAGCTTATTGATGAATAAAGTTTGGATCTCATTTTTGAATTCTAATTTTTCAATATCATTGAATTCTTCAAAAAATGGTAAATGACATTTAAAAAAATCAGCCAAATGTGAGTCGGACTCGCACACGAAGGGTTCCTCACCATCGCACAAGATTTAACACAATGTATGCAAATTTGTTTTTGTCGCAAAAGTGAAATATTCAACAGCCTAAAAGTATAATAATATAATGAAAAAAAACTGTTCACACGTTTCTTATATGGGGACCACTCTATTTTTTTAACTTTATTTTATTTTTATTTGTATTTGTCGCTCTGCACACAATTGAATTATACACTCTGTGAAAATTTCATCTCTCTAACTATTACAGTTCATGAGATAGAGTCGGACACGCGGCGGTAGGTTAGTAATAGAGTCCGTAAGCACCCTTTGGGTACGAAAGCCTTACAAAGAAAATAATAAATAAGGAATAATATGAAATACAAGCATCTGACTCAATGGGGGAAATTTATTTGCAAATAGTAGCGAGCTCTGCCCCTACTCACTGCCATGTGTAGTCAGAGACATATAAACTAATAAACTACAATAATGCAGATGATAAAGGTGACCCAAATCAGCGACATTCAGTTCATTCAGCCTGCCAGTGTGATCATGAGTTCTGTAGGCAGCGAATGATGATGGTATTAATCGATGATGGCGATATCTCGGGCGAGAGAACGTGATAGAATTTATTATATAACATGCATAAAACTCGGAATCGATAGCGTAAAAATTTAACTGATTTTATAGCTCAGGAGAAACAATTTCCTCGACTATTTGCTTATGAAGAAAGCTAATCCCATCCTACGATGCACCAAAGATGGAAAACTGATAAGAAGCAACATATCAGAGTAAGATGGCAGACGAGAATTAGGATTCCAGTTTAGGTCACGAAGGGCAAACAGAAGGAATTGTTTCTGTACAGACTCAATTCGAACTTGATTATTTATATATTGCGGTGACCAAATGCAAGAGCAATACTCGAGGAATGGACGCACAAGTGATATAAAAAGAGTCTTTGTGGTATTAGGATTATTAAATTCAATAGACCAACGTTTAATGAAACCAAAAACACTCTTCACTTTATTTACGATAGAAGAGATAAGTATGTTGATTAAAACCTCATCATTAAATGAAAGGGACAATTTTACATCATCAGCATACATGAGCACGCGAGAATGTCAGATGGAGAAAGGGAGATCATTTATTAAAAGGTTAAACAATAATGGGCCTAGATGGCTTCCTTAAGGAACTCCAAAAGTGACAAAGACTAAACCAGAAAAAGTGGACTTAAATAATACTCGTTGAACCCTCGTTCTCAAATAAAATGCAATCCAACAAAGAAGATGGAAGAGGAAAACCTAAAAGGTCAAGTTTATGTCAAATCAGAATCAAACGCTTTACTCAGTGAAAATAATATCAGTAAAACCAAGATTTACAAAAGATGTAAACTCAAGCAAGTTTGTATTTGTAGTTGAAGATCGCTTTTTCATAAAACCTTGTTGACACGGAGAAATAATTATTTTACAAAAGTGATAAAAGATTGAAGTGAACATTTTTTCAAACAATTTTGGGATTGCAGAAAGTTTAGCAATATCCCTGTAATTGGATATGTTAGTTTTGTTACCTTTTTTTGTGTAGAGGAATAATAAGGGATTCCTTCCGGAAAGGATGCGCTTTGAAGTGATAAAATGAAAAGTTTAAAAAGTGGCTTACACAGAGACTCAGCACAGTGCTTAAGCAGACAACTAGGTATTTTGTCAGGGCCGAGTGACGATTATTGGTGGGATACATTTAAATTCGTAGCCTATGGTGGCTGCTAAATGTCAACAAGTTTAATGCATTGCTTTCTGAAGCCTTGGAGTTGCAATAAAGTTCCAATGAACAATAAGTAAAAAAAAAAAAAGAAAGAGTTACACATAAAGGAGCATGCGGACTACATATAAAGTTAAAAAATTAATGATTTCACAAAAATATACATAAGAATCTAATTTAAAAACAACAGTGCATTTTTGAAGTTTAGAAACATGTCAATCCCATTCATGAAAAGTTGTTTTTTTTTTTTTAACTAAAATGGGGTCAGTTAATTTATTAAAACTATATTAGTACACACAATACTATTTCAATCGTTTTCATTTAAGAACATTTTTATTATTTCTTTTTTTAACAATTCATTTGCCTATTCTATCTTCTATTCATATATAAGACTAATAATAAGGTATCAACTTCTACTTACTAACATTTAAGTATCCCGTTTCTGCTTGGTAGAGAAAGTGAGACATTTGTGAATAATTAAGTACATTTTATTCGTATAACAGTTGAGTTCTTTGAGAAATTTTATATATAAATTCTTACAAAATAACAAAGTGGTTAATTTTTCATTTCAAAACTAATTTCATTGAGTTTTACAAAATATATATATTTTTTCCTGGAAAAACATTTTATCCTAACTTTTTATATTAATATTTTATGATCAATGGTCAATACACAGTAACAATTAATAATTGTCATAATTCTATGCTTTCCAGTTATGGATGATGACGATATAAATGAATTAGATGCAGAGCGCCAAGCAATAATCATGGCGCTTATTACAATGCGAAGAATTATTAGACTTCTAAGATTGGAACGATGGATGCAGCGACAACGAATACGTCCACCAAGTGCACCAGGTGCTTAAATACGAACTAATAAAAAAACTATTGTCATTTTTGTAAAATTTTTTATAAATAAAAAACCTTTTTATACAAAATTCTACTAGACAGATTTAGGTCTCTGGATAGTCTACAAAGGATCCACAATTAATGTAATAACTAATTATTAACATTAGACTCCATCAAATGGAAGGAAATTAATTTAAAATTAGATTAAATCTATGAGGGTTTAATTTTTGAAGAGGTAGAAAATCTTATGAATATTGGTTTTGGAAACAGTAGTAAGAAATGATCAGGATTTGGAGTTGGAAAAATGGGGAATTTCTGATACTTTATAATTGAGTGCAATTGTCCGAACTATGAATTCTCTTGGCCAGATACGTAAAGGAAAGGATTTTTTTCCCCATTTAGAAGATTTGTGAGGGTGATAAATGCCCAATTCGATGCCTCGTGAAGATGATGAATGATGATGGTAGAACAGCTTATTGGGTAGAAAGGTTTTTTCAGGTGTCGATTAACTACTTTATACCTTCGTTGAAAAACCAGCAAGTCTTCATATTGATGAGATTGTAGGATATCTTTGATTGTGCTGCACATGTCCTTCTCGATGGAAGGAATTGTGGTTACTGTTGGTAACTGCGATACCAGCTTAGCTGCTATTTAAATTCATTAGGCCAATATTTGATATTATTAAAACATAATGCAAGTCTTATGCACAAAAAGTATTGCGTACTTTAAGGGGCATCACTTATGAATTAGAATGAGAAAATCTAAAATCAAGCTTAAGAAACTTGGTTTGAGTACCAAGAGAACCAAACTGGAAAAGTAGAAGCACGCAAATTTGCATATTTTTTTTCTATAATTGATCTGCTGTATGTTCCAATGACTTTACTTTCACTTTTGAATATGTAAGATATTGCTAAATGCCTAGAAATGGTATATTTAAACTAATCTAAAAATTATAGTTTATTTTATTGAAATCGAAAGAGTTAGTCTACAGAGACATTTGTAAAATTATAGAAAAATATCTAAGCCACTAAAAGTGAAAACAAAAAAAAAATGAATTGCAATGTTTCCATATTAAGTATACAAAATTTATAATAAATCTGAATTTCTGTACACTTTACGACCTTTTTCTTACGTTTTTGTTCTTCTGAATATTGTGTAATTTTATAAAATCAAAACCCCCTTTCGAAGTAATTTCCCCTTTTGATCCCTTTTGAGATTTTATACTAAGCAAACAAATTTAGAAATATAACAAAGTAGTCAATTTTCCACTTCATCGATCTTTTCGAAATACATTCATTTTACATTCAAATCTCAAATAATCAAATTGTTTTGTAAAAAATAAATCATTTTTTTCGGGAAAAAAAATTTAATAGTAAGTTTTTATATTAATATTTTTTTTTTATGATGGTCAATACACAGTAACGGTTAATAATTGTCATTATTCTAGATGCAACCATGCCAGACATCATCGATATGAATGCTCTACAAGAAGAGCTGCAAGCAACAATAAGAGCGATAATGCGCAGAAATATAAGACTCATCAATTTAGAACGTTTGATGGAACAACGACGAATACTTCCACCAAAGCCTCCAGGAGGATAAAACAGCATATGAATTACATAAAACTCTGATTTTTATTTATTTCATTTTTATTTACTTATATTTTAATGGAGCAACACCAAGCGCGTCGACCCACGCCACTGCGTCGACCCACAGCACCGGGTGGCTAAAAAACTTTACCAGTGGAAGACGTCGTCTGTACGAGTATTTGTGATGTCAGCATAACGAATTACCAAAAAAATTTGTTCATTTATATTTTTTATTTATTTATATTTTTTGTTTTCAATTTTATTTTATTTTTTACAAAAAGTACTTTGTACACAAAATTCAACTTTACCGGTCTTTGTCATTGAATTCCTCCTAAGCACTTAGACAAATTTTGAAGTGTTTGATTGCTGCTAGTAGTTTCTCTCGTTGATATTGATGTTTATAGGCTTTTGTTTCTCAGGTCTCGAAAGTTGGTCAAAAGAACCAAGGAACTAAAATAGAATCATAAATTTGGGAAATGGACCAAGCCATAAAATCACTTAGCAACTCTCCGTTTACCACAACAAATAGATGATTTAATTGAAGATGGGCGTATTTAAGGGATAATGGCACAAAACATGCGAAACTTTCATTCAAATTTTTTTTGCGAAAAAAGAACAATCAAATCAAAAGAAATCAAATCAAGAGCATCAAAAATTAACTTTGTAGTGATAGACACTGTTGAGGCTAAATCGAATCAGGAATCTTTTTATGTTGTGCGAAATTATAAAAAACAAATTCAAATAAATTGTTATAAATATAAAGTTTCTCATTTAACTATTAGAATATTTCTTTTTTGTATAGACTTCAATTGATTCTTGTTGATGTTGCTGTTATTGCTGATGTTTCTGTTACTGCTGTTGTTGTTGTTGTTGTTGTTGTTATTAATACAGATGATGTTGTTGTTATTAAAGCGGATGATGCTGGTGCTCCAACCACTAACACTATGCGAACTGGATGAAACACTAACAGCAACTAAAACTGAGACATCGCTAATCACAAGTAGTAGTATGAAAAGCACCTGAAGTCGCAGTAATTGCTTTGATGACCACCACTTCTATATTTTCATTTGCTTGTAATTTGCTATGCATAACCAAGCAGATACAATAGATGGAATAAACATAGATTTACTTTTTATATTTACATATTAATCGTTTAACAATTTCTCTTTTTAATATATAAAGTATATGTAGTTTATATTGTTCTTATTTACTTAGACTTTATCTGAGAAACAAGAGCTAAGAAATATTTCTTAGTGTGAAAACTTGTATATTTTTTTTGTTGGAGAAATATTTCTATTGGTTGCAATTACACATATATCAAACCATATTTATTAACACGGTAAGTAAAGAAAATATTTGATGACAGTTGTTTTATGCGTTAAGCATTTAATATTTCGTAATACTTTCAGCTGTAAGAACGAAAAACCAGAAGGGACAAGAAAAACTGCAAAATCAACTTGGAGGATCATCGCAGTAAGTAATTAACATTGTTCACGACTGCCATATCCACTAATGTAAATGTTTAATTTGCTACAATATCTGTAGCTCACTTCCAAAATGGACAAATCACCAAATTCCTTAACAGACAATGAATCATCTAACACAGATTTCGAATTGAATCAGAGAAACCGAGATTGTGAAAATGAAAATGCCATCCAATTAAGTGAAGTGCAAGATGAGGACAAAGAATTTAAAAAATGTTTAATGATCCTTGCGAACAATAAGAATGGAAATTATGATTGCATAAAATGCAGCATGACTAAGGTCGAGGAACATAAATCAATTGATTAAGTAAAAAGGCAAGCAAAATTTTAGTACGAAAAAATGCGTTCGATTCAGTACGAGTAGTTAGCAGTCGAAGAAATTAAAAAAAATAATGGAATTGCACGCGATATATTTAAAATTCTATACGGAGAAAATGGGGAATTAGAAAAGTTTGAAAAATCAGATTAAACTTATGATAAATTTAATAAAAAAAAATTAACAAAAAATTATTTCTATACTCAACAAAATTGTCCATCTTACACTTAAGAAAATTTCTGTGTACGTTAAATTCAATTTCATTTTCTAAAATGTCAAATGTCAAATTCAACATAAAACATTCCTAAGTGTTTTGCTGCGAGTCCAAGGACATCAATTTGGTAACAAGGATACAGAAATTTGGACAAATTTTGTTTTCATTAAAGATAGGATAACTTAGAATAACTGATTATTGTGAAAAATATGTTCAATAATCATAAAAATTGCATAAATCTGAAACATTTTTGATTCACAGAAACCGTTTAATCATAAAACATTCAAGTTAGTTTTTATGTTTTGAACTGGACAAACAAATTTTTCATAAGAAAACTTCATCTTCAAGGTTACAAAGTGATAAGTTGACTCAATAATGGAAGCTTAATAACCATGGAGAGGCAAACAAAAAGAGTTCATTAAATGGATTATTTGATTTATCTTTATCTTGATAGATCAATATTGTCATATTTGGATTTTTAAAAACCAATCGAATATATTTATACAATTTGGCGTGGTTTTTATGCTGGATACATTTCATCTTTCGAAATTATTCTAGACAAAAACAATGATGGTGATAGTGGTGATCGTTGACTCAATAACGAAACTATAATAACAATGGAGAGGCAAAAGAAAAAAAGAATAGATTATCTTTCTCGGTAACACTTATTTCATGTTCATCTTGATAGTTTTCTCAATCGAACATATAGCGTACCACATTTTTTGGTGTTGATTTTGGGCTGGATGCATTAACATAATGTACTTCTTTTAAAATCGTATTCAATAACAATGATATCATTATCACGATACGATAAGTAGATAAGTTTTTGTGTCTAAATTTTAAAGTCAACAAAACAAATTTACAAGTCATAATAAAAATCCTTCGTTTTTTAACAAAATTAATTGTTTCATTTGTATTGTCTTCACTTTATGATGTTTGTTTGAGAAAAAATAGTAGAACCTCTATAAATAAAAGCAAGTAATTGCATAAATAAATATGTAGTTATGGAATAAACTATTGGATACACAATGCAGTCTCATAAAAGAAGAGAAATATTTAGTTGAAATATGTGAAGAAAAACCAGAAAATCAGAATAAATTAATTTATTTAGATATGAGTATTTTGCCGCATGCAACAAAAATTGTTTGTTATTTTGTACACAATGCATTTGTCAAGGTTAAGTGTCCTTCTAGTAGCAGCTGCTTCCCTATACCTTAACTCCTTGTTTCAGAAATTGGAAGAAATTCGGTACGCGGGTGATAGCAGGAGGCCTCTGTTATTGTCGGTGGCGGCAAATTGCTAACTGCGCGAGTATTCACGTAAGTAAAATTCATAGTCTGCTAGTTGAAATATTATTAGTTTTCATTATATATAATATTGTTTTGATGCAAATATCTTAAATATATTGATATATGTATAGTTTATTTTGATTAATAATTGGAGGTTTTTTATAAATTTTTGTTTTGCTTTGATTATTTTATATTTTTTTTTATAAATAAACGATGCATGTATTATACAAAATGAATAAGCAACATGCACAACATTAGTTTGGAGTTGGATTTTCAAGAACTTGGTGAGCAAAATTTATTGGAAAATGTAAATGAAAATGATTGGGAAATGTGATTAAGTAGAGAAGATATTTACTTAGTATGTCTTTCCAAGAAAAATAGAAGGACTAGAAAAGGTTAAAATAGATACGCAAAATTACTGTGCAACAAACATTGCATGGACATGTGTTAGGACTTTTCTGCTGATATACATAACGTAGATGATGAAAACATTTAATTTTTGTATTAAGTTTAATTTTTTTTTTTTTTTTTTTCAAAAGAAAAATCATTTGAAGTAAGTATGAGCGACAAAATGCTCATCACGCGACCACTCACGTTTCACGGAAAGGCGCGGCTACTGTAGGATTAATGCATTGCACCATGCACAATATAAACATTTGCAATGTTGATCAAGTTTCTGTAATAAATACCGAAATCAAGCATATACATACATATCTACATACATACGTATGTTAGATGTTGCATCCAATTAAAAATATGATTTAAAGAAAGAACCAATAACAAATCGCATCAATCGCATTGGCTAAGTGTACTTCATGGAGTCCTCCTAGTTGTACAATTCTGACAAACTTCATATTATTGTGAAGTGGTGCTACATTTCACACTGATGTTGTGAAGTGTATAACAAAAACAGAAATCAAATCGAGTAAGTATCTGACTTCAGCAAGTACGTGAGATTCTTTCAGAAGTTTTTTGTTTATTTATTTTTTTTTTTTTTTGTGTTTTTTGTTTTAGATGGAAAAAAAAATTATGCAAAATTTATGTAGTACATCGTCGTCGTTGGCAATGGTATGCGAAAGTGTAAACAGTGACAATGTCCGGCTTTAATAAATATAGTAAGAGATTGTGTCCTGTTCCATATTCCATGATATCAACTCGATTCTTGAACATTCAAAATGGGAAGAAAACAAAAACATAAGAAAAACAATACAAACAAAAAGCATAAATCCAAAATAAGAAAAAGAGAAATTTTTGGTTTTTGTTTATATTTTTATGTGGGTCGTCGTATGAGTTGGGATTCATCTTTCTGCTATCTTGTTCAAAATTTCTTTATATGAATAAGAAAAAAAAAAAATGAAAAAAAAAGGAATATCAGACAACCAACAAGAAGAAAATATATTAGTAGAGGAGAAAAATAAGAAAAGAAAAGAAAAAAAAAAAAAAGAAACTGCCACAAAATGAAAAGAAACTATGACATATTGTATCCACAGCTCTACGTGCTTTGGATGCACAAAAGTTTCCTTGTTATGCTTCGACGTGCCCTGCCTTCTTCATTCCTTTGTCGCCTTTGCATCCTCTCCATCCACCAATGAAACCGCCTTCGTCGTCATTTTCTATTTACAATATTACTGAACGAACGAACTTCAGTTTACCCAAGCAAACCAAACCAAACCAAACCAATCAAGCCATGAACTACTAAATTCACATTCATGCCAAGAAAAAGAAATAATAAAAAGTATGTAAGAAATATAGTTTGTAGTAGTAGTAGTAGTAGTAGTAGTAGTAGTAGTAGTAGTAGTAGTACTAGTAGTAGTAGTAGTAGTAGTAGTAGTAGTAGTAGTAGTAGTAGTAGTAGTAGTAGTAGTAGTAGTAGTAGTAGTAGTAGTAATAGTAATAGTAGTAGTAGTAGTATAGAATATATGAAAAGAAAGAAAAAGTTTGTATTTCTAAGAAATTTAGGGCAGAGCATCTAATGTTTATTTCGATTCATTTGAACCTCTTAAAATGCAACAAAAATATAAACAATACGAAAAAACAGATACATTTTACATTTAAGATAATTTTTACATACTTATTATTAGTTTTATTATTTGCAAAAAAAAAAAAAAAAATTTGTATCTTTTGAAATTAATCATATTTGCTGGTGTTTCATTTTCTTCTTGTTACCTGTTGTCTATTTTAGATTCATGTGTCTGTGTTTCAATATACTTGTAATTTATAATGCCACAAAAAGTAAAAAATTGTCTGTTTGTGTTTAAATATATGTGCGTACATACTCTTCCTTAATTAGTGAAGTATAATTCTGGATTTATACCAACATAATGTTGTTTATTTTGTTTTGTTTTAGAATAAACATGAACGAACACCCAAAACCGAAACAATTAAGATTCACTGGCAAATGGATTTGAGTAATTTGTAGTATTCAAATAATTTTCAGTTTTTCTAACTGTTGTTCTGCTGTTTCCAATGTTAACTATTCATCTTTCGTCATGTCTAATTAGGTCTAGCAATTTGACCTTGATCAACAGATCAAAACCAATATACGTAGTTCAGTATTTTTCTATATTGTTTTTTTTTTTCATGGCGCGACCCCCTCAGTATGTAAAAATACTTTGCGATCCCCAACCCTTCGCTGTTTCTTACTTGTATAGTGTAATTTATTATATTACAAAGATGAAACCAAATAAAAAATGCAGCCAAGTGTGAGCCGGACTCGCACACGGAGGGTTCCGTGCCATCGACCAAGTTTTTTTGAAGCTAAATTAAAATATGTTATATAAATAATAGTGAATATTATAATTGTAATTATTTCTTTTACACTCAACAGAAATACACACTCTGTGAAAATTTTAACTGTCTAACTATTACGGTTCATGAGATAGAGTTCTGTGACGGACGGACGGATGGATAGAGAAGGCTTAGTCATAGGGTCCCGTTTTCACTCTTTGAGTACAGAACCCTAAAAAAAAGTAATGAAAATTATTTAAAATTTGAATTTACTGTAATTGAAAATAAACATCAGTGCATTATTTGCTTTGAAACTTTATAAAGTGCATAGCATCAAGTTATTAAAAATAGTGTGCCAATTCTAACAAAAAAAATTCGAAATAAAAAAAAAAACAAATCATTGGTGTTTTTTTTTTTTTTTTTTTGGGAGAAAATTGAAGGTAATTCAACATTAAATAACAGCTGTAGTACAGATCCCGTTCAATCGAAATGAAAAAGCAATGTTAGCTACTTACCAATCGAGTAGCTTTTTGTCTGACTAACCTCAAACTATTGGTAAAAGTTTAATTTTACCAGCGGCAGAATTTTTGTTTGGCAAACAAGAGGCTGAACAGCTCAAAAGTGTAGCTTTGTCTGACAAAAGTATTCAACGCAAAATAAGTGATATGGCAACTGACATCCCTGAACAAGTTAATATAAAAAAAATAAAAACAATACTTTTGTCTTCTTGCAGTTTGCTGAATCTATAGATATTGCGGGTTGTGGGCAATCCAAGAGATTGATGGATTTGAATTTTGTTTTGTAAAGATTTTTCCACAAAGACAACAGGCCAACAATAGAACATGCATAGAACATGTTTCTTGAAGCTACACAATACTTTAATGTCGCTGCATAGATACAATACAATATTTGTATTGAAGAAGCAAACAACATCACTGATTCTAAATGTGGATTTCTTAACGGACTAGAAGATCTGATAACAAATGCATTGTTTTCTTTATCGCTAAACTATTGCAGACAAAACCTTGCCAATTTGATTACAATGAAGTTCTCAATATAATTATAAAAATAGTAAATTATATTAAAAGAAAATCATTATAGGATACGATTATTTTGAAAACATTTGTGAATACTTAAATGAGTTCATTCCAACAAAATTGACTTTACCATACAGAGGCGCTTAGGTGGTTAACGAAAAGTAAAGTTCTGACAAAAGTTTTCGAACATCGAGCTGAACTTCTGGTGTATTTACAGCAGGCGAGCTCAGAATATTCCAAGTTCATTTGTGACTAGGATTTTCTTTGTGACTTCATTTACAATATTTAGATGAGACAAGTTTGTCAAACTAAAGAAAATCTAATGGAATTATTTGCCGATGGAATATTGCATTTGGAATTCAAGTTTGTCAATTTGGATACTTATTGGTTAAAAGGAAAGTCAGAATTCCAAAAAAAAAAAAAAAAAAAAAACTACAGAAGCTTTGTTTTGGATAATTGCTCAAAATTTGCCAAAAGCAGAACGAAACTCTTCGCGAACAAACTGCTGTCCACATTAATGAAATTTCCATTACTCGATTATACCCACAAAATATTCTCCTTCATCAAATCCTGTAATTATGTAAGTAAGTTAATTTAATCCTTTTTTTATAATAGAAAACTCGAAAGGTTTGTATCTAATAGTACTCTTGAATATATTATAAGTTATCAGATGTACATACATAGTGTAAATAATTTAAACCGGTAAATAAATGAAAAAAAAAAGTATAAAAAAACAAAAAAAAAAAAAGGAAGACCCAGATGCAAAAGATTTGACAGGGAGCGGCAAGAGCTGAGTGACACCCTAGGTGAACAGCCATCGGCTGCGAACCTAGTAAGTCACATGCTGGAGAACCAATACAAATGGAATGCTGTTTCGAAGTTTGCAGCTGAGCTCATGAAGAAGCATCGCAGCATAGAGAGATCCCGCCGAAACCTAGATGTCGGCTAATGAGTACACTACCAGCTTTATGAAGCTTTGCTTAATCGGCAGTCCCGCAAGGTCCTGGTACACCCCTATCCTTATGTCTTCCTATTTCTTTCTCTTTTTTATTTATTTTTGTTAATCTAATGTTGTCTGTTAAATTTCACTTTTTTTCCAATAGCCCTTATATGTAAATCTAAGAAAAAAAAAAAAATCATTCTTCTCTAAAAAACATATTAATGTTGACACTCAGAATATAATAAATTTATTTTTTGTCGATTTTCATCAAGGCAAATGAATGAAATACTACATATTTTTGATTCTTTTATATGAATGAAATCATCATTTGATTACCCTTAGCCACAATCACAACTTAAGCGGCCTAGACACGATACAACTGCTGTAATACAATTTTATCAAAGTGGTAGAGCAATGTGTACATGAGAGTCTCACGTAAAATATATGACCACTTACCTATATTTGTCTCTTCGATGCAGGCGTTGTATGCTGTATTACACACACACACACACACGTAAATGTTGTATTACAGCAAGTTGTATCGTGTCTAGGCCGCTTTAAGTACACAAATTATTGTGTTTTCAAAATGAATATATTGTATTCACTCTACTACAAGAAATGAAAAAAATTAGATACTTAAAATTACATTTATTATTACTCAATTCATTTTGTGGATAAATAAGAATATTAACAAATGAGATTGCTTCTTAAAGTATTGTGCATATTCCCAAAGTTTCACTATTTATCTCATCATTTTCAGTTTGAGTTGCCACGGCGCTTTCTTGGGTTATTCGAGCCAACTGCAATGAAATCATGGACATTTACAGGAATCACATTAATACGTATAAACACATCTCTTTGTTTACAATCATCAAAATTACCATCATCAGAATTATCGTTGTCATCTTCACTATCTGAGATAATAATTATCTCATTCTTACCCATTTTTTTTTCTTTTTTAGTTTTTATTTCGAAGAAAAATTTTTTTTTTGCACAAGGTACTTGTAATATTGTTTGAACACGTGTTCTGACAGGGTTGCCAATTGCTTGCAAATTACTATTTTCAATGGGTGATGTTTGCAACCAATTACGGAAAAAGTTCACGGTCACTTTGAAATATCGATTACATCAGAGGCCTCCATTTTGAAACAGCTGTTTTCTTATTTGGTTATACAAACAAATGGAATGGAAATTTGTAGAAAACATATGATTCATCCACATAATTCTTCAGATACCTTTTTCCTTTCCTGCTACATGTTTTATTTAATTAAAAAAATATATCTTCAGGAACCCAAACTCCATCACTATGAGACCAATAGGGTTTATTTATTAAAATATTAGTACCAAGTTTAAAATTTATTTTAAATTATATTATTTATGTTTTCAATTTCATCGAAAGACACAAGTGGTTTATAATTGTTGTTTTTGACTGTGTTATGGATTCAGTGCGACTGCAATTTTATAAATATCTTCTTTCTTAGCCATTTAAATGAGGTATTCACTTCAGTAAGTAAAGGTGCATGAGATAATTGATTTTAGAAAAAATATACATCCATTGCCACTATTTAGATATTCTAATAGAGCCCAGCAACTTCTTGGGGAGTTTGGAGTTTGTGATAATGGAATATTTAGATGAAGACTAATTTCATAAACCATCAACCATCAGTCATTAACTTAATAATATGGTTTATCATTTCAATAAAATATGTAAAAATATGACTGTTAAATGTGCAAGTTAACGTAAGTTTGGCAAGGATATGCGCATTTGTCTGAAGAAACGATGTCATCTAAGGTTAAGCTACGCAACTGATGCTGAGCTCAAGTTAATTGGAGTGTTGAGCTTGAAACTTTAACACGTCTTTGATTTTATTATTGCACCCAACTCATGAAATTTTAACAATTTGCATATAAGATAAGGTGAATCACAGTTAATTTATCTGATCATATTAGACACTTAACACACACACACACACTTAGCCATTATATCTAAATTTAATAAAAGAATCCATCTTCTCTAAAAAAAGAAAGAAGTTATATGTTTTTTTTGACACTCAGAATTTATTTAATATATTTTTTAACGGTTTTCTTCAAGGCGCAAGCATGAAATACTATTTTATATCTACATATAATTGATTCATTTCTGGTCTGAGTGCAATTTCACCACTTATGAGTTTTGATTTTTGTGATTTTTGCGTTGGTACTGTTTGCTTATTCATTTATATCTCATATCCCTGAGATGCTATGAAGATTTGAAAATCTCTTAGAAATGAAGAAATGGATGAATTATATCTTCCGAGTGTGGATCCGCTATTAATGCGTCCTCTTTTCGTTGGTTTTTTTAGAATAGTTTGTTTTGTTTTGGTTCTGGTTCTGGTTTGTTCAAGATTTGAAGAGCGTGTTAAATCAACACTACCACAAACATTTGGTCCATTCATGCAAGGGCATAGGGCAACACACAATTCCGATTTTCTCAAGGTTTTGTAAGCTACATAAACTGAGACTGCGATCTTGCATAGATATATTAAATCACGTATTATAAAGAAAAATATGGGTGGCGAAAATTTTCGCAACCATGCACCCACGGACGTATGCAATATGTTAAACAACAATTCCCACAATATGTCTCCTGGGAGCTCCCAAGCGACATACGTTAGTATATCGCAAGCAAACAACAAAATCATTGTTTCCATTACCATTTGTTGAATGCTGCGCCTTGGATTCCAATCATTATTGTTACGTATTCCATGTAGACTCACCGTAAGGAAGAAAACGAAGAGTACAGAAGACAAATCCGGTTTCTGGTCCCAAACGAGTAATCGCCATTTCAACAGGTGTAATAAAATTGCTAATACAAGTGTTGTGAGTAAATGGCGGTGATCCTTCAAAGTCATTTTGCTCTCAGTATTTGTCTTTGTAGCAATCAGTTTAATAAACGGGAAATTTTTTTTCTTTTAAATTAATTTATCAAAATATTGAAGACATTTAAAAATGCGTGTAGAAGAAAATTTTGCTGGAAGTAATTTTGTAGACAGAATATAGAAGATTTAAGGAATTATGTGGAATATTTGAATGTTTTAGTGAAGGTTACTTGATTTTTTTGAATTTTTCAATAATTTGACATTTAAAATTATTAAAAACTAGCACACACGGCATGACTTTGCATGAGAATGATAGAAAGAATCCAAGAAAGATATTCATTTTGTTGTTAACTCATAATTCAACATGAGATGTTTGACAACGACTTCCGTTGGTCTGATCTGCACCAAACAGTTAACACTTTTTATACTGTGCTTGAATTCAGAGTCCATAGACAACATTGTAATTACGTTGGTTCTCATAATATACGCAGAGAAATTATTAAATTGTGTGGATCACCTAATTCTTTGTATAAGATAGTTTTAGTGGTGTCTTTTAAGTCCTCGTCCTGTCGCATTTTGGGTGAGATCTATCACAATTGTATTTGGATGCCCTTGAAGCCGCTGATTGTAATGATAGCAAGTCATGTTAAGACTTTTGTCCATAAGTAGTTCAATGTACCAAACATAATTCAAATTCGGAATGAACTTTGTGTGATATCTGGACAAATTTGGTGTCTGAATGTGAAGTCATATATAGATGATTTAATCAAATTGATGGTGATATTCCAGCGTTTGGCCTAACCATGAAATCACTGCGAGTAATTGTAATTGTTTATCACCTCTCCCGCTTCTATGGGCAACACAGAGTTGAACAGAATGCAATACCTCTATATACACCATCCTTGATCTGTCACTATGATGAATGGACATCCATAACTCTTACATGGAAGGAAAGGCCTAAAAGATTGTTGTTATGTCTTTTTGTATTTGTTCCCCTTGGAGTAGATTTTTGATCTTATGAAGCAGACTGTCTGTCTACACCGTAACATAGTCTTACTTAATATTCAAAAAGATAGAGTAGAAGTACTATAATGCAGATAGAATGCAGTAGACAAAACGATGTAGTTGCTCTGAAGTGTTATGCTGAATTTACATTTCTTAGTGTTCTACACTTTCAACAAACAGTCTACTGCAAAAGAATCTTCTAAGTTGACATCATTGCCATTGATGTTTATTTAAAAATACAAAATTGTCAAAACATACACATACCAAATTAAATAGTAGTTTTAGAAAGTTTTGTCAAAACAAAATTAGTACTTAACTTATTGTGATCAGAGTCACACTAAAATTATATCAGAAATCAAAAATACATTTTTTGGTAAAAAAAGTAAAAATTTAAAAATTTGTATTGTAAGTATAAATAGCAATTGCAAAGATTTGGTGGTCAGTACATTATACTTTTCATTGTGATAATTGATAATTGTAGAATAAGTGTGGAAAAATGCCCGAGGAACAAGATAAAGAATTGTATGCTCTCTATGATGAGTTGATAAAAACCATGAAAGCTTATATCGAAAATCTACGAAAGGAAAAGATGATTTTGGAATACATTTTGTATTCCAAAAATTCCCCCGGGGCTTAAACACTATGCACTTCATACAATCCAATACTCAGACATCACACACAGTTAGTTATTAGTTATATTAGTTATTATTGGTCCGACAGTCCCCACTTCAATTCGCTGCAGCAAAGTCATATTATACACATGGATTACAAGAGCAAAAACAAGACAAGGAGGGAAGCATAGAGAAAGATTTAATAAAATTTTAGATATTCTTTTGTACTGCATGGATATACTTATGCATATATGACAAGAAAATGGAAAGAAGATGGAAGCGATACTAAGCAGGAGCCAACATTTTATAGCAATAGAGTGATGTGATTGGTTTAATTTGGATGAAATGTGTTCAAAAATGAAAATGAAAAAACAACTTTACAGTGATGTTTATGGTCAAATTTTCCACTCAAAATGTACTTGCATTTTCATATAGTTGAAAATTTGAATATTCTTTTGTTATAATAAATTTATTTATGAAATACTTTACATCATTAAAAAAAAAAAAAAAAACAAAAAAATAATTACAATTGATAAGTTTATTTTCACATTAGTATGTACATATATAAGTATTTTGTAGTCTGGTGTCTAACTTCAAAATGCATTTGTTGTATTAAGTTTTAGGGTATATCATCGCGGACTCTTCAAAGAATACGAGAGAAAGTACAGTTACAAGAATCAAAGATCTATTGCGTTCAAGTAAGTTTTCAGCCAAAAATTGATTATGTTAATTAGACATCTAAACACAAACAGTACTATTTGCGATTATGTATAAGATGTGTTTGTCTCATACTTTAAGTAGTCTACTCAAAAAGATACTATAAAATTTGTGGAGAAAGTCAGAAGCTGACTTATTGTTGCCTATTCGAGAAGGTTCTCTCTCCAGAAAAGAGCTTTTTATACTCTTCACATTAGTGAATAGTATTATAAGATTGTCATGAAGTTTGTAACACACAGAAGGAGACATTGCAGACTACATAAATTATATACATATATTTGTGATCAGCTCAATGAGACGAGTTGATTTAGCCATGTCCGTCTGTCCGTCGGTCCGTCTGTTCGCACTTCTAGTCCTTCAGTTTTTGAGCTAGAGAGCTGAAATTTTGTACATCGATTTCTTTTTACCAAACGCCGATCAAGACCGTGAATCAGCCGAATCGGATCAGTAGGGGGGGTACCTCCCATACAAACATGGATCCAAATTAATGTTCTTATTAGAAAAACTTGTTTAGTTTTTTACGTATCAAATTGAAATTTGGGTACTATAAATTTCTGGTACATATCCACCAACCATATAAATTTCATGACTCTCGGACTACTAGGAGGGGTACTTATTTATCTAACCAATAGCCACCAACCTTATAAAATTCAAGACCCTCAGACCACTGGCTGGGGCGTGAAGA
Organism: Amiota mariae; assembly: GCA_035041805.1. Taxonomy (NCBI): domain Eukaryota; kingdom Metazoa; phylum Arthropoda; class Insecta; order Diptera; family Drosophilidae; genus Amiota; species Amiota mariae. The sequence goes on from JAWNKV010000772.1 coordinate 46,844, forward strand.
GTATTACAACTTCAGGATAGCCAAAGTTAGTCTTTTTTTATATTTTTTTTTCTTTATGATTTTGTGAATTATATACTGATCGCAATAAATGAGACTGTAGTGCAGTCAAAAGTATAAGCAAGCGCATTAAATCACTCTTACTTAGTTCGAACGAAGAAAATTCGAGCTAAGCTGTCGCATAAACAGGGTAAAATCAGTCAATAGTAATAAAGGTAATGGTCAAATCTCTGACCACAATATGCAAAGATAAATACTTATAAATTGAGCAGAACTTTTCCAATCTTTTCAACATTACTATCATCATCATCATCATTATCATCATCACCAACATTATAGTCGTTATTATAAATATCGATTACTGCTTGACTAGTTTATAAGTAGATACTACTTTTCATGCAGTTCTTATACATATTTATATACATATATTTATCTAGTATTTTATTAACACTTCTCACAAGGTAACTAACTACGAGTATGTAATATGTATCTACTTCTACTTCTCCTATTACTTTTTACTAACGTTAAATCGAATCTACTCTAGACCAACTTGACCAGCTTTAGCCAATCTACGAACAAATTACTTTAACAAAATTCATTTTGCAATTGAAGTTCTCAACGAACTAAGTGCATTGGTTACTTTCTCTTGTGCCCACTTTCTCCACTCATTTGCCACTCATTCACTTTTATCACATTTTTCGGTAGAAACATGTTTCATGCTTCTTTTTTTGTTTGTACATATTTTCTTCTTCTTCTTCTACCATTTAAACCAGTTAATTTCTTTTTTTTTTTATTCCTTTTTCGATATTATTTTTCGGGTGCGAACAATGCAAGCCGCCACTGAGGTTGAGGTCCTGCAGCCAGCCTGGCAAAGACAGCCGAAGATACTTTTATTTTTCGTTTTGGTTTGAAACAGATAAATTGCGAAAGTTTTTCCAAATATTTTTACAAGAAACACACACACACACACACACACACACACACACACACACACACACACACATTCTCTACTCTATGTAGGAGTAGTAGAAGAAGAAAAAGGTTATAAAAAAAAAAAAAAAAAACAAAAAAAAGAAATAAAAAGATTTAAAAAGTGAGTGAAGCAAAGTGCAAAAAGTATGTGTATGGCAGGCAGGAAGGAAGGAAGGAAGGAATAAGGAATCGAAATACAGGTGGCTATAGGAGAAATCAAAAGCAGAAAAACTTAGATACTATTGAGAAAAAATAGTTTGCTGTGGCACGAACTGAATGTGTTTGGTCATGGTATTGCAACGATTTTCATCATTGTTAAATTTGGTTTAATATTTTTCATTCGCATTCATGTTAAGAAATATATAGTAAAAATAGCTTTGATTATCGAAATAGTTCATAAAATTGCATGTTGAAAAATGCTTAGGCATATTTCAAATATTATTGAATCAAAAAATTGCATATAAGAATTCCAAACGAAACAAAAATTGTAATAAAACAAAATATAATACAAATACTTATAATACTTAATAGAGAAGGAATAACAACAAACAAAATAACAAAATATAAATGGAAAAAGAGAGAGAGAAAGATTCACATAATCATCTGCATATAGTAGTATGGTGCAAGTATGAGGTTTAATAGTAAGTAGTATTATTTTTATTTCGATATGTTGCCTAGAACTATCTTACTATAAAGTATTATACAATATTTGTTTCCTCCATTCATTCGTTTACTTGCCTGTTTTTCTTGTATCTTCTTCTCTGGCCTGGTCTGGTCTGGTCTGGTATGAGAGGAAGGAATAGTAAAATGTTGAAATGGGAGCGTGAATGACTTCAAGCGAAACTCTTTAAATTGGTCAAAGTTTTTGTCATGGTGAGGTATCGATAAGGGATTTTCATGTAACATAAAGTTTGCATGGTTGCTAAGTATTTCAATTATTAAGAGAAAGGAACAAAATCTTATGGAGAATTAGCATTTAGTTGGTCATCTATGTACTTAGTATGTTTAAAGAATTGTACTACGAGTAAAACTCATAACTTAAGCCAATTCTGATCTGCAAGTGATCATTTTACAAAAAATATTAATTAATAATAATAATTTAATTATTAAACCAGTGAAAAGAAATCTAACTTTTGCTATGTTGAAGTTGTAATCCACTTCACGCCCCTGGGTCTTGAAATTTATATAGTTGGTGGATATATGTCAGAAACTTATAGTGTCCAAATCTCAAGTCGATAGTAAAAAAAAGAAATACAGTTTCTCTAATAAGAACTTTATAATTTATGGGGTCTCCGATGTTTCCTTGTGTGTGTCACAATTTCATGAAAAACTTCTAAAACTATTCACTACGTGAAAATGTAAGGAAGTATAGCAGTATATATATTTTTTATTTTAAATTTCCCACTTGGACCCCATTCCATTCTTTAACATTTAAAGATGAAGATAAAGACACAAGTTATTAAGAAAATCCCAAAATGAGTGTCACAGTATATTGTCATCTGATAACTTTTTGCATAGAACACTCTTCAGATATTTCACATAATATTTTGAACTAAATTAATGCAGTTTGCAAAGAAAAGAGTAATGTACAAGTAAATATTTAAAAGAAACAAAACCAAAGCTAAATATTATCACAGTAAAGTTATACCTCATTTGATAATCCTGCTAGGAAATAACTTCGCCAGTATGTGTGTAGTTGAAATGGACTGCTTGATCATCATGAAGCAGTCCAAATGAGTTCATTGTACGAACAAAAGCTCTGGTTAGTGGAATATAGTAATGTGTTCAGCAAGTTTATCCATATAGTTTATGGATACATTTCCGCAAAGAACACTCTCCTTCTACTAGCAGCACTTGTAGGTCTTTGTGGATATATTCATTCCTGATATAACATGGAGTGACTGTGATTTTTTTTCAGAATCTTTATATAACTTCAATGTTACTTGCACTTGCGGTAACCCACAATTTGATTTAAGAATAAAGTTATACAATAATCATACTTTATATTCAAGAAACAGAACAGATTTAGAGTTAATTAGTCAGTGGAGACTCTCTGCTCTTAATTTCATGTATGTATTTTTCGCGTCAATATTTTTTAAGCCTGAGTTTAAGAAATTGTAGAGCAGTTTAAACTTACTGGAGGATATGTTCAACGATTTGCCGCCCTATTCTCAAAAACATCACCTCATCATCTTGTGAGCTTTTCTTGTGATTGGAAAAACGATATAACAGTGAAATATGTGAAGTTTTTGAGAATAGGTTGATTAGTACTAAACATAAATGTAACGTTGTTGATTGCTGATGTCCATGACATCTGCAAAAGTTGATGTGAAAATTCGACATTTCTCAACATCAAGAGAGTGCAAATAATGTAAAAAGTTGGCCCCAGAGTATTGCCTTGAAAAAGAAATTCATATTACGAATTCGTTGGTCATGAAATTTATATGTGATAAGTTTGAAAATGGTGATTGAGTTTAAAAAAAGAATCTCCTTAAAAAAAGAAAGTCTATTTAGAAATATGAAACGCCAAAATAGCAAAAGATTTAATAACTGACTTTTTGGGTTTTATAAGATGGAAACAATAACACTATGTAAATAAATGTAGTATATTAATAATTTAGTGAGACATTCGTCGTTGTACATTCGAGTTCCTTGAGGAATTTTACATGTCAAGTAGTCAATTTTTCATTTGAAAACTAACTTCATCGAGTTTTTCAAAATAAATTCAGTTGGTTGCCAACTGTCAACTTTATTTTGTACAAAAAAAAGGTATTTTTTTCTGGAAAAAAGTTCTATCGTAAGTTTTTGTATTAATATTTTATGCAGTTTATTAATAATTACTATAATTCAGGTTTTCAAGTTATGGATGATAATAATTTGGAACAATTAGTAGAAGAGCGGCGAGCATTAATCATGAGGCTTCTTACAATACGCAGAAATGTTAGACTTCTACGATTGGAATATTGGATGCACCAACATCGAGTGCTTCCACGCACGCCACCAGGGGCTTAAAACATGAATATGTATTACAAAAAAATCGCTCATTATAATTTTTTTTTTTTATTTTTTTATAAATAAAACACCTTCATGGATCCCCTAGTAATACAATAACTAATTATTAGTATTAGAGTCCTTCGAATAGAAAGATATATATAAAGATATATATTTTATATTAAATCTATGAGGGTTTAATTTTTAAAGAGGCAGAATATTTTATGTATATTGGGTTTGGAAACAGTAGTAAGGAATGTTGAGGATTTGGAGTTGGAAAAATGGGCATCTAAATGGGCATCTCTGTTACTTTGTAATTGACTGCAACTGTACGAAATATGTAAAGTCAATATAATGGCGATGGTGATGGTAGAACAGCTAATTGGGTAGAAAGGTTTTTTCAGGTGTCGATTAACTACTTTATACCTTCGTTGAAAAACCAGCAAGTCTTCATATTGATGAGATTGTAGGATATCTATGATTGTCCTGCACATGTCCTTCTCGTTGGAAGGAATTGTGGTTACTGTTGGTAACTGCGATACCAGCTTAGCTGCTATTTAAATTCATTAGGCCAATATTTGATATTATTAAAACATAATGCAAGTCTTATGCACAAAAAGTATTGCGTACTTTAAGGGGCATCACTTATGAATTAGAATGAGAAAATCTAAAATCAAGCTTAAGAAACTTGGTTTGAGTACCAAGAGAACCAAACTGGAAAAGTAGCAGCACGCAAATTTGCATATTCTTTTTCTATAATTGATCTGCTGTATGTTCCAATGACTTTACTTTCACTTTTGAATATGTAAGATATTGCTAAATGCCTAGAAATGGTATATTTAAACTAATCTAAAAATTATAGTTTATTTTATTGAAATCGAAAGAGTTAGTCTACAGAGACATTTGTAAAATTATAGAAAAATATCTAAGCCACTAAAAGTGAAAACAAAAAAAAAATGAATTGCAATGTTTCCATATTAAGTATACAAAATTTATAATAAATCTGAATTTCTGTACAATTTACGACCTTTTTCTTACGTTTTTGTTCTTCTGAATATTGTGTAATTTTATAAAATCAAAACCCCCTTTCGAAGTAATTTCCCCTTTTGATCCCTTTTGAGATTTTATACTAAGCAAAAAAATTTAGAAATATAACAAAGTAGTCAATTTTTCACTTCATCGATCTTTTCGAAATACATTCATTTTACATTCAAATCTCAAATAATCAAATTGTTTTGTAAAAAATAAATCATTTTTTTCGGGAAAAAAAATTTAATAGTAAGTTTTTATATTAATATTTGTTTTTTATGATGGTCAATACACAGTAACGGTTAATAATTGTCATTATTCTAGATGCAACCATGCCAGACATCATCGATATGAATGCTCTACAAGAAGAGCTGCAAGCAACAATAAGAGCGATAATGCGCAGAAATATAAGACTCATCAATTTAGAACGTTTGATGGAACAACGACGAATACTTCCACCAAAGCCTCCAGGAGGATAAAACATCATATGAATTACATAAAACTCTGATTTTTATTTATTTCATTTTTATTTACTTATATTTTAATGGAGCAACACCAAGCGCGTCGACCCACGCCACTGCGTCGACCCACAGCACCGGGTGGCTAAAAAACTTTACCAGTGGAAGACGTCGTCTGTACGAGTATTTGTGATGTCAGCATAACGAATTACCAAAAAAATTTGTTCATTTATATTTTTTATTTATTTATATTTTTTGTTTTCAATTTTATTTTATTTTTTACAAAAAGTACTTTGTACACAAAATTCAACTTTACCGGTCTTTGTCATTGAATTCCTCCTAAGCACTTAGACAAATTTTGAAGTGTTTGATTGCTGCTAGTAGTTTCTCTCGTTGATATTGATGTTTATAGGCTTTTGTTTCTCAGGTCTCGAAAGTTGGTCAAAAGAACCAAGGAACTAAAATAGAATCATAAATTTGGGAAATGGACCAAGCCATAAAATCACTTAGCAACTCTCCGTTTACCACAACAAATAGATGATTTAATTGAAGATGGGCGTATTTAAGGGATAATGGCACAAAACATGCGAAACTTTCATTCAAATTTTTTTTGCGAAAAAAGAACAATCAAATCAAAAGAAATCAAATCAAGAGCATCAAAAATTAACTTTGTAGTGATAGACACTGTTGAGGCTAAATCGAATCAGGAATCTTTTTATGTTGTGCGAAATTATGAAATACAAAATCAAATAAATTGTTATAAATATAAAGTTTCTTATTTTATTATTAGAATATTTCTTTTTTGTATAGACTTCAATTGATTCTTGTTGATGTTGCTGTTATTGCTGATGTTTCTGTTACTGCTGTTGTTGTTGTTGTTGTTGTTGTTATTAATACGGATGATGTTGTTGTTATTAAAGCGGATGATGCTGGTGCTCCAACCACTAACACTATGCGAACTGGATGAAACACTAACAGCAACTAAAACTGAGACATCGCTAATCACAAGTAGTAGTATGAAAAGCACCTGAAGTCGCAGTAATTGCTTTGATGACCACCACTTCTATATTTTCATTTGCTTGTAATTTGCTTTGCATAACCAAGCAGATACAATAGATGGAATAAACATAGATTTACTTTTTATATTTACATATTAATCGTTTAACAATTTCTCTTTTTAATATATAAAGTATATGTAGTTTATATTGTTCTTATTTACTTAGACTTTATCTGAGAAACAAGAGCTAAGAAATATTTCTTAGTGTGAAAACTTGTATATTTTTTTTGTTGGAGAAATATTTCTATTGGTTTCAATTACACATATATCAAACCATATTTATTAACACGGTAAGTAAAGAAAATATTGGATGACAGTTGTTTTATGCGTTAAGCATTTAATATTTCGTAATACTTTCAGCTGTAAGAACGAAAAACCAGAAGGGACAAGAAAAACTGCAAAATCAACTTGGAGGATCATCGCAGTAAGTAATTAACATAGTTCACGACTGCCATATCCACTAATGTAAATGTTTAATTTGTTACAATATCTGTAGCTCACTTCCAAAATGGACAAGCCACCAACTTCCTTAACAGACAATGAATCATCTAACACAGATTTCGAATTGAATCAGAGAAACCGAAATGTGGATTGTGAAATCGGGGATGGGAATATAAGTGAGAACCTAAATGCCATCCAATTAAGTGAAGTGCAAGATGAGGACAAAGAATTTAAAAAATGTTTGATGATCCTTGCAAACAATAAGAATGGAACGTGATTATTTTGCATTTGATACAAAACGGAGCCTTGATAGAATCCTGTCCGGGATGAGCGATCGAGCATCCACAGTATTGGTGCGGGTGAACCTCAGGGCAGTGTCCTCGTGCTTATCTTGTACACAATCTACACCGCTGATTTGCCAGCACCTGTTGCAGACAATACTTTGCTAGCCACATACGCCGATGACACTGCCTTCATCGCCAGATCCTCCAGTGTCAGCGAGGCTTCTGAGATTACTCAGTAATTTCTGGATAACTTCGGCAGGTGGGCAGACCGCTGGAACAGCACAGTCAACAGACTCAGCCCGCTACCTGGACATGATCTTGGAGAGGAGACTTACCTGGCGCAAACACATTGTCAAAACTGCTGTAACTTGTTGTCAAAAACTAAAGAAGCTGAACTGGCCTCTTCGGTCCAGTAGTCAACTTAGCCTAAGTAACAATGTTACCATCTATAAAGCTATAGTTGTCCCGTCCTGGACATATGGTATTCCCCTATGGGGCACCGCAGCTGAGACAAACGTGTATCTCCTCCAGAAGATACAGAGAACTCTGCCCTCCGTCAGATAGTAAACGCTCATTGGAACGTACGGAATGATGTCATATTCAGTGATTTGAGAATCTTCTCAGTCCGTGAACAAATCAACCTTCAGAAAAACTGATGTGATGACCGGCTAAAAACAAACGTCATCTCTTGGCACACCTCCTGGAAGAGGCTTAAATGTCTCCATACCGATGACCTTTTTGGGTGCACAGACACAAAGGAGAACGTAGGCTCCGTTTCTGATGTTCTCAAACATTTTTTAGGCTTGAAGCCATCTGTCAATTTCTAGCCTTTGTCAGATTAAATATTTTCGGTGGTTTATTTTTGTCCATTATATGAGAAAAAAAAAAGTTAGGCCCCTGGACCCATGATTTTAACCAACGCAAATAATTCGTATGAATATAGGTTACATTTATATAAGATACTTGTTACAAGTCAAGTCTTCATACTCGGCTACTGCCATATCAGCAGTGTAAAGTGTGTAAAAAATTGGTTCCAGTAAACTGCCCTGTGGTACACCCTTTCCAAAGCGACGGATAGTGGATCTATTAACCTTCACTTCAAACATGAAGTGACAATTCATCAAGTACGATTTGAGTAGGAGATTTAGCCAGTCTGGGAGATGGTTCGTGACTTTGACAAGTAGACTCTCATGCCACACTCTGTCAAAAGCTTCCTGTACATCTAGGAAAACAGGAGAACATTAGATACTATTTCTATCAAAGGCCTCTAGTATGAATTGGATTACTAACTGAACTTGTTCTGGCATGGCATAGCAGTGTCTAAAACCAAACTGATGATTTGGAATAGCGCGTGTATTTTTGATATAAAAAGTATTCTTTCGAAAACTTAAGTCACGTATACGAACCATGGCATCGTCAAAAATAGGACACCAGTTTTAGGAAGATCTTTGGCAGCTCTTCCATCAATTCCTTAATCAAGTTAAAAGGATTCAACTGCTCTCGAACCTCTGATTTTTGTAATAGGAACTAAATCAATGGTATCAGTAGAAGTTTCCTCTTTGAGGAAAGAAATATCTTCAGCAATTGCTAAGTAAAGCGGAAAAAAGAGGTCATCAAGCGAGTCAGAAATGGCATTGGCTTACTCAGCATTAGATCGGTATCAGGTATCAGGTACCAGGTTCAGCTCGTGAGAGCGACAAATAAACGGAGTGGCTGACGTTTGATATTTCGAGTAGCTTTCCATAAGTTGAACTCATGTTTTCTAATGAAGTCAGAGTTGTGAGGAAATTATTTTTAAACTTATATCTTCTATCTAACTAAATAATTCAAATATTTGAATAATTGTATTATTATTATTTCTCTATTACTGGAAAGGTATGTAATAATCGGTTGAATCGAATTAAATGGCATGTACGAGTGTTTTGTTGTTTGTTTGTGAGTTCGACTACTTGTCTAGTACGAAACTCTTTCAGCTTAAGTTGTCAAAAACAAAGTTGCCAGAAAATCGAAAAAGTTTTTCTTAAAAAAAAAAAAATAAATAAAAAAAAAAAACAAAAAACTCATTTGGCTGACGTTTACATGATGAGCATGAGTGTTGTTAGAGTGCACTCACCATATGAGGATGAGTGTGTTTGAATATTTTTCTTAACATGCGATGACTTAATTTTGAAATGTCGGTTTTGTCAGTTGTCTAAGCTTACTTACAACAACTTGTTTTGCATGGATGGAGGATGAATGAATGAAAGGAGCGACGGAGCGTAGGAGCGAGGGAGGGAAGGATATTATGGTGTAGGATTGTATGTTTTATATGAAATGATGTGTGTGTTTACATCACGGTACCTGTCATTATGTGGGTGATACATGAGGCACCTAGGTAGGCACGCACTTAACCAAAACCATCACCAACAATCTAACAATTCAAAAAACAAAACCCAACGCCATCTCTCTCATTGTTATCTACCACTTATGTAAAACTACTCAAGTTGTGCACTCTTAAGGGTTTTTGTCGTTAGTTTCTTGCTTCATGTCATGCTTTAACTGCTGTTTTCAGCGTCTTACAGCACAACTGTGTAGTATGGAATGAATCTTTACCACTCCGAACTATGTGCCTTCCTTTCTACGTTTATCTCTACTCCATCATATGTGGCAGATATATGACGCTCATTTGCATGCATACATTTGTAGTTAGCATACTTTTAGTACCATGCTGCGAGGCTTTCACTTTGGCCCTGTTGCGGACTCAGTCATAGTCTTACCAAACAAAAAGACAGACAGACAGACAGACAGACAGACAGATTGAAGAGAAAGAGGCATACAGGATGCGTGCGTGGCCAGAGTTTCTGGTTGCTTTTTAGATCTCAAACTTAGCACAATTCAACTCTTCACTTCATCATTGTCTGGTATACATTTTTCATTCTTGCCTTACCTTCCTTGTCTTGCCTTGCGCTGTGCTTGTTCGTACCTTGGAATGAACTAAACCTTGAGCATTTCCAACTCCTTACCCAATTCTAACTAAATTCGAGTCGTTTCGACTCTCAACTCTTGATTCTCGCTTTGACTTGATGTTAAAAGAAAAAATAAAATAAATGATGAGTGAGTTTTTGTTTTTTTTTTTTTTTTTTTTGTGTTTTTTTTAGAAGATATTTTTCTTATATTCGTTTTTCATATGTAAATATATTCCTGATTGGCGCCACCTGCAACAACTTAGCATGTGAGTTTTTTGTTTGTTCTACTCTGCTTTCTCTCTGTCCTGGACTTCAAGACATGAACTTCTTTACTGTCAGAAAGGATCCTTTGCAATATTATAATGAACAGATTGCAGTAAGATTACCCTTGAATTTGAATTTTTTTTGTTTCTTAGGCAAGCTTTTTTTTCGTTTCCTTTTTCCTTTTTCTTTTTCTCTTTTTATCTTCACATCCTATTTCTCGTCGCTTCTTTCCCCTCCATCATCATCATCATCACCATCACCATCACCATCACCATCACCATCACCAACACCATATAAATATTCTGAAATTTATACATAAAAGTATGCAACATTTATTTCATTCCTCCCCCAATTCATCCAAAATCTCTTTATTCAACATTCTATAAATGTAGTAGTTTTCTTTTATTTTGGGCCTTTGGATGTTATTGGCTGTGTGTGGAAACTGTTGCTATCGTTGCTAAGCTGCTTAACTAAATCCTTTTTGGAATGTCTCACATGTTGTCTTGCCTCATGTTCTGAGGCTATTTTACATACTCCTTAAACATATTACAATATATAATGTGTATGTATCATTTAGCAATGTTTTTTTCCATTTTATTTCTTGACTCTGCATTTTGACTATGAAAAACTAAACAAAATCGTTTATCGATTATCAAAATAAATAAAAAAAAAAAAAAATAAAATAAAAGAAAAGAACAAACAAGCCTTTATTCACTTATTCATTCCTTAAAAATTCCTTTTTCTCGTATTCAAGGGATTCTTAAACACTTAAGCACGTTGAGTAAAATATATAGTATTTCTCCATAGCGAATCCCAATTCTAAGCATGTAGAGTTAATGTCGAATGGACAACAGTTTAAGGAACGCTGTCTTATATTCCTATTCCTATTTATATTCTTCTTTTCTTTTGCATTCTAGTCGCGTATACGATGAAGGTACTATATATTCCCTTTTTCTTTCATTTAAAGTAATCCTTGTATCCTTTTTTATGTTTTATGATCAATCCTTTTGTTCTCTTCTCGTCTCTTCTCTTCTGTTCTGTTCTGTTCTTTTCTGTTCTGTTCTGTTCTGTTCTGGTCGTTTTGTCCATCCCTGCATATGTTGTATGTTTATGAAAGTCACAATAGTAAGTAGTTCGTTTCGCTTACAAAGTCAACAATGAAAGGACACCGAAAGGCCAAAACAGCAAAAATAAAGAAGTTGTTAATTTTAAGTCTGTTGACTTTTCATTCTCTTGCCCAAAATGTAAACAATTTGAATTTGAATTTGCTTATTGTTTTTGTGTTCTGTTCTATTCTGTTGTGTTGTGTTGTGTTGTGTTGTCTTCTTATTTATTTTATACGCACAAAATATACCAAAAATAAAGGCCTAAAAATTATTAATAGACTCAAGATATATAAAATTATTATACACAGTTTCCGTTATGAATATTTATGTTGATTTAGTTAGCCATGAATAGTTTCACCTGTTCGAGAAATGAATTGGGCACCATTGTGTCTCCTCATTGCAGTTTATAATGGATACAATGGTTTTTTTTTATAAATAAAAATTCGATTGTCTGATTTCTCCAATATATATTAAAGTACTTCGATAAATCAGATTATAATAAATTGTGCTTATACTCGGTAGATATGCTGACCATATCAAAACTATAAAACATAAGACAGAATTGTAATGGGGCACAAAACTTGCGGATTAATATGCGATATTTTTGTCCTTCTCCAAGGCGACCACCAATAAAAACAGAATAAACACCAATTTAACTCAATCCTTTTTCAGGCTTCACAATGATCATAAGGCTTCTAAGGTTGAGCTTGATGACCCTGTGGCAGGGTACATCAATGTTTTCATTCGATGTAAAACATCGAAAGCCCTACATCAATGATTTTCTATGTTTATCGATTACTTTTTTTTTTTTTTTTCAAAACAAATACAAATGAACAATATACGTCAGTAAATGTCATTTCATTTATTTGTTATATCAAGGGAACTTCAAATCGCCAAAAGGAAATCTGACCATAATTTGATATTCACCATTTATTGAAATATTTTATTATAATACCACAATTGACTTCTTTTGTTGAATTTCAACAATTTGGGAGCGCTCGCGTGGCGTGTACTGTTTCATGGTAAAAATCTGCTTGGACTGACGCTTCCAACGCGGTATGTCATTAAGCGATCTGATGTCTCTGTCAATAGATACAGGGTTGCCAGATGCCGTCGAATATGGGCAACCCTTTATTTAATACTAAAGTCTAAAGTTAATAAAACTTACAAAATTAAGATAAACATGAGGGAAGCACATGCTACTATGATTTCCGAATCTAAAAAATCATTAGTTTTGAAGACTTTAATCAGTGGCGGCGCTAGACCACACATAGGTTTCGGTTTTGCGAGGCCTCTTTCATTTCCCAGTTAAAAAGAAAACGATAAGTTGATTCAGATTGCATGAGTATGTAAGTATGGGTTTTATTGCTTATTATTATTTATCCTTATGTGGATACCAGTTTCGGTAACCTTATTCCGGACAATATATTGGATATTGTTGCTAATTACAATATTTAGTGTTATGTATATTTTATGTGTCTATGCGTGTGTCTCAGTGCATTTTCATTTTCATTGTTTGTTCAGGTAAATTAGGGTGGCAAATAGGCAAAAATCCATAAGTAAGAAATTGAAAAAATTCCATATTGGTCTGGCAACACCATGATGTACAAGATTGAGATAACAAATTCAAAATGCTCATATCCCATACTTTTACGAGGGTCTTGAATTTTATAAGGTTGGTGGCTATGGGTCAGCCACTTATAATGCCCAAATTTTAAGTCAATAGTACAAAAAAGAAAAAAGTTTTTCTAATAAGAACTTTCATTTGGATCCCGGTTTGTATGGGGGGTACCCCTCCTAGTATTCCGAGGGCCTTGAAATGTTCATGGTTTGTGAATATGGGTCAAAGACTTATAGTTTCCAAATTTCAGTTCAATAAGACAAAAAACAAAAAAGTTTTTCAAATAAGAACTTTAATTTAAAAGGGGGTTTGTATTGGAGGTACCCCTCCTGGTAACCCTAGGATCATGAAATTTATATGGTTGGTGGATACGGACCGGAAACTTATAGTGTCCAAATTTTAGTTTGATACGTCAAAAAACAAAAAAAACTTTTTCTAATAAAAACATTAATTTAAAAGGGGGTTTGTTGGGAGGTGCGAATAGACGGACCGACGGACACACGGACATGGCTAAATCAACTCGTCTCATCGAGCTGATCACAAATATATATACTTTATGTGGTCTACCATGTCTCCTTCTGTGTGACATGACAAACTTATAATACTATTTACTAACGTGAAGAGTATAAAAAACCATGAAAATAAATAAATAAGGATAATATGAAATATTATACCAGCATCTGATCCAATGGGGGAAATTTATTTGCAAATAGTAGCGAGCTATGCCCCTACCCACAGCCATGTGTGGTCAGAGATAAATAAACTAATAAACTACAATAATGCAGATAGTAAAGGTGACTGAACTCAACGACATCCAGTTCATTCAGCCTGCAGTGTGATCAGGAAGAATTACGTCTTGCTTAGGCATGATCTGTGTTCAGACTGACTTTAGCATCTGCATGTTATTTCTTATGTTCTGTTTAACAGAACGATCTATTTTCTAAAACGGGACATGGATGAGAAATAACAGTTGACGAATCACAAACTCATTAATTAGTGCGCTAAGCAGACTTACAAGAGTAGTGGGTACGAATCCCTCTCAAATCTGGTCCTGCACTTTTGTAATTTTCTCCAATCCTTCCTAAATCTCTCCCCTGAGCTGAAAGCCTTTCTCGCTATTGCTCACATTAATAACTAAACTGTAATTTTTTTTTTTTTTTTTTTTTATAATACTTATATATTTTTATATTTTTAAAAAAGGACAAAAGATATAAATAAACAATGTCAGATTACGGGTACGTAACTCACTACCCAGACCACTCTCCGACTCTATACAAATAACAGAACTTTTAATAACATTGTTAAACTTTTTTCGGAGGCCAACTCACTCGAAACTGGAAATCGATGCCTAGCACCGCCACTTTCTTTAATCACCTATGCTGTTTAGGTAAATTTTAAAGAAAGAAAAGTTTACTCAATCGTTCACCTTGCATTCTATTCTTTTATTGATTGACAATTTAAGCAGCCTTTGAAAATAATCGATCGGATGGAATCGAAGTCAATTTTATAAAGCTTAGGAAACTGATCTTTGAGATCACAAATCCAGATTTCGAACGGAATTTCCTAGAGTCTTTCTACAGAACTACGCAAATAAATTGATAATTTATCAGAAATTACATTCTCAGATTTTGTGTTGATTTCTAACTTTGTTAACTAATCAATGGTGGTCTCCCTAATTTTTCAGATTGATCTGAATAGAAAGAGGGTGAACCTAAAAAAATTAATTTTATCATTTTTTTTTTTATACGGTCAGCTAACAATAATAGACAATAAACAATCTGAAGATGATTCGTTGCTGTTTTTTTTTTTTAATAGAAAAATTATTTGTCAAAACATCGATCGAATCAGTCCAATGTATCGACGGTAAATATCTAAAAGATTCGAAACATCTATGTTTATTGAATATCCCTATTCATATATGGCTAGTTTTCTGTTTGTTTTATACTCGTAGAAGATACTTAGGATGAGATGAGTTACTGTTACAGTTGTCAAAGTTGGCATTAAAACCATTTCTTTAAATTTACTAAGTACTAAGTATTTTCAAGACTTAAGTTGTCTCCTGTTAGTATTAAATCAGATATATCTCTCTCTCTCTCCCGCTCTCTCTCTCGCTCTGTCTAAATAATTTAAATAATTTCAGTTAACCAAAGTGCACTTGAGAATTATTGTACATTAAGTAACCTTGCTTATGACATCATGGTCATATCTTATAAAATTCTACAAACCAAGCAACCCAAGTAAAGCCAAATGTGGCAAGTGAACCATATAACGTACAAATGTTTGTATGTGTGTATGATACAAACATACTAAATGAAGAAGACAATTTTCATGAAAATTTAAGCAAGTTTTCTTATATGTTTTTTGTAATTTTTTCATAAACTTTTGGAATATGTTCGCTTTGTCGCTTTGTGTCGTCTTCAATGTGTCGTAAATGTCGCTCTCACGCCTTATTAACGTAAATTTCACGTTCCAATGATACTTTAATTAGTACCATAACAATAACACACACACACACACACACACACACACACACTCACATGCACATCTACTCACATTTTTGTATACATATGAATGTATCTATGCATATATGTATGTGTATATGTCTTAACATAGATACAATGAAAAATGACAAAGCAGTATTCACTTGATGTTAAGGTTGTTTTTTCCTTATTTTATACTATAATACATACATATTCCCTCTTTCACCCACTACTCATTCTTATTCTTATTCTTCTTTTTCCTTTTGTCACTCTTCCTATTTCTCTGTTTCATCATATATGAATCTCTCCTTCTCTATTGTTTTCCCCACAATTTTTCCTTCTCACAATTTGGTGTAGTTCGAATTGAAAACAGAAATACAAAATAAGAATTACATGAATGAATATTGTATTTTATAATTCACTTTCTATACCTTTCACTACCTTTCACATAAGTTGCAATAGGTATTATTAATTGGATATAATGTTAGTCACGTAAATACTGGGGAGTGTGGTTACAAGACATCCATATACGAGTATACATATATCTATATAGATTAAGCCCTGTTTGCGCTTTTGTTGCTATGCATGCTCGAGTTAAATAATCTAACGAACTGACAAATAGATTTTATTTCACATAAAAAGTAAAGGCAGACATGGAAAAATCAAACATTGAATAGTATTATAAGTTTTTCATGAAGTTTATAACACACAGAAGGAGACATCGGAGACCCCATAAAGTATATATATTCTTGATCAGCGCTATGAGGCGAGTTGATCCAGCTATGTCCGTCTGGCTGTAAGTAAGCAAACTAATCCCTTAGCTGAACTTTTACACGGAGCTTTCTTTTTATCATACGCAGTACATTTGTCGGAATCAGCCGAATCGGATTACTAGGGGGGGGGGAGGGGGTTTTCGGGTGCCCCCTATACAAACCAGGATCCAAATTAATATTCTTTTTAAAAAAAACTTTTTTGTTAGTTTATTATCGACTTGAAATTTGGACTCTATAAATTTCTGACACGTATTCACCAACTATATAAATTTCACAACCCCTAGATTACTAGGATTATCTCTCATTTAAATCCTAAATTTAAATTAATGATCTTATTAGAAAAACTTTTTTGTACTCTTAAATATTTGGACTCTATAAGTTTCTGACACGTATTCACCAACCATGTAAATTTCAAAACCCTAGGAACACTATAAAAGGTGTGAATAGTATTACAAAGCTTAATCTTTTACTTGCTGGTTTTTTATTACAATTTATATAAAATGAGACCGATCAAACCAATTTTAAATTAATACTTATGTATGTAGTATAACTGCCAAATAAACTTGTGAATATTATGAGTTTTTATATCGACAATATCTGTATTTCTTAAGAAAATAACGCCACAAATCAATCAAATTTGAAAGAGGATTTTCATACACAAACTAAGCAATAATTTCAGGTGAAAGGTATATTGTAGTCTTCGGTGAATGGAAATTAATATGTTCTGAATGGTTTTGTTTTTGTTAAGTGAAACGAAATGAAAGCAACAGGAACCATGAATTATTTGTAGGGCTCTGGCTCATTGTTATTGTGGTAGTTATTTTTTTCTGTTCCTGTTCCTGTTCATGTTCATTTTGTTGTTTTTGTTTTTGTTTTTGTTTTTGTTTTTGTTGTTGTTGTTGTTGTTGTGGTTGGAGCTTTTACATACAATTACACTAAATTAAGTTGGTTATTTAATTGTGATGAGAATACATTTAGTCATGTTCACTCCTCCTGTCTGTCTGTTATAGTTGCTGACTATGTGTTGATTCGGAGTTGTTGACACACTCCGGGAGGCCTCTAAATACAGAAAAACTCCTTTCAAATCAAAATCCTAAATAATAAATGCTATTCAAACTGATTCATTAAACTTTTACACCACATATTCCTGATCAACTTACAGTTCACCACTAAACCGTCGTTCAGTCAATACTTCTATTTTTCCCTTTGAAATCTATTACAGAGTCTTTACGAAAGATTTATATAATAGGCCATGTAGACAGAACTGAATCACGATGATACAATTTGGCTTTTAGACAGTCCATTTGGTATCATGAACAGCTGTTTTTTGTTATGGTTATATTACACACACATGAGACATTGTGGATTAACAAGTCTTACAGCTTCCTTTTTCATTCATGCTAATTATTTTATTAAAATTTAAAAAAAAAAAAAAAAAAAAATTATATCAATATGGATTTTACTTCAGGCTTTTTTTTTTTGTGCCATGATCAGCTGCTTTATGTTACCTCGCAACTTTTTGATTCAACGATGATTCGAATCACATTCTACAACAAAAACATCTGAATGACGTCATTTTCGTTGTGGTTGTTGTATTAATTAAATTAATAAATATAAAGGCTGCTTGATAATGGCTTATTAAGACAACACAAAATAATATCAGATTAAATTAGATAAGAACTTTAATATCTTTATGAAAATTAATTAATTGTTTTATTAAAAATCATTAATATCTGTTTCTGCAAACATAAGATATGATTGAAATCATTCAGAAAATATAAAAAAAACAACTTTGGCTATGCCGTAGTTGTAATGCTCTTCACGCCTCTGATAGTAGTTCGAGGATCTTGAAATTTATATGGTTGGTGGATATAGATCAGATACTTATATTGTCCAAATTTCAGTTCCATAGTACAAAAAACAAAAAAGTTTTTCTAATAACAACTTTCATTTGGATCCCGGTTTGTGTGGGACAGTCAGACGGACAGACGGACATGGCTAGATCAACTCGTTTCGTTGCGCTGATCAGTAATATATATATACTTTATGTGTTCTGTGATGTCTCCTTCTGTGTCTTACAAACTTCATGACAAACTGATAATACTAAATAAATCATAAAGTAGAAATACTCGTTGCAACTGTTTTGCATAAAAGTTAATTAAAAATTCGATGAAACCGAAATGAAAATTTTATTAATTTCACATTATCCATTTTCTGTTTTTGTTCACTAAATGAAAAACCGAGAAAAAAAAATCTATCAATGAGGCTTAATTAATAGCTCAATGTAGCTATGAGTTTATGTGTGTGTGTGTGTGTGTGTGTGTGTGTGTGTAATTATAAATTATTATTAGACTAAAGTAAATAAAAAAATAAAAAAAAAAACAAATTGATTGACCAAATACAAGTATGTGTTTTATTACAAATTTGTTATGCTATTGATTTATGTTATAATAGTTTCGAAAAGTAATAAAAATGAAAAATTATGTAAATGAGGATTTTATTCTGAAAAGTAGTAAGAATGGATTTATTAAACCATTTGCAACCACAAACAAAACACAACTAATTTAAAATTTTAATCGGATTGTATTGTTTAGTTTAGTTATATCATCAATTTTATAAAATAAGGAGCTTGCATGAATTCTGGTCATTTATTTTTATTATAAAAAGAGATAAATTTGTACAATATATGAATTATTAAAAATATTTTCCATTATTTTCTATAACTTTTTTCCACCATTTTGAACACATGGCAATATAGCGTCGAAAGAACGATGGTGGTTTGGCATCTATAAAATCATTGATCCATTTTCGTACTTCTTTAGTATTTCGAAAACTGTGTATCAACAAAGCCAGGCATCATGGATCTAAACAAGTGATAATCAATAGTCGCTCTATATCTGGTGAATACACTGGGTGCGGCAGAACTTTCCATTCGAGAAGCAACAGTTTATCCTTTACAACTCTTGCAACGTGTGTCCGTGTGGCTGAGCGTTTTTATGCAAGAGAATGACTTTGCGTCTCTTGCTCACTAATGCTGGCCTTTTTAGCAACAATGCGTTCTTCAAATGCTTCAATTGTTGGTAGTGCTCACCAGTCACAGTTTCGTTCGTTTTTAGAAGTTCGTCATTCACTACACCTTACTGATCCCACCATATGCACAGCATAACCTTATGACCATGGATATTCGACTTCGGTATCGATGTGGATGGTTCATTTGGGATTTTTATAGTAGATCCAGTTATCATCGCTGGTCACAATACGCCACAGTTAGGTTAGGTTAACGTGGCAGCCCTCAAACGAGAGCCTCACTAAGGCACAAAGACAAGATTATGGCCCATTGTGATACCAGTGAAGTGTTGACACGACACCCCTTAGTCCGCTGCGGAGAACCACTTGGATTCCAAAATGAACATAGCTATGTTCTTAATTGGTAGGAGTTATATTTTGGTTAAGTTGGAGAGGAACATAGAGCCTAAGTGGTTCCGTCTTCTTCTAGCGAGGGATGGACACTGGCACATCAGATGAAGCACAGTCTCCTCCTCTTCTTCTGAGCCACAGCTACAGCAAAAATTGTTTATGCGGAAGGCCAAGTTTTCCAACATGTTTGTCTATAATGTAATGACCCGTTAGTATGTTTATGGTCTTGCTAATTGAGGTTCTGCCGAGATTGAACAGGTGGCCGGTTCGTTTCCTGTTCATGTTAGACCAACATTCGTGTGGGCATGGCACCAGGCAATAGGCATATAGCTGACGAATCAAAATGCAAATCGCAAATTCGAAATGTGTCGTTATATTGCGTAGGATGATGTTGGTAAGCGAAATTTTTTTATTTGTCCACCCTCGCAGTTTGGGACACAACATTATTCTTCATTTGAAACCAACAAGGAATTATCTTCCATATCAAAGTTTTGGTTTTCTAAAACTTCGCTGGTTTCGCTTGCCTCTTCCACATGCATTGATGTTGAGTCATCATCATGACCCAACATTCGTGTGATCATAGGCTATTTAAATATAGATCTGAGGGATCGAAATGCCACTCACAAATTCTATAACCTATGCAAATATCAACATGCAAATAATCTCCACAAACGATCACAAGTCATATTAGCATTGTACACAAATTATTATATTTTTAAATTTTGTTATCTGTAAAACTGTGTGTATATGAAGCTTTAAGCTCAACAAAAATAGACCAGCAACGGGAAGCAAAAGAAATGTACATATAATTTATAGAACTACTTACTATATACACCATCCGAATTGCTGAGTATGCGGTCGTAATTTTTTTAAGCAATTTAATATAAAGTGAAGTAAGCTTTGATAAGACTACAGTTGGTTTTATTTTTTGTATTTTATTTTTTTGTTGTTTTTTTTTTTTGTTATAAAAAAAGAATTTTCCACTTTCTACAAAATTGATATGGTAATAGAACAACGACGACTATAACAAAGTTGTCATCGTCGACAACATAATTCATTTCTTCTTCGTCATGAGTTGATGCCTTGAAGCTTTTATAAGTAAGATATGAAGAAGCCTTACTGCATATGTATATATGTATATATAGTACATACATATCTATACTTGTATACTTTTTCATCTTTAGATGTGCATTGTACAAAATGTACATATAAGTACATAAATATAGTATGCTACTTGCATGGATGTATGACAAGAAGATATCTAGATAGGTAGAAGTACAATGTTATGGTTCTTATTTCTATATATTGTAGATACTATGCCACAAATGCATAAATATATATGTACATATGTATATACGTATATGTATGTATGTACAAACTTGGAGTTGTATAATTTTTAAGTTTTCTTTACTTCACACTGCATTCGCTTTTGATGCTGTCTATGTTGCCTTTAGCACTATAAGTTTTCCTTTACTTTTCCTATTTGATTTTTCACAATTTTGTCGCAATATTTTCTGTAAATTTCTTTTCTTTTTTTTTTTCATATTTCTTTTTCTCTCATTTTATCTTTGAACAGTTAAACATACACAAAGTACTTATTTTCAAAGCATAAAATTCACAAAAAAAAAAAAAAAATAAAAATAAATAAATTTAATGTATCTGCTTTGGTTCCACCGCAACTATATACAATATGATCCACCATTTCAACCATTTCCCAGCTATAAAAATGAAGAATTTATCCTAAGAGAAGTTAAGACGAATATGTTTTATGTATTTTTATTGTAACTTTATATCATATAGACAGTTATATTAAATATTTTTAAATCCATTAGAATTGTTAGATGAACAGATTGTATAGTTGAATTTCTGAAAAAGAAATCACTTAAGATATTAAAAATATAAAGCATATCGTACAATGAATCATTTACCTATCATACTCGTATATGTGAATATTTATTATATAATATGATCAGCTAAATTATTAATAATCTCTCTAATTATTTTCAGAGATTTTCTGTTACACAATTCAAACAAATAACATGATAAATTTATAATACGTATACGTCTATTGTATTTTAAGCGTGCAACATAATCCTTCCTTACATTAAAAAAAAAAAAAACAAAATCCCCCAACTGCTGAAATTGACTGAAATATTGACGATTTTATAAATATTTTTTTTTATTTGGCGCAAAATATTCTGTTATTGTTATAATTTTTTTCCTCTCTGACTGCATGCAAGAGTATTGCGCTCTTCGTTCTATTCTTTCGATATATGATGTTCTTTGAAGCAACATCAAAAACAGATCGCAGCAGCAGTGAAAAAATTGCTCTGCTACCCGTGCTAAGCTGGCGAGTTGCTAGTAAATAAATAAAGAAAAAAATCAATACAAAATAAATTTCACAAATATGCAGCAAATGAAAAATGATGATACCCCACTAACATTATATTATATAGATACATCACATATACATTAATGTATTTATATACAGTTGCATATACAATATATCATAAAACATTATAATAAGGAATATATAAAAAAATATAAAAAAATCAGCCAAGTCTGAGTCGGACTCGCAAACGGAGGGTTCCGTGCACCATCGTACAAGATTTTTTGCTTGATATATAAAATAATGTTTATATTTAATAGCCTAAAAGTATACTACAATTAACAGCTCAAAGTATATTACAAAAAACAAAAAATTGTTAAACAAAAGTTTAAATTAAAGAACAATGCTTCTTAAAATGTATATTTTGAGTATTTGTCGTTCTACTTCACTTTCACTTTGTGAAAATTCCAACTATCTACCTATTGCGGTTCATGAGATAGAGCAGGAGACGAAAGGACGGACGGACGGACATTGTAAGCTTAGTAATAGGGTCCCTATGGGTACGGAACCCTAAAAAGACTAACTTTGGCTATGCCGACGTTGTAATACTCTTCACGCCCCAGCTAGTGGTCCGAGCTCTTGAATTTTATAAGGTTGATGGCAATGAGTCAGACACTTATAGTGTCCAAATTTTAAGTCGATAGTACAAAAAAGAAAACAAAAAATTCTAATAAGAACTTTCATTTGGATCCCGGTTTGTATGGGTGGTACCTCTCCTAGTCAGTCCGAGGGTCTTGAAATTTATCATGGTTTGTGGATATGGGTCAGAGACTTATAGTGTCCAAATTTCAATTCGATACGTCAAAAAACAAAACAGTTTTTTCTAATAAGAACTTTCAATTTAAAATGGGGTTTGTATGGGAGGTACCCCTCCTGGTAACCCTAGGATCATGAAATTATGTAATATGGTTGGTGGATATGGATCAGAAACTTATAGTGTCCAAATTTCAGTTCGATACGTCAAAAAACAAAAAACTTTTTCTAATAAGAACATTAATTTAAAAGGGTGTTTGTATGGGAGGTACCACCTCCCCCCCCACCTAAATGATCCGATTCGGCTGATTCACAAACTTGACTGGCGTTTGGTAAAAAGAAACTGATGTAAAAATTTAGCTCTGTATCTCAAAAACTGAAGTACTAGGAGTGCGAACAAACGGACAGACAGACGGACATGGCTAAATCAACTCGTCTCATCGAGCTCATCACAAATATACGAGTATATTTTATGTGGTCTGCGATGGCTCCTTATGTGTGTTACAAACTTATAATAATATTCACTAACGTGAAGAGTATCAAAAGGGAACCGAATAGTAGTACGAGCGATTAACGGTGTCTAACTGATGATGTTATGATGCCTCCCAACGAAATTATTTAACAACATAGTAAATTTAACAAAACAATTAATCTACTAAACCTTATTATATATTAAATGTATTGTATTAAAATGAAGGAAAATACAAATTCAATTTAACTGATTATTTGAATTATAGAAACAACAAACAATAAAACAAACAAAAATTATGAATAAAATTCAACAGTTTTCCATATACAAAATTTATTTTAACTTATATACATGGCTTTGAAAATCATTTCATTAGTTTCATTTACTGCTCAATCTTAGAAAAGTTTTAATTTTAAAAGATTTTTAAAACAATACAACTAAACAACAAAATTTCTGGTGGAAATATTTAAGTAAGTAAGTTATTTTTTAATACGATGGTCAATACACGGTAATAGTTAACAACCATCATAGTTCTAGCGTAATTTTCTTAAAATGGCGGATCAAAACGATAATAATGTTCAAGGAATTGGAGGAGCTCACCAACCTCGCCAACCTCGCCAACCTCGCAATCATATTGACGAAGCTGTAGATGCAGCAATTGACGCAGCCATAAATGCTGTTTTCCACTTAGGACGCCAACCTGATGAAGAGCCACGCATCATTTACAATGCTGCTCTTGAATATATTGATGTAGCACTTCAACCAATTCCCATCCCTCAGAGGATAGAAAGACTAAGACTTTTACGAAGGGAAATTTGGAGGGAGTTGGTAGCATTAAGCCCTGATATACCACCTGGCGGTTAGAAACAAAATTTGTACAAGAATTTCCCACGAATTATTTGTTTTAAGAACTTCCTCTTATAATATAATTTTAATACAAGAACTTACAAAATTCCATCTCGATAGATTTTTGTAATTTAACACGCATATAAATTAACAGTTGATTAAGGTTAGAAAGGTATTATTTTGCCTATTGTCGTTAGATAAATAAAAGTCTAAAATAAATATTCGTTCGACCTCATTGAGTCAATAATAACATATCTGGTTTAATATGAGTATATCGCCTTCTTACATGAAGCAGATCAGAATATTTTGAAGAAAGATGCTATTAAGCACTTTACAAATCTCATTTTAGCAACTTCACTTTGTTCATTTTGAACTAAAAGAAATGTATGATGCAGCTAATATTCATAGAATATATTTTAAGATGTTATAAATTCCACTAGAGTACTTGGTTTAGAGACTGTGCCATCGATGTTAGTGTTTCCATATCTTGTTAGCTTGTAATTTTAATTATAAGTCAACAACAACTACAGTGTGGCGCAATAGAACGTGCATTTATTAAGTATAGGCTAAAAAAATAAATACAAAAGGTATAGTTGAAATAAAAGATAGAATGATTAGGTACTTAAATGTAGTTTATTTTTTCAAAATAATGTCATCTATATGACGGCCCTCTCGAAGACGGCACTCCTCTAAACGCGATCGCAGATTTGTGAAAACTCTTGTCAATAAATCTGGGATGATTGCTGCTATTTCTCCACGGATATTTTCCTTTAGTTGACTGATGTTCATCGGATTGTTCATGTAGACTTTATGTTTGATTCTCGTCATTCCAATAACGATAATTTTTTAGGTTTACGAACCCATTCAAATGGAAATGAGCCTCGTCAGAAAGAAGGATGTTGTGAAAAGTGGAAAATCGACTAAGCATTTCTTCAGCAAATGCCATCCTTGCTCCGAAGTCGGACTCTTTTAATTCCTGTGTTAACTGGATCTTATAAGGATGCAGTTTAAGATCCAACTTCAAAATTTGCTGTAAACTTCATCGCGAAAAAAGATGACGCAATATGCAAGTTCTATTGCGCCACCCTGTATATAAATAAATAAATTCCCCAACCTTTTATCCTTGATTTTCTGAATCCAATGAATAATGTAAAAGCCTTTGCAGACGATATAATCTTCTACTCCCCGGGAGTTAAAATAGATTGTATCAATACACAATTTCAGAAAGACTTTATTGCAATCGAAAAATACGCAAATAATTCGCATCACAAAATTAATTTAAGTAAATGCGAAGCTATTCTGTTCCGACCCCTGGTCTTAAAATGTTAATGGTTTGTGGATATGGGTCAGAGACTTATAGTGTCCAAACTTCAATTCAATAAGTCAAAAAAAAAACGTTTTCTAATAAGAACTTTAATATAAAAGGGGGTTTGTATGGGAGGTACCCATCCTGGTAACTCTAGGATCATGAAATTTATATGGTTGGTGGATGTACCAGAAATTTATAGTGTTCAAATTTCAGTTCAATAAGACAAAAAACAAAAAAGTTTGTCTAATAAGAACTTTAATTTAAAAGGGGTTTTGTATGGGAGGTACCCCCCTCAGTGGTCCAATTTGGCTGATTTACGAGCTTGCTCGGCGTTTGATAAAAAGAAACCTATGCACAAAATTTCAGCTCTCTACCTCAAAAACTGAAGGACTAGGAGTGCGAACAAACGGACAGATGGACCGACGGACAGACGGAAATGGCTAAATCAACTCGTGTTACAAACTTCATGACAAACTTATAATACTATTCACTAACGTGAAGAGTATAAAAAGGACTCAAGATTTGTTGAAACTTTGAAGACGTGAAGATAATTGTTGGTATATAGTTCTAGGTGAGGGTAAGAAATAATATTTATACCTTTAGCAAATTTTGTTTATTTTATCATAAATATGGTGTACTATACATTTGCCTTGCAATGTGTGGACAAATTAATAAAAAGTTAGTAAAATATGGTAAAGCAAATTTATGTTCACGCCATCCAAAAAGAAAGAAAGACATAGTAGTTTAATTTCAATCCTATGAAATCTACTAGGAAACAGAATGATATATTTAAGCCACCTACCCATATAAACCTCTATAACACTGAACACTGAACTTCACAATTAGAAACAAAATATTAGATATACCTGGTTTGGTTATCTAAAGTCCAAAAGCATTTTTGGGGATCGTATATCATTAAAAACATAAACTTAACTCCCAACTTTTCAGTTTTTTATCTTTATACATATTATAAAACAAAGTCCCTTTGCCGTTTCTGTCTGTCTGTCTGAACGCGATAAACTTTAAAACTGCCGTGTGAATTTTCATATGGTTTTCAACAATAGACAGAGTTATTTCATTAATACGGTTATAGGTTTATATTTTATTAAGATTTTTCGGTTAATGGCTGAAATATGATGTTCATTTCCATTACTTTCCAAAATCAAAGCAGTGAACTGTGTTAACCACATAATCAAATTGTCAATAATGTCGTAGACGTAATGTGGTGAAGCCATTCTAATATTGAAAAGGTTTAGAAATCTTTTGTTGTAATGCTACAGTGCAAAGTCACTTGAAAAAGATTATAAATATAATAATGTCAACGTGTTGTTATTTGCAACTCCTCTGAAGAGTTGGAAGACCAAATAAAGTGAGTAAATATCACAAAAAACATAAGTAAATATCACTTTACAAATTACAAACATTGTAATTTAAATATTTTATTTAATTTACTCATTTGATTAAAGCTTATAATAATAATAATGGAGAAAATGAAAAGGGAGAAATAAATAGAAAGTATTAAATAAGCTGGAGGTCAGAAAAGAAGCGACAAAGCAAATAATAATATATATAAAAAAAGAAATAATTTAAAATGCGAAAATGAATGTGCACATAATCCAGAAATGACAAAAAGTGGAAACCCTTTTAATTTTATCTTCTGCATAGCAGTATCACACACAACTGAACTGAGCTGAATTGAATTGAACTGAACTAAGTTGAGTTGAGTTAAGTTGTGTCAGTGTGAATACACTGAGAAGGTATGGGGTAAGTCGGGAGTATCATCCTATTTACTACAAATGTTGCCGCCAACATTTTGAAATGAGTCAATCTGAGTAAAACCAAATCAAACCAAACCAAACCAAACCAAACTACTGCAAGTTCCAAACTTAAACAAACACAAACGAAACATAATATCGAATCGTGAAGTCACATTGCATGGACCCACTGAAGTTGGCAACCAAGTAAGCCGTGTGTTTGCTATTCAGACAACTGCATATGGCTAAGAATCGACGTCAATGATGATGATGATGATGATGATGATGATGATGATGACGGTGATGATAAAAGAGATGCCGATGCATGGTGATGATGGTAACGACAATTTTTGTTTGCTTTTTTTCACATACAATATTATTTATGTAAGTAAATACACTAAAGGAAATTCGTTGATATGAAAAATTATAGCAAACAAAAAAAAAAAAAAACATTACAATATTTAATCTAAGAATTTTATAAAAATACTTAGCATATTGTCAACTGAAATATTTATTTCTTTATATTCATATAATAAATAAATAGTAAATCCTGAAAACGTTTGAATCAATAAGCCGCCATATAATCTGCTTAGTCCTTTTTATAAATATAAGTTTCATATGAAAAACTTTAGTATTCCCCAACATTTAGAATTAGTTTTGATATCATCTAAAAGAGTTAATTATTAATTAATTAATTTGATACTTATTTTTCTCATTTAAAGGTAATAAATGTATCCACTTGAGAGGATATTAAATTCATCACTAAATTCTCTCTCTTACACTTTGAGTATCAACAAAGAACACAGTTTTAGTATAAAAAAATAAAATTATAATTTTAGTTAAGTTCTTGTAGAATACTTTTAGGAGTTTGGGTTGCTTGTATATCCAAGATTTCAGGAACTGGGACACATATCGTAACCAAAACTATTCTATATTCAAGTCGAGAATCAACCATACACATTCATAAAATTTTAATGCAATCATATAAACATACGAACAATTTAAAACACTAATTTTTTTTATATATAAAGAAGATATTTTTTATTAATCTTTAATCTGTTTCTTTAATTTCTCTATTAAAAAGTATGTACATATGTAGTACATGTATAAGGTATATAATCTTCAATGGAACTGAATGTGAATGTGAATGTGATGTTTTTCCCATTTTGTGATGTTGTGTTTATTTTATTGGTGTTGATGTTGGTAGATTTTATACAATTGAAATTTTGTAATTATTCAAATCGGATTTAAATACAGGAACCAGAGACAGATAGCATAGTACACCAGGGCACCAGGGCATAACACAGAGCAGAACAGAATAGAACAGAACTGAACAGAACTGAACTGAACTGAACTGAACTGAACAGAGTTGAGCAACAATCAGACAGCGAACACAAGTTATATGTGTAACTATGTAAAAACGGAAACCAACAAGCGGAAACTAATACACACACTCACTTACAGAAGATACACATATGTATTTATTTATGTATGTATGTATGTATGTATATTCAGATATAAATACTACAAAAATCTACCTACCAAATATATACTATACTATTCTTGTCTTACCTCACATTGTACATATTAATAGTATAATAGTAGTATAACTAAAGAATGTAGGTAAATGGAAAGCTTTTGAACAAAGCAAGGCACAGCAAGTGTACGAAGGATTCACAAAGGAAATAGTATAACCTACACCTAGTAGTATGAATGGCATAGAAAAAAACGTTTAGCAAGGCGACAGGTTGTGTCATAAAATAAACATAGACAGCCAACTTGTATGACAAATTTGATATTAGTTGATTGCAATTTGATGCAAAGTGACTCAAAGTTGAACGCCATTTCATTTTTGAGTATCATGAGTACATAAAATTAGAATAAATGAATTACTCATTCAGTTGGGCAAAGAAAAGCAATAAAAAACAAAAAAAAAAACACAATTTACAAATTTATGATATTTACAATGGGAAAAATCTACAGAAATTAAATTATCTTTCAAATTAAGCAAACTAATCATACATATTGATTGTCTAAGTCTAACTTTACTGTTGTTGTACAGCAAAAAACACATAAAGAATAAACATGATGAGTGAGACGCTACAAATACTCATAGCATAGCATCGCATCGCGGTCCATAAGGCGTTAGTTTCACATTGTTCTTTCAGTCAAGTTGACGACGACGACGACAATGACATTAAAAATCGCGTAATTAGAACAGGTGCATGTCTCATGTATGCGATTTCATAATTTTATATAAGACTTAAGACAATGTCTATTTTACCGTATCCCACCCTACTCTCTATACCATTATCTCTATTTTCAACTAAACAGAATTTGTCATTGTCGTTGTCGTCATCGTCAACTTTAACGTTAAAATTATAGTCTTGACAAAGAAAAGAAAAGCAAACCAAACCAAACCAAACCAAATCCAAGAAAAATGAATTCATTTTATAGCGTTAACTTGCTTTACGCCATTGAGTTGTGCCCCAAACCCAAATTGACTTAACCACACAGTGTTTCATTGTTTGTGAGTCTGATTATGGAACTTTCATATATCGCATAGTGTTGTCTATGACTTTGTTTTGTTCTTCGTAATGCATATCAAAATATTAAAATAGAAAGACGCCATCAGAGAAATAAGTAAAATTTAATAGCTACAGAAATTTGTTTGATATGATGCACTGTGGATTTAAAGCTGAACTGCTGTCTAAATATTGCAGATGGATGAGGTTGTTTTTCTTCTCATAGATAAGGCCATCGAATTGGACTTTTTCGGCCCATGATTTAAGCAATTAATATTCAAACATAAGGCATGAGCTGTATATATATGAAGGAAAATTCTGTAAAAACTAATCTTTGTATGGAATAAATATGCTTTTAATTTTTATATTTTATATCTTCAATACTATGCTATGGCTAGACGACTACTACGACTACTACTACCCAGGACAATCAAAATGCGCTAAGCAGTTCACGGAGTCATATCGCCACATAATTCTACCAGTTATTATCTCTAAGGTATTTAACAACTTGTAATAAGAAGACTAATTCCTCCAATGCCGAAGTTCTAATACTCTTTATGCCCTTCCTAGTGGTCCAAGGGTCTTGAAATTTACATGGTTGGTGAATATGGGTGAAAAACTTATAGTGTTCAAATTTCAAGTCGATAGAACAAAAAACAATAAAGTTTTCCTAATAAGAACTTTAATTTGGACCCTGGTTTAAATGGGGGGTACCCCTCCTAGTCGACCAAGGGTCTCGCAATTTAATTTGTTTGTGGATATGACTCAGAATCATAGAGTGTTCAAATATCAAGTTGATAGTGCAAAAAACAAAAAAGCTTTCCTAATAAGAACTTTAATTTGGATTCCGGTTTGTAATCTAATTGTCCAAATCGGCTGATTCCGACAAATGTATTGATTTGTGCTTTTTAGCTCAAAAACTTAGGGACTAGTGTACCGAAATACAGATGCCCAAACGGACATACGGACATGGCTAAATCAACTCGTCTTTTCGTGCTCATGAAGAATATATGAGGTATCCGATGTCTCCTTCTGTGTATTACAAACTTCATGACAAACTTATCATGTTAACAGTTAAAAAAAAAAAATCAGCCTAGTGTGAGTCGGACTCGCACACGAAGGGTTCCTCACCGTCGCATAAGATTTAACACAATGTATGCAAATTTGTTTTTGTCGCAAAAGTGAAATATTCAACAGCCTAAAAGTATAAAAAAAAAAAAAACTATCCCCACGTTTCTTGTATTGGGACCTCACTATTTTTTTACCTTTATTTTATTTTTAGTATTTGACGCTCCACACACAATTGAATTAATAGGGTCCCGTTGGCACCCATTGGGTGGGGAACCCTAAAAAAAGAGAGAAATCTATTACATCTTTCTGGGTAGATCGTATGGATGAAGCGGTTGAGGGTAGATGCCAGCGGGTTAGAATGATTCAAAATCTTTGAATGATGTTGGCTGCTATATTTAATGATCACCTTTAGAACCATTCAGATCTATGATCTCTGTGCAGAGTGGTATATCGAACGAGCCAAGGGGCGCCCGGAATCTTGTTCTGGCACGCCTTCAGTTTGTTAATGCTATAGGCAGCTGCACTGCCCCATATTTGAATGTCATAGCGCCAAGTAGGTGCCACCACATGTAAAAATATTAAACTTTGGTTTGATAACGATAGTTTATTGGAAGGGCAGTGAAGCCAGTTCTGTTTCCTAATCCTTTGATGGCAGCGAGCCGCAACCATCTTTGTTGTGAGCATGCCATGTGAGGCGTTTATCCAGTATCAGATTTAGATAATGGATTCGCTCCATCTGTAGAATAATGTTTTCATTGTAGATTGCAACCGGACAAACGCATTTTCTCAGAGACAAGGTGCAGTTACATTAGAATAGATAAAAGTAAAAGGAAGATACTTGATTTGTATTATTACAAAAAAACAACTCTTAAATATTTGTAACAATTTCGTTTCGTTTCGTTATTTTTTTTTTTTACTACTATTAAGTATACTGCCAGTGGCGGCATTTGGGGGTGGCGAGCAGGGCAACCGCCCGGGGCCTCGCGCAATCGCGCAACAACCCAAGTAGAAAAATATTATATAACTCACGTCACGCAACTCGTGCTATCTGCGTGGAACAAAAAGTGGTGTCCGGAAACTTTTGAAGCAATGCAGCAACTTACAATTATTTCTAATCGTACGAGACAAATCTGATATTGATGGACATGAATTATATGAAGAACTGAATATGTTTATCCGTTTATATGAAGGAAACGATGACATTGTTTCGGTGTTGAAATATTTTAAAGAAAAAAACTTTACGGAAGTTACACTTCCCTATCGAAGTAGTCCTGAGAATTATAGCCACGACACCTGTTACAGTTGCTTCTGCAGAAAGAAGTTTTTCGAGATTAAAAATTATTAAAACATATCTGAGGAATACTATGACACAAAAGCGGTTCTCAGCACTTGCTATTATTTCAATTGAAAATGATGTAGCTTATTCGTTAAATTAATGGTTTTAGTGTTGGAAAAAGCCGCAAACATAATTTCTGAATTTCTGAATTTCTGAATAATAAAAATAATAATAACTTGTTATCTTTGTGTATATTATTTATTGTTAATTTCCAATAAAAAATTGTAAAGCTCTAAATTTATTTATTAATAACTTTGCAGCATTTCTCGTCAAGTATCATCATTAAAACTAATTCCACAAAGACAAGGTCCTCGCAAAGATCTACCCGCCCGAAACGTCGCAAAGACCAAGGCCGCCCATGCTTTTAATGTATTGTATGTATAAAAAGCCTCATTTTATTAGCTTTTGCTCACTCATTATTCTGAAGAACTTTTTACGTAAGACGTGACGATAAAGAATCTGACATCAAGGCCATCTAAGCTGGAGTACCCCAGGGTAGTGTGATGGCACCCATTCTCTATACGCTCTTCACTGCTGATCTACCTATTTCAAGTGATGAAAGAAACCTGGTTGCAACATATGCAGATGACACTGCTTTTTTGGCTACTGATAGCGATCCTGGGATAGCTTCAACCATTTTGCAGAACCAGATAAATATTCTGGAACCGTGGCTCAAAAAAAGATGAAACATTGCCATGAACACAGAAAAGTCAATTCATGTAACCTTTACCATGAATCTCAAGAGCTGCCCTCCTATTAATGTTAATGGAGACACGATTCCGGAAAGCACAACAGCGAAATACCTTGGACTAACTCTCGATAGGAGGCTATCTTGGCAGCCTCACATAAACTTGAAAAGGAAACACCTCGACCTAAAACTAATAAAAATGTCCTGGCTCTTAAGATCAGGCTCGCAGCTAAGCATGAAAAACAAGTTGTTACTCTATAAATGCATACTTATACCGGTGTAGACTTATGAATTACAGCTCAGGGGTACTGCCTCCAACTCAAACATTGAGATTCTTCAAAGGTTTCAGTCAAAACTACTACATAGACTTGTTGGTGAGAAACTAAACTTTACACCGAGTTCTACAGACACCCACGATCCGTGAGGAGATTGCAAGAATCAGCAACAAAAGTATCTCCAGGCTGGAAAGTCATGACAATCACCTTGCAGTCAACCTGCTTGACAACTGGATTTGCCGTTCAGAGTTCCTATTTAAATTAAACTAATACAAAAGTCATAAGGTTGTACAATCAAATTTGCTTATTGTCGTTTACGATAGATCGCAAATAAAACAAATAAATTAATAAAAAAAAAAAAAAAAAAAAATCTTTGTGTTTATTAATTATTGTTAATTTTCAATACAACATTTTAAAACTCTTAATTTATTTATTAATAACTTTGCATTTCTGGACAAGTATTATCCTTAAAACTAATTCCATAAAGACAAGGACCTCGCAAAGGCTAAAGCTGCCCCTGTGTACTACATAGTTGTGTTAAAGTTTTACTAAAATAATCATAGCTAAAGTTCGCGTAGTTAATGTTTTCTTATTTATTTTTTAGAGATATTTATTTTATTTTTAATATATGTGTTACATATTCATAAAATATAATATATAATAAATACTAAGTATGTGTCTAAGTTTTAAGAAATTTTTCATGTTTTTCTTCATTTATTTTACTGTTTTAAAAGTGCTGAAAAATGATGCAATGAGTTGGTTGATGTGTTGTTATTCCTTATTGGATTCTTTACCTGATTTGTTTAAGATATATCAACTCACATAATTTTTACATGTCATTTTGTATGCAAGCTTATCATTGTCATAAATCATGGAATCTCATAGTAGTACAATACAATACGAGTATATGTACAATATAAGATATATTGCATGCAGTATGTGTACTAGTATCTGAACAAATATGTTTGTTTCTTCTATATTTCTACTTCCATGTGCTACATACTGTATATATATATACACATAAATACATAAATACATACATACATACATACATACATAGATACATTATGTATTAGTATGTGTATGTGTATCATATGCATGCTTATATAGTAAAAGCCGAAACTCAAATATTAACAAAAGAAACATAGTAGCAACATCAGCAATACTATGTAGAAGCTAAACAAGAAAAACAATGGAAAGAAATGCCTTCCTTCTGGCCCCTTCCTTCTTAGAATCCAAAGAAAAAAAAAAAAAAAAACAAAATTACGAAACCCATTTCAAGTTAAACAAGTCAAAACAACTAACGAATTTCGGAAAAGAAGAAGGCAAAGGCAAAGATTAAACTCAAAAGAGAAAAACTAAAAAGTCTAAAGACAGATGAACAACAAGAAGAAGTTGGCTAAGATCTACAAACATAAACATTTAGAATAGTAGTAGTAGTAGTAGTAGTAGTAGTAGTATGTACATATATACGAGGTATGTTCCTAAAAAAAAATATCCGATCTGCTTCATAACTCCACGGCGTAATGTTGAAACGATCTCTGTGGGATCAATTAAGCATAATCAGTGATTCTTTAAGAATTTACCATCTATGATGTTACCAAAGAATTTCTATTACTATTTCCTTAAAAAAAAAAAAAAAAAAATCTAAAAATGTTTTACGGAAATTAGTATTCATATGACGTAGAAGGCCTTTGAGGACGAATACACGTATATGGGCAGAATACATATAACAGAATGGTAAAAATTGATGACAATATGTGATTTTGAATTAAAGAAGATCATCATTTCCTTCAGTTGGAAAGATCTTGAATCTTACAACGAAAATAGGTCATTTAGACTAATCAATAGAAGATGCACAGATACCGCAAGGTTCACAACAGTTTTTACTGGTCACTGGTGTGCTGGAACTCAACCGGAGAGACTGGGTATTCCTTTCAGAAGCCATTTGAGAAGTTGTGGAAACGTTGATGTCAATGCCCAGCACTGGCAAGAACTAGAAATAAGTTTCTGGGTAAATATGTGTATCATCGATAACCTCTCAGACTTTTCGATCACATATCCGGATGACCTTTTAAAATACCTAAACATCCTACGGGATGGGTTTAGCAATACTGTTTGAGTTTGGAGAGGAAGTGATTTCAAAACTGCACTTAAGTGTCAATTGTGACTTGTATTGGACTATACGAGTAAGTCACGGTAACCAACCAAACAAGCAACCAGGTCATCATTAAAATGTTTGCGAACTAGAAATTGATATAGAAATTGAATGAATATTCCAATTAAAAGGATTTGATTTGATGACATGATTTCATTAAATGTCAATGGATTATGTCATTTTGTTGAATGTCATAAACATAAAGTTATGAACTTTTGGGACTCATCTCGCTTATACTAAACTGGTGTTGGAACAACGAAGTCATGAGCCAAATACTATGAGAGCAAAGTAAGCATTACTTGTTGTATTGTTGAAATACTTTTGCCTTTCTTCGCTTTCTTCTTATGTCATAAACGAGATGAAATGATGACGCGTTGCTTTCAGATACAAAATATCACAAGACTAAGAATGAACAACAAATAACAAAAGAAGAACGATGCCAAAGAAGATAATGACAATGATGATTATGATTATGATGATGACGATGACGATAATGATGATGATGATGACAAGAATATGAGATGCAGACTTTGCCTCTGTCTTTACATTCAATGAACTGAATAAAGAGACATAATCTAAATCCATTTTGTTAAAAGTTTTGTTGAAGTGGCAGGCAATACGACGAGAACGAGTAATGGCTGAATGGTATCTGCATCTAAGAATCCATTGCATGTTCTGTTCAAATCCATCTATATATATATATAGTATACTGTGTATATTGTATATTGTAAATATATACAGAAAAATGCATGCGTGCTTCTTCTACATACATACATAAGTACACTTATACATTCGATACCTGCCACCTGCCACCTGCCACAACATTACGAAACCAAACATAATAGAAATTTTTGTTTTCACTAAGTCACTCATCACTATCACTCACTTTGAGGGAATAGGAAAGCATATACACAAATTCACTCACATACTTATACGTATGTAGAGATACAATGCAATATATACTTATCTACCAAGATGATGATGACTATGAATGAAAATAAGAATAAGTACCAGAATCAAAATCAGAATCAGAATCAGAGAGTGAGAGAGTCAGAATGACATTGATGAGTTGAACAACTAAATGTGCCAACAATAAGAAATGCACAAATGACAATGAGTAACGATGACTAACATAGAGTGACTATTGGCACATCAAGTTATAGTTACATTCCAAATACTCGTTACTATTTCGAACAATAATAATAATTCATTCGAAACTTAAGTATAATATAATTAGTATTTAATGAAATATCTATTATAGAAATTGCAATTCTTGTATGGAAATAGAAATGCAAATTATCAAGAAGGTTAAAATAATTCTTATTCTGATTCTGATTCTGATAACTTACTAACTAATATTGTATGATGCTTATATATTTATACTATAATTGTAACATACTAATATATAGAATAGTGTAAAATAGTGTAAAATTATTAGTTTTAAGATAAAAATATATTTAGTACATATGACGGAAATCACACGTCATGCGTTGCAAGTATCACATAAAAATTATAATACATGACTTGCTATGCATTGTAGAATGCATGCACACTAGTTGTGAGTGTACAATGTATACAAAATATACTATACAATATACTATTCTGCTAAATTAAGTTTTTCATTTTCAATCGATCATTTGTTCATTCATTTACTACAAAATTTCAAATGCTTCAATTGTTCATTTAATTTCACTTACGCTGTTGATTTGTATCTCATTGTTGCAAAATTATTGGAGTCACTTGATTGAAGTGTTAGCTATTGGAATCGTATGCGAATTGCGTAATTGATTAGTTCTTTGTTTATACTACTATATACGATACGTAAAGAGATAAGAGGGTCGATCAACAATTTGTCATATTTGTCAATTGACACCATAATACAATAATAATAAGTACTTATAACATATTGATGACTATGACAGCCAATGTGATAAATTAAATATCGAGCATTGAGAAAATACTTGTTTTTCTAAAAAAAATATCATATATAAAATTGATGAGATTTAAACTTAAAGCTTAGTAAAGCTTATAAGGATTTTGAACCTTAGCAACAATCAAATATTGGACATATGAATAGAAATGTAGACGCTCCAACATTTGTGAGTCATCCAAATGAGGTTACCACTTCAGAATTGATTGAAGATGTGTTTTTTCAAGTGAAAGTTTGTTATTACCACATCTTCTATTATTACATAAAGAAATACTCAGCAATAGACTTTATATTATAAATCAGATTAGATCAGATCAGATTAGAACTAGAAGAGCTCAAAGACTACAGAGTCATCAGACTGAAAGTTTTAAAGCAAACAATAAGAATTTTTATTACTTACATATATTGTAGCATGGCAATGGTGGTAACAAAAAAATAACATCTTACATATAAAACAAATATAAAAAAGACAAACTTTACCTATGCCGAGGGTCTTGAAATTTATAAGGTTGGTGGATATGAGTCAGAAACTTCTAATGTCTAAATTTCAAGTCAATAGAACAAAAAACAAAAAAGTTTTTCAGATAAGAAGCTGAATTTAGATCCAAGTTTGTATGAGGGGTACGCCTCCTAGTAGTCCAAGGGTCTTGAAATTTATAAGGTTGGCGGATATGAGTCAGAGACTTATAATGTCTAAATTTCAAGTCGATAGAACAAAAAACAAAAAAGTTTTTCTAATAACAACTTGAATTTGGATCCAATTTTGTATGGGGTGTACCCCTCCTAGTAGTCCCAGGGTCTTGAAATTTATAAGGTTGATGCATATGAGTCAGACACTTATAATGTATAAACAAAAAACAAAAAAGGTTTTCCAATAGCAACTTGAATTTGGATCCAATTTTGTATGAGGTGTACCCCTCCTAGTAGTCCCAGCGTCTTGAAATTTATAAGGTTAATGCATATGAGTCAGAAACTTATAATGTATAAATTTCAAGTCGATAGAACAAAAAACAAAAAAAGTTTGTCTAATAACAACATGAATTTGAATCCAATTTTGTATGGGGTGTACCCCTCCTAGTAGTCCAAGGGTCTTGAAATTTATAAGGTTGATGCATATGAGTCAGAGACTTATAATGTCTAAATTTCAAGTCGATAGAACAAAAAACAAAAAATTGTTTCTAATAACAACATGAATTTGGATCCAAGTTTGTATGAGGGGTACCCTTCCTAGTAGTCCAAGGGTCTTGAAATTTATAAGGTTGATGCATATGAGTCAGAGACTTATAATGTCTAAATTTCAAGTCGATAGAACAAAAAACAAAAATATTTTTATAATAAGAACGTCAGGTTTGTATGGGGGGTAACCCTTCTGGTAGTCCAAGGGTATTGAAATTTTCATGGTCGGTAGATAGAGAGCATATACTAGTGATACTAAGAAAGAAAAGAACCCGTGCAAAGCTAGTTTCTAATAAAATATTGTACGTACTTATTGATCAATCCTCGTATGTGTCTCTATACAATGTGTTGTTATAAATTTGCTACAACTACACAATTTATTGGTAATAAATTGTGGATTCCTTTGTAGCATAATTGATTAGAATATAATTTCTGATAAGATTGTAATCTGTCAGAAATTTAAATTTAATGAATGTTATTTTAATAGATAGAGTGACACAAAAATACATTTATTATGACAGACAAGATAAATATTTACCAGAGAATATTTAAAAGGGGACCGGAAAGAGAATGATATTCTATAATAAATAAGTATTGAATGTGTGCAAAAGTCACGTCGGTTTTTTTTTTTTCTATTGATGTCTTTAG
Organism: Amiota mariae; assembly: GCA_035041805.1. Lineage (NCBI taxonomy): Eukaryota > Metazoa > Arthropoda > Insecta > Diptera > Drosophilidae > Amiota > Amiota mariae. The sequence goes on from JAWNKV010000772.1 coordinate 86,006, forward strand.
TCTCAATTTTAAATGAGAAGATGAAACATATATGTACTAGTTGATATAGAAGTCATTTGTATGATTTAAGTTTCAACTACTATTGATTATAAATTGATCGATATTCTATTCAAAAAAAAAAAAAAAAAAAACATTTGTAAAAATAACAGTAACAGATTAAACATGGAAAGTAAACGTGAGCATTATTGATATATTTTGTTTTTATTATTTTCCAAAAAGAGAAGAATGCAACTCAATCACAAAAAAGTGTGTTAAGTAACTATACGGGAACAATGGAATAAGTGAACGCCAATATTAGCGCTGGTTTGCAAAAATTCATTTGGCAGATTATTAGGATAAAGATGCAGCATGCACTGGCCGCCCATTGAAGGCTGATGACGAACAAATCGAGGCAATAATTGATGAAAATCGTTATTATTCAAAAGGATAGATTCCAGAAAGATTCAATTTATCACATATAATATTTAGTAATAAAAACCCATCAAATATTTTTCTGTTATATTCTTAAAACTTAATTTTTCTATAGTTTCACTTCAACCTTAGTTTTTGGTTTCCGTTTTCTCATTTTGGTAGTCATAAGCTCCCAAACATTGAGGTCTGTTACCTGCTCATTCTAATGACTTAATACTCAATTCCTTCATCAATATGGTAATCTCTCTGGTCAAAATTAATTGAATAGATGAATAAATATACACAAATTCAATGAATCACTTACAGAGAGCACGAGATGACAAGGTGAAGAATAGTCTTTTTTTTGCGTTCACCATAACTTCTATCATTAAAATTGACTACGTTATATATTTTGTTATGCATTTCAATATCATAATATAAGGCGAATATTTTATGGTGGCAATGCGACAGTTTTCAGAAGAACATTCCAATTTTCTAAGGCGGACTGTGCGGTATCCCGGCTCCAATGAGGTTAAATTTGGAAAATGCGTGGCCACTCCTATTCATTTAAATTTTCTTTAAAACGATTTTATTTTTTGGCTTTGCAAAAATCAGGTGTTCTTGTGAATAAACCCATATCCAAAATGTTACTGCACTTTCGATGATTCAGCATTTTTGGTCTCGTTCTCATGATAAGACGATCCTCCCTATGACTTGTGTATTTTTTTCTGCCTTCTTTCCTCTCCACTTGGTCAGTCTCACGAAATTTTATGCGAAAAACGATGCACTAAACTTTTATTAAAATTACCTTGAGTTGCGTTTTACGAATTGATACATTTTATTCAGCTTTTCCAGTTATATTCAGTTGCTTTACTTTAAACATAAGATGTTTTCAGAAATTTCAGCACAAAATATATCTATGAACTGTGAAGTTGAAATGACAAAAACTTAAAAAGAACATTAACGGGAAATCCCGAAAAAAAGAAAAAATATTGGATGATTAGAATCACATTTGGGGAAGACGTTCTCAGTGGTACTAGATGGTGTGGAGTCTAGAATCACGCCTGTTCACGCATGACATGCCAAATGTTTAAAAATTTCAATGACAAAGACCGGTAAAATTGAATTTTGTGTACAAAGTACTTTTTGTAAAAAATAAAATAAAATGTGAAAACAAAAAATATACATAAATAAATAAAAAATATAAATGAACAAATTTTTTTGGTAATTCGTAATGCTGACATCACAAATACTCGTACAGACGACGTCTTCCACTGATGAAGTTTCTTAGCCACCCGGTGCCATGGGTCGACCCGGTGGACCTGGTGGACCTGGTGGACCTGGTGGACCCGGTGGACCCGGTGGCGAGGGTCGACGCGCTTGGTGTTGCACCATTAAAATTTCTAGATTGATTAGTCTAATATTGCGATAAATTCTAAAAAGTTCATTTATCTTAGCTTCGAGCTCTTCTCGTAGAGCATTCACGTCGTCGTTAGACATTTTTCCCTCTAGAATAATGATATTTGTTAACCGTAACTGTGTATTGACCATCATATAATATTAATATAGAAACTTACGTAAAATTTTTTTGCAGGGAAAAAACACTTTGTATTCTAAAAATCGTGTTGATTGCTTGAGATTTGAATATAAAATGAATGTATTTCGAAAAGATCGATGAAGTAAAAAATTGACTACTTTGTTATATTTCTAAATTTGTTTGCTTAGTATAAAATCTCAAAAGGGATCAAAAGGGGAAATTACTTCGAAAGGGGCTTTTGATTTTATAAAATTACACAATTTTCTTACGAACAGAAATTTGAGGAAATGGTTGCAAAGTGAACAGAAATTCAGAATAACACTAAACTGCTTTTGACTTGACTATTACTCGGGACATCGGAACATTGCAATTTGGCTTATGTAACCCAAAAATTAAATGAAAAAAACCGAAAAATAACACAGTATGGGTTTACAATCAATGCATACTGAATTGTCTAAATGATCTGTGGATATTTGCTGTTTGAACAAATTCAAACTCCATGTCGGCGGAGTTTGTTGTAGTTGCCCTTGCCTAAATAATTTAGGATTGAGTTACTCATGTTTATGCTTTGTACAGCTCAGTTTTTGTTTGTTTACTAGAACGCTTAAATTAAAAAGTAAGAAGTACAATTGTTAATTTGAAAAATTTTCCATTTTCAGTTCTGTGTGAATTATTTGTGTTGTTTCTTCTTATGATTTTCTGTATCCTTTCGCTTTATGGTGAACCTGCATAGCATTACATTACATTACATTTCAACCTATGAATTGCCCAACTTTATCCACAATTGTTATGGAAATTCAAAGAATTTCTACCGTAAATGATCGAACAGGATCGGTAAGCATAGTATAAGCCATGAGTAGATCAGATAAATATGACAAACCTTGGATAATAAACTGTTATGAATATGTTTAATTTCGGTGATAACTTTGCAAACTTTATGATGAAAGAAGAAGGAAAACTGGTAGCATGAGAAAAAATATGTTAATTTCTATGCAAAAGTAATGTGGAGTGGGATTTAAAAATCCAAATAATTGGCGATATGATTAATTGTCAGGCCAAGAATTATATGGAGCGGTGACTAGCCAGGTGTCTCTTAAAGCGACGCAGAATGGGAGAAGTCAGAGTGGCGAGATGGTTGAGAAGATCTCTTCCTGTCGACATTTCAACAAGATCCTAATAATGTTACAGTTCTGTTGTAATTATTATAAGTTTAATTGAAGTTGTTTTTTAGAATAACAGAAAAATTAAAATATTTAAACAAAAGCACAAAGCCAAGAAATTTCTGAGTGCCGCTGCATTTACTTAGATATGAAAATACATAAATATAGAGATAAAGGAAAACCTTGTGTAATGTCTTTCTTTTTTGTCTTATTATACAATATTTATACATATAAAGTTGTATTAATCTTGATGAAACAATAACATAAAAGTTTACTCCCAATTTAGACTGTAAAATTGATTGATTGACCATTTTGAGAAGATGTTTAGTCAAACTAAGCCCCTTACTAATTTTCACACAATAACAGCAACAACAACACAGTTATAAATTTTGTATCCAACAATTATGAACTCAATTACAAATACTAATAATTCAAGTTTTATAATTGTTTTGTATTAATTTGTAATTTTGTTGTAAGTAAGATGAATTCTGAAGACTTCAATAAAATACTAAATATGTTTATATGTTATGTATAGTAATACTATATAATTGATCAGGGTATTAATTGAAAGTTAATATGGTTATAAGATAAATATTTGATTGGAAAATAAATAATTGAATGAATGGAAATATATTTGGTTAATTCTAAGAAATATCATATAAATTTATATACAAATTTTACACGTGTGAATGAATATCAAAATCAATATTATTTTAACAAATGAATGAAAAAGAAGAAGAAAAGTCTGTCGTCCATTGAATTTAGTTGAATTGTAAAATCAGATTGTAATATTTACTTATTTCCAACAAATACAAATGGAATTTTGGCAAAAGATACTCAACAAAAATTTAGTTTAATGTCTTTTTCAGTTGTGTTTTTTTTTTTTTTTTTTTTTGCAAAAGCAAATACTATGGTAGCATAGCATATTGCATTGTTTAGTTATTGTATATTTATCTGATATGAGTATGTTACCATTTAATTGTTTAATTTAATTTGAATTATACCATTTTTATTAAACTCAAAAAATAATAATAGCAAATATCACAAACATCAACATAAATATTTATCACATTCTTCTAATCATTCAATCAGCCTTTCAACTTATCATCATCATTATCATCATTATCATCATCATCATGATTAGCATTACATGTAGCATAAGTACAATATCATTTCAAAATTCATTTCCCAAAATTTAATTTCTTTCACTTGTCACTGCAACATCAACAATGCAACAATGCAAAAACCATTCAAAAGTGTTCATGTTGCAAAATGGCAAATGCAACAACAGAAATTTTGCATGAAATGAACAACAATAACAAAAGCTAACAGTCATCGTCATCATTATTCTTATTGTTGGCCATACAAAATATTGTACAGAATTTTGTATAGAATGGATCCGGGTCACATATTAGCAACGAACTTTGAACTCATTAGTTACACTACACAGTTTCCGCTTTCGTGTCCCAATTTCATTTAAAACTTAGTAACTTTGAACTTCAATTTGAGTGTGTTGAATTCCAAGTATCTATGTAGAACAAGTATATGTATCTGTAGATTCTTGCGATTACATTTCTTTAGTTTCAATATCTGTATGTGTTTCTGTCTGTCTGTGTGTTTGTCAGTTTGTCTGTTTGTACTTCGCTGTTTGAATTTAGTAGAGAAGCTCAGAGGCATCAATGTAAAATATGTAAAATTGATTAGACATAAATGCATTTCAATAAAAAAAATATAAAACAAAATATGTTAAGATTAACTTTAGTTTCATCAAATGTAGTCTTTATTTTTTATCTCTTTAAAAAAAAATGTATTCTATTATATTTGTCCCTTTGCCTTGTGTGTCTGTCTGAACGCGATGAACTTAAAAACAACCGAATGGATTATCATACGGTTTACAACAATGCACAGAGTGACTCATCCGGAAGGATCTATATCCTGAAATATGACCCGATATGATGACTAAATAGTAATCATGAAATCGAATAGGTTGTAAAAATTGGCATTTTGAATTACTTTAAAGCTCCTTGTTTCGAAGTGTAGGCTGTTTGTTTTTCTATAAAGACTACATCTTCTAGTAATAGGAGAACTCTGCTATTTGGTATTGTCTATCTGTATATATATCAGCACCAAATTTAAGCGCATTATCTGAGATTAGATTGACAACATTTCTCATCAGTCCAACCAACTTTTTGCTACCACTGCCACACAAATCCATACATTAAAAACGTCACCTTAAATGTATAAAGTTTCAATATGAAAAAGAGAAGAGGCATTAAACAAAATTAATAAAACGTACTTGTATACGATGGAGGACTCAAAAAAAATTTACGCTGTGGTGGGGAGGGAGAGTGGGGGAAAAAACCCTTTCAGAAACTTGTATAAAGTGTCTAATATTAATATAAAAAAAAAAAAATTAGGTCGAAGCGTTATGAAAACTCATTTTTTAATCACCTAATGTAGTCAAAAATGAATCAATAAGATGATTGTCGCAAAAACAATCATCCAAATGCTAGCTGGGGTAGAACTATATACAATATCATGCGTATGTACTCGTATGTAATTAAGGACAATAATGCACACATACACATGCAGAAATACACCATGTTACCATATTTACCCATTAGCAGAGGAACTAACTACTTGAAAACTTATTAGTTGGAATTATAATTAGACAATTATTATTTTTTTTTTTTTTTTTTTTATTATTTTGTTAGTAACTGTGAATGTTGTTATTGTTATTGTTTTTTTATTGTTACTTTTCGTGTTGTTTTGTAATAATTTATTTAGGCTGCGATTTCTTTCATTCATTCCTTTTCTATTCTATTCTGTTCTCTTCTCTTCTCTTCTGTTCTGTTCTGTTCTGTTCTGTTCTGTTCTGTTCTGTTGTCTAAGCTGAACAATAAAACAAGTTAAATTCAGCGCAAGGACATTATAATAGTAGTGATAGAGCCACAAGGATAGTAATAAAAGCAGCAGCAACAGCAACAGCAGCAACAACAGCAACAGAAGCAGGAGCAGAAGCAGCGATGGCTTACAGTTAAAGCGATTAAATTGTTCATACGTCATGTAGTCTTCTTGGTCCCACGAACCATGTCCCAATACTATGACTTTGTCTACATTGTCGTATGCTTGTTTTTTTTTTTTTAGTTTGTTTTAGTTTGTTTATTTTTTCTTGTTGCATAGAAGGACAACAAGTTACTAGGAACTTGGGCTCTCGTCACATCACGCACACACACACACACAAATACACAAAAACAAACAAACACACACACACACACACACACACACACACACACACATTCATTCCAAATACATAACAATATACAGCGGTTTACATGAGGGTAAAGTAGCTTTTTCCTCAGCTTAATCTGCATTTTCTACTCTTCATCACAGTTCCGTTTCGTTCTATTCCGTTCCTATTCTATTCTATTCTATTCTATCCAACAATTTGCGTCCTCTTACTTTTATCTCTTGTAGCTGTCTGTGTATGTGTGTGTGTGTATGTGTGTGTGTGTTTATGCATTTCTGTGTGATTTTAGTTATACTTCCATGTTTGTATAGAAGTTTATATTTGTTTTTAGCCCCATCAGCTTCTGTTCCACTCCGTGCCTCTCTCAATTGCATTTCACAGTTGAACATTTTTTCACTAATTGAAGCCGCTTTGCATCCTTATATCAGATCAGTATGAGGACTTCAATTCAAATTGTTGTGTTGAGTTGAATTGAGTTGTGCTGTGTTGTTGTTGTTTAGATTTTTGATAAGTACTACAAGAAATGAAAATAAAAACAAGAAACAACTTAAACTGAGCTTAGTTACTCGTGAAGCCTTCAACAAAATATTCTCCATACTCCTCCTCTAACAACAATAGTTTCATTGTTATGACTTTTAAGCTTAGTTGTGCATTTAATACACCAATTAGAATACTCTTATTGTTATTGGATGATGGACTTAGATATTCATACGTGTATTTGTCAATACTCATATTTATACACAATTCTGAATAATTCCAATTGAATTAATTAATATTTCAAATACTTAAGTGAAGAAAACTTAGTACATATATCAGTTATCTGCTTCTACATTCATAAATCGTAGCATTTCCAGTGCTATGTGTCATGTGTCATGAGTCAACAAGTTACAAGACATCAACAAAATAAGGAATAAAAACAATAAACTTAAACTTGAAGCCTTAATAAAGCAATCAGGCAACAAAACAAATCATAAAAATTTGCATTATTTGCCATATGGAAATATTAAAAATTTATACCCGAAAATGAGTAGAAAATTGAACTCAATGAAATGACTTCCTTGGCTTTCTTAAAAGACGAGAGAATGCGGGATTTTCGGTAAATCGTTTTTTGAGGAATTTGGCAGTTTGGTTAAGTCTTCACAAGGAGACCATCAGAATCTTTTTGTTTTTGAGACTGAAGGTGATCTCTAGGATCAACTAGTTACTGTCAGAAGTTTACCACAATTTCACATCCCACACCTTAATTACCGCCCCCCCCCCTCTCTTGATCATCATCATCATCCTTCCATAATCAGTTATCACAAAAATGGAGACGCAAGGCATCTGAATGAATTCATGTATATTTGCGAGCGGACTGTCTAACCTCTCCTAACCCAACTCAATGAAATCATATATTTCTATAGCGATTTATATATACAAACTGATCACTGGAAGACATAAACCTATTTATTATCTATAACAGCAAGTAAAAGTTTACAAAATATTGATAATTCAAAACTCAATTTATTTGTAAGAAATATCCCAGTTTCTTCTTATTTTCATATGTAATGGTTTCATTTTCTTTGTACAAAGAAATAGTTGAGCTCCAGTGTACCCCATTATTAAACATGAAATACCACAAATTTTAAAATTAAAAACTTCAAAACTATTTGCAAGGTCCTGGATATGTTATCTTGTATATTGTATTTAATTACATATAAAGAAATTTTGTTTTCTACAATTAACACTGATAACTCAATCCTAACCAATGGGAAGGAATGCGAACTGAGATAGTAGTAGAAACTCTAAGCTATAAGTTTAGAAGAGTTACTAAAAAGTACTATAAGACCAATAAGCTATTGCATGTGCATGTTATTCATTGACTTGGAAATTAACATTAATAAATAATTAATAATAATAATAAAAGTTTATTACTCAATCTTTGTAAATTTTTATCTGAACTAAGCTTGAAAAAACAATTTTTAGCACAGGAAGATGGTTCAGGTAGAACCATCATTGACGAGCTGAATATAGGACAGAGATGGAATTTCAGGAAGAATGTGGAAAAAAACCGTAAATGTAAAAAAATGGAACCGCATAGTAGTACGAGCGATTAACGGTGTCTAACTGATGATGTTATGATGCCTCCCAACGAAATTATTTAACAACATAGTAAATTTAACAAAACAATTAATCTACTAAACCTTATTATATATTAAATGTATTGTATTAAAATGAAGGAAAATACAAAATCAATTTAACTGATTATTTGAATTATAGAAACTACAAACAATAAAACAAACAAAAATTATGAATAAAATTCAACAGTTTTCCATATACAAAATTTATTTTAACTTATATACATGGCTTTGAAAATCATTTCATTAGTTTCATATTTTAATATTAGAAAAGTTTTAATTTTAAAAGATTTTTAAAACAATACAACTAAACAACTAAATTTCTGGTGGAAATATTTAAGTAAGTAAGTTATTTTTTAATACGATGGTCAATACACGGTAATAGTTAACAACCATCAATAGTTCTAGCGTAATTTTCTTAAAATGGCGGATCAAAACGATAATAATGTTCAAGGAATTGGAGGAGCTCACCAACCTCGCCATCATATTGACGTAGCTGTAGATGCAGCAATTGACGCAGCCATAAATGCTGTTTTCCACTTAGGACGCCAACCTGATGAAGAGCCACGCATCATTTACAATGCTGCTCTTGAATATATTGATGTAGCACTTCAACCAATTCCCATCCCTCAGAGGATAGAAAGACTAAGACTTTTACGAGGGGAAATCTGGAGGGAGTTGGTAGCATTAAGCCCTGATATACCACCTGGCGGTTAAAAACAAAATTTGTACAAGAATTTCCCACGAATTATTTGTTTTAAGAAATTCCTCTTATAATATAATTTTAATACAAGAACTTACAAAATTCCATCTTGATAGATTTTTGTAATTTAACAAGCATATAAATTAACAGTTGATTAAGGTTAGAAAGGTATTATTTTGCCTATTGTCGTTAGATAAATAAAAGTCTTAAATAAATATTCGTTCGACCTCATTGAGTCAATAATAACATATCTGGTTTAATATGAGTATATCGCCTTCTTACATGAAGCAGATCAGAATATTTTGAAGAAAGATGCTATTAAGCACTTTACAGATCTCATTTTAGCAACTTCACTTTGTTCATTTTGAACTAAAAGAAATGTATGATGCAGCCAATATTCATAGAATATATTTTAAGATGTTATAAATTCCACTAGAGTACTTGGTTTAGAGACTGTGCCATCGATGTTAGTGTTTCCATATCTTGTTAGCTTGTAATTTTAATTATAAGTCAACAACAACTACAGGGTGGCGCAATAGAACGTGCATTTATTAAGTATAGGCTAAAAAAATAAATACAAAAGATATAGTTGAAATAAAAGATAGAATGATTAGGTACTTAAATGTAGTTTATTTTTTCAAAATAATATCATCTATATGACGGCCCTCTCGAAGACGGCACTCCTCTGAACGCGATCGCAGATTTGTGAAAACTCTTGTCAATAAATCTGGGATGATTGCTGCTATTTCTCCACGGATATTTTCCTTTAGTTGACTGATGTTCCTCGGATTGTTCATGTAGACTTTATGTTTCATTCTCGTCGTTCCAATAACGATAATTTTGTCGGTTTACGAACCCATTCTAATGGAAATGAGCCTCGTCAGAAAGAAGGATGTTGTCAAAAGTGGAAAATCGACTAAGCATTTCTTCAGCAAATGCCAACGTTGCTTCGAAGTCGGAATCTTTTAATTCCTGTGTTAACTGGATCTTATAAGGATGCAGTTTAAGATCCAACTTCAAAATTTGCTGTAAACTTCGTCGCGAAAAAAGATGACGCAATATGCACGTTCTATTGCGCTACCCTGTATATAAATAAATAAATTCCCCAACCTTTTATCCTTGATTTTCTGAATCCAATTAATAATGTAACAGCCTTTGCAGACGATATAATCATCTACTCCCCGGGAGTTAAAATAGATTGTATCAATACACAATTTCAGAAAGACTTTATTGCAATCGAAAAATACACAAATAGTTGGCATCTCAAAATTAATTTAAGTAAATGCGAAGCTATTCTGTTCCGACCCCTGGTCTTAAAATGTTAATGGTTTGTGGATATGGGTCAGAGACTTATAGTGTCCAAATTTCAATTCAATAAAATATCTATCAATCCCGTACAAAGTAAATTTTGATAATTTTTTTTTTTTTTGGTGGGGACGCGCTCCGGTTTTGCTAGTTTTTAATAATTTTAATTGTCAAAATTATCTGAAAATTTAATTAGCTTTTTAAAAAAATTTAAATATTCTTTAGATATCTTCTAAATTTGAATTTTTTTTTCGATTTTTGGTTGAACCAAGTCTGAGCTCTCATTATGGGTTTGCCCGTGGCTTAGCAATCCAAATTTTAGCATTTATATTGATGTAACAAACAAGGAGTCTACTAAAAGAGTAGAGAGAAGAAAATGTAAACACTAAATTATGTCTATTTATTTATTAACCAAAAGAAGACGTTATGAAAATCAAAATTGACGGCCATGTACATTTATCAGGGTACATAAAATACATGACCTCAAAGGAGATAAAATTTACCACAAAATCTACTACATAATAAATTCTAAGTATCAATAAGAAGAAATTATGATTTTATGTTTAGTTTCTTGGGTTTATTTTTTTTTTTTTTTTGTAAAATTGTATGATGTTGTAGGAGAGAATTAAATTTAATTCAATTCAAATAACCAAATTAATGTTGCCGGACTATTTGGTTTTTCCGGGATTTGATGTTGTGTTTAGTTTCATTAAGACTTTGGCTATCTGAAGCCGAAACTCAGCTGAGATCCCTTTTGCATTGTTAGCTTACAGTAAGGTTTAGCAGGTGATAAAAGATTTTCAACTGTCACCTGTTGCTTTTAACCGATACTTTATAACTTCCTACTTATGATGGAAAAGTCTTCTATGGGTTACTGTGAGAAACGTTCTGAGAAGTGTTTGTGTGCTGATTAACTAAGCTATTTAGGTATTCCACACCGAGGCGTTCATTTACTACTTTCAATATTTTATGCGAGTTGCGAAGTCAAACAGCTGTTTGATGTTTTAGTGATGGTAAAGCTATGTATGCGAGTAATTTCAATATTTCACATTAGTTGTTTTCTGCTTACAGAATGCAATAAGCAGACATATGAAACGTGTGGTGTCGAGTTTCGCCATTAGTCTTTTATATAGTATTTCATTGTTATACAACTTCTTGAATATTATAACTTTTGCTATCCACGATCTTATCAAACAAAACTGTGACAAGTCACTCGCAAAGAAGCATAAAAAATTTTACAATCGCCGAATGATGAAGTTGCACAAGAGATAACAAAAAGTCATTAGGCTCTATTTACATATTGCCAGTCTAAGGAGGTTAGCTGCAAAATCACTTCAAATCTAGAAGTTTTTCATACAATAAACTCAAGCATTCATATCAAGCAATGTGTAGTAAGTAGGCTTTGAGGACTTGTCAAATTTTACATTTTATAGAAAAATTAATGTGACAAAAGTTCATAAAACATTTTTAAGAATGTCGTTTTCCAACGATAATCCGGACGGTGGCGACAATTTCAATGGTGTTAATAATAATGAAGGTGATGAGGAGTACCAGCATTGCTGTAATATTTGCATGGAAACTGCTTGCTATGCTGTCATTAGTTTTTGTGGACACCTGTACTGTTGGCCGTGCATTTATCGCTGGATATCAACTCGACGAATTCCAGCTCGTTGTCCCGTTTGTAACTCAGAAATTGGCTCAAATACATTGATTCCGGTGCGTGGACCATTTTACGATAAACATTTAGTTCGCCATAGGTTGCAAGGGATACCCCTACGACGTGGTTGCCCAAGCATTAGCCAACAACGTAAGCGTGCTACACATAATGGTCTTATAATGAGTAATGTCGGCGTACCAACATTGAGCATGTTTACATCCTGTCAATGTTACCATTCACCACAACCATTGGAACGTGTCAAGCCTTTATCTGAAGCATTGATGCCAAAGCAGCAAGAACCAATGCTTTCAATAACACGTTATGTAGAAACACATTTTTTCCAACGCTTTGTTGCAGTCTTTATGATATTTCTGGTGTTACAAATGTTGTTTCAAGTATAAGAACTTTGGCTACATTGGCCTCAATCACAACAACTAAAATACACATAATTTGGTTTTTTCGAAATGAATGTCTTATAACCAAAATCTTTTGTTATCAAAAATGTATTCAATCAATTATAAAATCTAGTTCTCGTTAAATATCATCATTGTTTTCTATTTCTTATCTCTTATTATCATGAAATTACTGAAAAGAGGGGATAGAAAAAAAGATTTTCGCTTCTCCGTATAAACTCAACTTAAATTTTCACAGTTACTTCTTCATATAGAATATTGGACTGATGTGGGTTCAAGGATTAACTTTAACCAGATAAGAACAAAATTGTATTATACGAGGACTGTATAAAATATATGCTGTCAAGACGGTGCTTGGTAAAGTTTGTCAATGGTAAGGCTTAGTATATTTTAAATAGAACAATAATAGGAAAAATTAAATTTCATCAGGTAGCGATAAGATGATATTAAATCGTCTATGAAATCATTATCAGTTATTTAGGATTTATTTAAAATTTTTGATTTATCATTCAATCTACAAAGTCATATTATTTGAAACCGTAATCTCTTTTCTTTTTTTTTTTTGTTGAATTTGTTTTTTAATCAATTTTAAAATTTTCAATCAAATGCCATTAAATGAGATGTTAACATTAAAATTTCCTTCACCTTACTTTGGACTCATAAAATCATGTCTTGTAGATTGTTCTGTCGTTCACTCACCTCGTCCTGGGCGGTGTTTTCCAAGGCAGAGTTCTTGGCTCAATTATTTTTTTCTCTACTTTTATCAGATATGTTAAACCTTTCCTCTGATGAGAAGTGCATCAACCCAAATATAAAGATGTTGCCTACTTGCACCAATAATATTGTCATTTGTCATCTTCTACAGGTCTCACTGCGAGTATGAAATTGCAGACTGGATGCACGAATACCTTCGTCTTCTAGAGACATGGGCGACAATGTGAAACGTGGGAATTAACAACATCAAACCCACCAAAGTGTGCTTTACTCTGAGGAAAAATATCCCATCGGCTGTACATCTCTGTGGGTACACAATCGCTCAAGCAAAGAAGGTGAAATACTTTTTCTTTTTTTTTTTTTTTTTTGATGCTCAAGGAGGTGTAAATCATGTAGAAATCCATACTAAATTGAATGATTCACTGGACAAGCAGCCTCATGTGGCGCCTATCTACTGAAATCACCCCGGAACTACACTGGCCGGACCACCAATCGGGGAATTACTTTGCCAGGGAGTACAATTCTATTTATTTTCCCATATCTGCGGATCTGCAGCATTATTGCAACGATTATCCTGCACGCTGTGTTCCAAGGGTCTTCATGTAGTTGATCACACCATTTGGTATAAGTTTCCACCTACCCCTCTGCCATGATCAGCTCTCTGAGGTGTAAAATTTGGGAAGAATCCATGAGAACATGACGAGAATTGTCTTGCTGGTTTGTACAGAACAAACAGTGCGGGTCTCCTGCATGCTTGAATTTATGTAGGTGCTCCCGGAAACATCCATTCCCATGCGTGAGATGGTACTTCGAGATACCCAAACTCTGATGTTGGGTATCGGTAGATCGAACGTCCAACACTCCTTGGTGAGCTTTGCCATTGCTAATGCCAGGAGTCAATTAGTATGATTTCCAAATCATGTCTAGCAGACTCCACTCGTCTCATAGCATATATTGTCGTCAATTCGTTGACGTCTATACGCATCGCATTTTCAATTAGCAATAATGTGTATTGCGTCATCTGAAACCATTCGGAATGCACTACAAGTTGATACACAGAAGAGGCTCCCTTTATATACGATCTAGTTCAGCATATCGGATGATTGATTTTCTAACTGTCATAAGCAGCTCACGTACTGGTTGTCTGGGCCCTCCATATAAGTCTCTCAAATAACTAAAATTTGGACTTTCTTGGGAGCTTGACTGAGTATTCACCAGAAGCGAGACGAATAAAGTTTGCTAGAAAGTGTTGCTCGCAAAGGTCATCGTATTTTGTATTTTGTGCGTCGAAAAACAATTTTCTATTTCCCAGAACTGCGTCACAAGATCTTTTAGTAAATCATCGTTTCTCTACTGTTTATGCGTTTTGCTGATGGTTGTTAGTGTCATAGGATTTGTGCAAAGAGAAACAATCCAATCCATTCTTGTTTTTTGCATGTTGAAAGAAGGATTGTAATTCGTATTTAACCGACACAACTCAATCTGAAAATCGGTTATACCGATTGTATTACAATGTCAGCAAATACGTGAAGTGGTCATAATTACCAATTTAGATGCATTGCACATGTCCGCTCTCTTCTAATTACGGACAGACAAGAAGGTACTAGAACAGCCGCGTATCTAATCCCGAGAATTAAATTAATTATGAACGAAATTAATTAATGATTTAGGTAACACATACCGCATTCGTACGTCAGTAGTTAAAGGTTAAAATAAACTTATGTTTCATTAGATAAAAACTTATTTGTCCGAAATTTTTAATCTTTCGCAAATGCCAAAAGGTATGAGATATTCGTATGTGAACAACAAAATTTACGATTTAGATACACAGAATTTGAAGAGTTTTAAAAACAAAAACAAAAACAAAAACACAAACAAATATCAGGTTGAATACTTTAAAGACTACCCTATGTATAAAACATACTTACTACATCATATACTCAAACGTATATTGTATATTTCCTCCTTAAAATGTATTTATATAATTTTATTTTATTTTTTTTTTTTTTTTTTTTTTTTGGTGAGCTCACAAGCCTTTTGATTTCGGAGCCTCATTATAACCATTAAGTCTCAAAGATAACCAACTGCATATGGGCTTCTTTTGACACATGACTGTGACGACTGTGTTTTTTTTTTTTTTTTTCCTAAAATGATATCTTTTTTTAACTTAAAAGACGCACACATTTTCCTCATAAAAAGGAAAAATATAACAAAAAAGTTCAAATGTAAAAGAACAAACCCGGCCACATATTCTTTGTAGCCATTCACTCAGTTGCTTGCGGTTCCTGAGCTTCTTACACAAACGAACAGTAAAGTAAAAAATAAATAAAAAGGAAAAATGAAAAAAGGGACAAAAAAGGAACAGAAAGGAAAGGAACGGAAAGAACAACAAGGAAAATGAGTAGAGTCGTCACAGCTGCCGGAAGTCGAGGGCGCGCATATTAAGTATTGTATTTACAAGAAAAGCACATCGCAATGCGACCATTATGAAGAAAACAAAAAAAAAAAAAAAACATAGAAGGAAAAACCAGAATCATGAGCGTAGTAGTTCACTTACTTACAACAATCAGATTTCAAATCTTCAATTCAGAAAGAAATGTTAAGAAATTTGACTACAATAAATAATTATATGGAATAAGATGCAGGATTCATTATACAAATGATATAAGATTTCAAGTTGTCTCATTCTATAAAACTGTGGATGGAAAACTTTTAAAAATTTGTCTATAAATGGAATAAAATAAAATAAAATAAAATAAATAATGTCTAAATGATAATTCTTTGATTGGCTTCAGTAGAAATTACATCAAACCAATTCGGAGCTGCAAAAGAATCTAATCTAACAAAAGAAACCCATAAAAATTCATGCTAAAGATAACCAATAATGTAAATATGAAATGTTAAATCAGCCTCAGAATTATTCAAATAATGTATTCCATTTAAGACAAACAACTTTAGTATTTATAATACATGAGACATTGGTTTTTCTGAACTGATCTCCTCTCCATACAAAGAAAACTTACCCATCATTCATATATTTTTTTTTTTTTTTTTTTTATTTGTTTGATATTTTTACCTACGCCCATGGAAACCACATAAATGTTATAAGAAAAAAAAAAATAGAAATGACAAATAAAATCAAGTATACGCAAAGTATGCAAAGTCTTTCGCGGTAGGCAAAATGTTGCTCGTTACCTTAAAAGGAAGGCAAAGGCAACAAAAAGTAAACAGGACAAGCTTCACAATTCTGGTTTGGTTTGAGGATTTTATCATTTCCAGGTAACTAAGCTAGAATGAGGTGAGTGATGGTGGTAGTGATAGTAGTGGTGGTCGCTGTGGTCGCTGTGGTCGTGGGGTTGCGGTTCTAATAGAAGTTGGACAGTTAGGGTGGATGTGTGTGGGTGTGTGTGGGTGTGAGTGTTGTGTTGGCTCTTAAGTTTTTTGATTTGTTCGTTGGTTGGTTGGTTGGTAGGTTGGTTAGTTGGTTGGTTTAGGGTCACATAAATTGTATATAATGTGTGTTTTTATTCAAGTTCCATTCTCTTGACCGCCCTTTCTCTCCTTATAGTATTTATGAGAATAACAAAGCGTTGAAATTCCCTATGGCATTTTGTAGTCAATCAAAATTTAATTAAATCTTATTAGATTTAATTCAAATGTAAATACACTAAATGAAATTTTCTTCTTGATTTTAATGTTGTTTCAACACACCATTAACAGCTCTACAGCTACGATTTCTATTTCTATATTTTCTATTTTCAAAAATTTTTAAGATTTTGTTCTGTTATTTGGAATTTGTAACTAAAGAACCTCATCAAAATATCAAAGGCCACAAATTGAACAAGGTGAACCATCGATCCTAGGCTCGTTTATAATTTATTCCACTGTTTTTAATATTTTTAAATGCAATTAGTATTGAACATGTTTTTCAGATCATTTGCCTTAGCTATGTTTTTTTTTTTTTTATGGATCAACAAGTTTTGATTTTATTATAGACTTTGAAAATCTATTTATCAATAATCGTTTTACCATTCTATTTATTTATTACACCATTTTGCTTACAATAGTGAATAGTAAAAGATCTCTGACATCGATGATGGTAGCAGCATTGGGTCTCACATATTGGTAAGGTTGATGGCGAAATTTAAAACTTAGCGTATTCCAAGACTTATAGATGAATTCACCCCCTTTTGAAGTGAGTAATCACTTTAAATATCATATCTATGATATTTTAATGAGGCAACCATTGCCAAGAAATATTAGAAAAAATAACAAAATTAACGAAGTGTATATAAATGTTTATGAAACTAAAGTTTCCAATTCATTTTCATTGGTATTTTTTTTTTTTTTAATAATATTTTAATTTTTATTTTTAGTCACAATGAATTCACAAATGACTCAGGACATGTTTAGCAATTCTTTCCTTTTCTTTTTGTTTTTTTTTTTTTATTAATTATTTTTTTTATTTTGGTTAAACAAAAATGATAGTCACTGGAAATGAGTGTGTGAGTGAATGAGTCCCGGTGTTTTTGTGTTTGTCCTTATCCCCATCTTCATCACAATCAACCAAACCAACTGATGCCATCTTTTGCTTTATTCATTCAATTCATTTTCGCATCTCATTCCTCTTTAATATTTCTATACTCATATACAATATTTAAAAACATAATATTCCTTAACCTTGATTTATTTTCTATGCTACCTACACCTACACCTACCTTTCTTTCTTTCTTTCTTTCTTTCTTTCTATTTCTTTTGCTCACATTCCCTAGTTGGCATTCTTTTGGTTGACATTTCTCACCTGGCAAAAATTCAAGTATCCTTTGCTATCTTATGGCATGTCTCATCGTCAGTTAGTCAGTCAACAAAATGTCGTTGTTGTCACTGATGGCTTTGTTGTTTTTTATTCATTTTTTTTGGCAGCGGCGGCTCAAGTTATTGAATTGTCAAATGTTGGCATTTATCTACGATAAATTGTCTAAACAGAAGCTATGAATACATAAGTAAATGATGGATTGTTGACTCGACTTGGGCGCACATCAAAAAAGGGCTTTTGACTCTGCACTTGAGTTCTGTTCACTTTAGTTTCGTTTCATTCCATTCCATTCCATTCCATTCAATTCAGCTCAGTTGAGTCTAGTCTAGTCTAGTCTAGTCTAGTCTAGTCTAGTCTAGTCTAGTCTAGTCTAGTCTAGTCTAGTCTAGTCTAGTCTAGTCTAGTCTAGTCTAGTCTAGTCTAGTCTAGTCTAGTCTAGTCTAGTCTAGTCTAGTCTAGTCTAGTCTAGTCTAGTCTAGTCTAGTCTAGTCTAGTCTAGTCTAGTCTAGTCTAGTCTAGTCTAGTCTAGTCTAGTCTAGTCTAGTCTAGTCTAGTCTAGTCTAGTCTAGTCTAGTCTAGTCTAGTCTAGTCTAGTCTAGTCTAGTCTAGTCTAGTCTAGTCTAGTCTAGTCTAGTCTAGTCTAGTCTAGTCTAGTCTAGTCTAGTCTAGTCTAGTCTAGTCTAGTCTAGTCTAGTCTAGTCTAGTCTAGTCTAGTCTAGTCTAGTCTAGTCTAGTCTAGTCTAGTCTAGTCTAGTCTAGTCTAGTCTAGTCTAGTCTAGTCTAGTCTAGTCTAGTCTAGTCTAGTCTAGTCTAGTCTAGTCTAGTCTAGTCTAGTCTAGTCTAGTCTAGTCTAGTCTAGTCTAGTCTAGTCTAGTCTAGTCTAGTCTAGTCTGGACTTGGTTTGGTTTGGTTTGGTTTGGTTTGGTTTGGTTTGGTTTGGTTTACTTTGGTTTTGGTTTTTACTTTGTTTTGGGAAACCTAGGCTTGGGGACCTGATGGTTTTGATCTCTATACCATTGCTCTCCATTCGATTGCTTTTGGTTTTGCTTGATTCTTTGTGTATTTGTATTTTTATTTTATTTTTTGATTTTCTTTTATTTTTTATTTTTCATTTTTTGAAGGATTTATGTCTAAGTATCGCAATGGAATTGTATTGGTTTCGTGTTGATTTAAGTTTGGTTGTGTTTCATGTTTACCGTGTTGTCTAACTGACAATAACATTTGTCAAATTTGTTGCATATATTCTTCATAAATTTGTTTTTCCCCATTTGTTATGGTTATTGTTCTTGTTTTGTAATATATTCTAAGTTGTTTGTTTGTCTGTCTGTCTGTCTGTCAAACAAAAAAAAAGAACGAAAGGAAAAGTGACATGACTATTGAAATGTAAAAAAGTTATGTGTGAGAAAATATTGTTTTATTTATTGTTAGCAGTTTATAGATACTTGTATCTTAAATGAAATGAAATTGCATGACAAAGGAGAGAAAAAAAAAGAATGGAAATAAGTTTTATAACAAATTTTATTTTATTTTATTTACGAATTGCACATTTTCAGTTTGTTTATATCTTCATTTTAGCTTTCATCATAGAATAAGATTTATGGAAGCATAGATGTTGCTACTATGAACAGATGTTGATGACTTCTTCTTCTTAAGCCTTGTCTTCTCTAAATTTATTTCGTAAAGAGTAAAGTTAATTATGTATCAAAATCTTATACGCTCCATTTTAACATACAGTTGGTCAATATGTCAATATATCTCACCATTTTAACTTAAAAGCTTCGAAAGAAAATGTCTATGAGAACTTCACAAAGCGAATACCTTAAACTGTAGTCTTATTAAAGTCAACACAATGAAGACAACATTATCAGAATTGATAACTTTCAAATTAATCCAGGAGACATAATTTCTTTAAAGAAGCTTTCATTAGGAAGAAAATAATATAAACTACTACGTAAATGAATGATATATTGAATCAACATTCGCAATCGATGTTGTTCCTCCCGAGGCCTTTGTATACCTAGAAAAAAAATCAATTAATCCAAGATGAACAGGGAATTCTAATAATATACCATAATTTTATCATATCCAACAATAAATCTTCACCTAATAATAACTGTAAGTTCAACAATAGTCAATCAACTAAGGGTATTAAGTGAAAGAATTTATGATAACAAACCCTGGTGGTGTTTACTACTTATAATGTAATTTTATAAAAAAATAATCTCTTTTGGAAAGATGCTCAATAGATTCTTTCTCCGAACTGTCGTTATCATATTCCATGATACTTGAAGTTAGATTTACTATCTCTAAGAAATAATATTCAATAATGTCGTCATATGAAAGAAATCCTGCTGTGGATATCTCATTGTCATCAATATAGTTTGCCTTCGGGAAATTTTTGAATTTTATACAAGCCATCTGTGCTTAAAACTGTTATCTAAGAAGGTATATTATAAATAATATTTCTCCTATCATTAGTTATCGTGGATGTTGTCTATAACTTGGATTTCCAGGCGAACTTTCTGTGTTACCAACCCGAGCAGTTTGGTAAATTGAGTCACCAATCCAGGAATTGTTTGGGTGGTCCAAGAGATCACAGAACTTGTTCCATCCTGGCCAACGGAACCTTTCTGGAAGTATCTTGGTGGCTGTGGTTATTATTCAGATTCTTGAAGAGTACTAACTCGGCGTGGAGTTGAATTTTAAACCCATAGAGCAGTGAAGGTTTTAGATAGACCTCAACCAATGAGTGAATCACATGATCAAAATAATTTTAATTTTTTATTTTTTGTAAGTGCCAGACAATTATTTATGAATAATAAAATCTTTCGTCCTCCAACAAGCACACAAAAAGGATTTTCCCCGAAAACTGAACTTATGGTTCGAGTTATGAAGATATTTAAATTGTAGAAATTCGATATATGGAAGTTTGACTGTGTACACAAAAACTATGTATAAATGCGTTATCAATGAAAGTGTGCGTTATTATGTGTGTAATATCATTCTTTTTTTAGTTTGTACTACAAATAATCGAGTGATCAAAATGTTCACTAGACAATTTTATAAACATGAAGAGTTAAAATAGTTGATGAACACTGGTTCCGATGATGAAGATAATGACAATATGAGAGTTATGGTTTAAAAAAAATAATATAGATTTTACCACCACCTACGACTAAGTACATGCATAATATCACAAACGGTAATCAGTAGCAGGGCGTTTATAACACAACGGCAACAAATAAAAATCACTCTGACTAACAGAGAAACAAGTGATGATATTGTATTTTTTGTTAAAAAAATTTTAAAAAAAAATTCAAAACGAATAATCATGTAATCTTTTCAAAATTAATCAAATAGCCTTCAGATATCTAAATCTCAATTTTTATTATATTTTTGGTTGAAGTAACTGTAGTAAAATTTTTTGTCTAACATTTTTCGGCACAAAATTTTTTTTTAAATTTTCTTGTTAATATTAAAAATAAATTAAATACTACAAAATGAGCCTTTTGGTTCACAAATATCTGCTTTTGACGCTCGCTATAGGACTTTGCCTCCATTTGACGAAATGGCGAATAATGCGAATACTGTCATGGAATCAAAATCCGGACTTGTCATCAACACTGTTCTTATTTTCTGTTATTGTAAACCTTCACGGTGTAAGAAGTAGCTGCGAATATTTTGAAGCAAATCGTAAAATATATCAAACAATATTGAAATCGATTATTTGGCTGATACTTTCGGATTTTTCAACATATCTTCTATGGGAAGTAAGCGCTGATCATTTGCAGCAATTCTTATTTTATATGCTGGATTCATCATTCGGCGAATGGTTAAGAGATGCGTTTCCTAGAATATTTGTATTTATTATACGAGATTTAATCTATAATTGTAAGCTTACATTATCAGTTTATCTTGCTTATAAAGCAATTAGCCAGTCAACGCTCTCAATATGGCTCTGTCCTTTCTTAACCGATCCAAATTTATATGTATGTATAAATATAACAAACGAAGACCCCACAAAAAAACGAAGGAAACGCTGTCATTAAGATGTGGACGTATAACCAAGGGAAGACATCAATGAAATCAAAATTGACGGCCATGGAGATTTGTCAGGGTACACATAACACAAAAGCTCATTGTAGGAAATGCAATATTCGCAAAAAATTTTTTAGTATTACAATTAAAAAATTATGTTTCATAAATTTGTTAACAAAACAGATAAATCGTTTTGCTTCTTAGATTCTTTTAGCAAAATGATATTTTTTTATGATTTGGAGGACATTTTAACAGTAGAAATGATCACTTTGTATGTGGGCATGTATGTATGGCAAATGACTACGGCTATCCTCTGAATATGACTATGAATATTTATATATTCAACAAAATGTGACGTCACATAGCCTATGACCAGCGGATGATGAAGACACTTCGAATGATTGCCCATTTGTCAAATTATGATAAATAGTTTAGAAGTTACGAGGGAACAGATGAACATCCCCACATACGAGTACAAACACATCAAATTTGCTGCGCCATTGAGTAAAAATGACCAAATTCTAGTAGTTAGAGACCACCTACATATTCTGTCACTCGGTTTGGGATGGTGGGGTCAGCTGTCAACGAAGTGTGACCAGCTGTGACAGGGAGGGGCTTTTAAAATATTACCAACTCTATTGTTCAACTTTGTGACCTATATAGAGCCTTAATAGAAATCCTAAGAGACAAACATTGGAAGATCAGAGAAAATTAAATAACACTGTACTATTATTGGTTTCCACTGCAAAATATGTGACGTCACACCAGAAAAGGAAGGTCTTACATATGTGAGCACATGTGACATGGAGGGTATTAAAATATAATGAAATTCGTGTGACATAATATGTAGATGACACCTTAGTTGACTGAAAAAATGACATTTTCGATCAATTTTCAAATGTGAATTAAAAACCAGAAGAAAAAGAAGATTAACTTTGGATATGTCGCAGTTGTAATAGTTGTCCAGGGTTTTGAAATTAACGTACAACAAATGGTTTAAGCGCAGCTAAAGTAAAATTGAACGCCTCACTCAATTAATCATTGCTTAGCGCGGGCTTTAGTGTCGTTTGTATGCCTGGCGTCATCCACCGATCTGTGACACATAAACAAAATTATAAAACGATGCGCGTAAGCAACTTTTCCGATTCACAGATGCTGTTGAGCAAATCCATAAATAACTTTCGGTGCAACCCGGATCGCAAAGAGGGTCGCCAAATCGAATGTTTACGTAGACATTTCGGTGTGAATGCTTCAGTTAGGAATACAAATTGCAATAGAACAGAACATTAAAGAGATAATGTAACAGCTGAAAGCGTGTTTTGATGAAGTAGTACCTCAATTAGCAGTCCCGTCAGGGAATAACTGGGCCAGTACATACCAGGGTTGCTTTCAGTAGGTAGGCATAAAATGGGCATAGCGCTCTCTTTTTCCCATTCTAAGACTGTAAGCGACAAAGAGAATACAATTTTAAGGTGTCTAGGCTAAGTAGACACAATACAATAGATCAGAATGTGACAATATTAGCACCCATTTTTCCATATGTAAGTTAATAAGAATCGCATGCACACAATGATTTCATCCAAAAACGACCTTCATAATATTTATAAAACTTACTAGCGCAACCGGCCCGGCGCCGCACATCCAACTGAATCTTTTCTTTAATTTTCATAATACAAAATAAAAAAAAATAATAAATTTCTCCAAGCTTCATATGCAAAATTTGATCTACCAATTTCTCGAAAACAGCTCCAAATATCGCAACCAAAACTATGCTATGTTTTCGGCTGAAATCAATCATACACATTCACAAAGATTTCATTGCATTCAGATAAACGGTACGAGTATAGTTGATCATTTTAGCAATGATGAATGACGAGCAAAAAAGATATAAATGAATGCGTTAAAACAGAAGATATAAATGAACCAAATATGTAAGTACATCTAAAGGAAACTTAACCTCTGCTCTGCGAATGATTAACTATATCAATTTATTTATTACTACGTATCTTGCAGATACAATAATTTAAGAGACGCTTTTAATGGAAAATTTGATCAATGTAGAAAGAAGGTAGTCAGAGGGTTTGGTCACACAAATAATTAAGTGATGCCCAGTCCATTGGAATGACAATACAGTTGTCACAGTTGAAAGTTTCATTGTCTTTCTACAAACATATTTATACTTATAAATAAAGTAACGTTAAAAAATATTACAATTATGTTTCAACTGTGTTTATGTTTCGCAATTTCGTACGAGTATATGAGAATCTGAACACATGCGACAATACTAAATCACTCACTAACGAGATTCAATTGAAACACAACACATCTGATGGAATTACAGTAGAGCGTCTACCAAGTGGCAAAGTGATTGACAGTGGTGATCACTATGGCAATTATATGGCTAGTGATGTGATTAGTGCCAAAGTAACATTATTTACAAAAAGAAGTCCCAAAATGTTGACTACCTGTTTTTATACGATTATAAAAGGGTAGTCAACTGCTTTGTAAGGCTTCTTTCCTTTCTTAGCATCATCATATTCTCTCTATTACTTCATTACTATTCATAGAAAAAACAAAAACAAACAAGTGCAATTACACTCTCAATCCCACAACCCCAGCTTCGCTCTATTTCCATTCTCTAGAAATCTTTGTTGTACTCAACAGTATGCAAATATATCTAAGTTTTTCTTTAAATTTTTATACTCTTCACGTTATTGAATATTATTTGTAAGTTTGTCATGAAGTTAGTAACACACAGAAGGAGACATCGCAGACCACATAATTAATATACTCGTATATTTGTGATCAACTCGATGAGACGAGTTGTTTTAGGCATGTCCGTCGGTCCGTCTGTTTGCACTCCTAGTCCTTCAGTTTTTGCGCTAGAGAGCTGTACATAGGTATTTTTTACCAAACGCCGGTCAAGTTCGTGAATCAGCCGAATCGGATCACTAGGGAGGGTACCACCCATACGAACCACCTTTTAAATTAAACTTCTTATTAGAAAAACATTTTTGTTCTTTGTCTTATTGAACTGAAATTTGGACACTATAAGTCTCTGACCCATATCCGCAAACCATTAAAATATAAAGACCAGGGGTCGGAACAGAATAGCTTCACATTTACTTAAATTAATTTTGAGATGCCAACTATTTTCGTATTTTTCGATTGCAATAAAATCTTTCTGAAATTGTGTGTTGATACAATCTATATTAACTCCCGGGGAGTAGATGATTATATCGTCTGCAAAGGCTTTTACATTATTCATTGGATTTAGAAAATCAAGGATAAAAGGTTGGGGAATTTATTTATTTATATAGTTGTTGTTGACTTATAATTAAAATTACAAGCTAACAAGATATGGAAACACTAACATCGATGGCACAGTCTCTAAACCAAGTACTCTAGTGGAATTTATAACCTCTTAAAATATATTCTATGAATATTAGCTTCATCATTCATTTCTTTTAGTTCAAAATGAATATAGTGAAGTTGCTAAAATGAGATCTGTAAAGTGCTTAATAGCATTTTTCTTCAAAATATTCTGATCTGCGATATACTCATATTAAACCAGAAATGTTATTTTTGACTCAATGAGGTCGAACGAATATTTATTTAAGACTTTTATTTATCTAACGACAATAGGCAAAATAATACCTTTCTAACCTTAATCAACTGTTAATTTATATGCTTGTTAAAGTACAAAAATCTATCGAGATGGAATTTTGTAAGTTCTTGTATTAAAATTATATTATAAAAGGAACTTCTTAAAACAAATAATTCGTGGGAAATTCTTGTACAAATTTTGTTTCTAACCGCCAGGTGGTATATCAGGGCTTAATGCTACCAACTCCCTCCAAATTTCCCTTCGTAAAAGTCTTAGTCTTTCTATCCTCTGAGGGATGGGAATTGGTTGAAGTGCTACATCAATATATTCAAGAGCAGCATTGTAAATGACGCGTGGCTCTTCATCAGGTTGGCGTCCTAAGTGGAAAACAGCATTTATGGCTGCGTCAATTGCTGCATCTACAGCTACGTCAATATGATGGCGAGGTTGGCGAGGTTGGCGAGGTTGGTGAGCTCCCCCAATTCCTTGAATATTATTATCGTTTTGATCCGCCATTTTAAGAAAATTACGCTAGAACTATGATGGATGTTAACTATTACCGTGTATTGACCATCGTATTAAAAAATAACTTACTTACTTAAATATTTCCACCAGAAATTTAGTTGTTTAGTTGTATTGTTTTAAAAATCTTTTAAAATTAAAACTTTTCTAAGATTGAGCAGTAAATGAAACTAATGAAATGATTTTCAAAGCCATGTATGTAAGTTAAAATAAATTTTTTATATGGAAAACTGTTGAATTTTATTCATAATTTTTGTTTGTTTTATTGTTTGTTGTTTAGCCATGTCCGTCTGTCCGTCGGTCCGTCTGTCCGTTTGTTCGCACTCCTAGTCCTTCAGTTTTTGAGCTAGAGAGCTGAAATTTTGTGCATAGGTTTCTTTTTACCAAACGCCGGGCAAGTTTGTACATCAGACGAATCGGACCACTAAGGAGGGTACCTTCCATACAAACCCCCTTTTAAATTAATGTTCTTATTAGATTTTTTTATTTTATTTTTTGACGTATCGAACTGAAATTTGGACACTATAAGTTTCCGGTTGATATCCACCAACCATATAAATTTCATTATCCTATGGTTACCAGGAGGGGTACCCCCGATACAAACACCTTTTTAAATTATAATTTTTATTAGACATTTTTTGTTTTTTTGTTTTTTGTCTTATTGAACTGAAATTTGGACACTATAAGTCTCTGACCCATATCCACCAACCATCAAGTTCCTCGGACTATTAGGAGGGGTACCCCCCATACAAAACCGGGATCCAAATGAAAGTTCTTATTAGAAAAACTGTTTTGGTTTTTGTACTATCGACTTAAAATTTGAACACAATAAGTGTCTGACCCATAGCCACCAACCTTATAAAATTCAATACCCTTAGACCACTAGATGGGGCGTAAAGAGTACTTCGGAATAGCCAAAGTTAGTCTTTTTCTATATTTTTCAATATTTTTGTAATTTTTTTTTTAGCATATTCGGTATTTATCGGAATTATTTACAATTCGGTTGAAAATTAAGGGCGCTAGAAGGAAACATACACATTTTCAAACTTAGTTTTATATACATAAAAAAAAAAAAAAATAAAGATTTTATATATATAAAAACTTTACATAAAAATATTGTATTTTTCTTTTTAATTTATGAGAAATTTTATAAAAATTTCGGTATTTATTGTAAATTTCACTGGTACCTCATCTTATCCATTGGCTATTATATTTTTATGTATCATTTTCATTTTAATCATATTGAAAATTGAAGATTCTTTCTTGACTAGATCAATATTATAATAATATTTCAAAGAAACGATCGAATCAATTTGGATGGACATAATGTCTTTGACTATAATAAAACTTAAGATTTAATATTAAAGTTAGTAAATCATAGAAAGCAGAACTTGAACTTTCTTATATTCGATTATTGCTTTGAATTGAAGTCAAAGTCAATGTGTGTTGGAACCTTTAGAGACCTTCACGTAGGGGTAATTTAAATATATTTTGAGACATCAGTTAGAAGAACAAGAACAAGGATACACACATGTATATATGCAGACTATACTTCGAAAATGCACACGCACAGAAGCCATTAACTTAATGTAACATACGTTCAAGGATATCAAGTCTAACACGAATACAAAAACCTTAAGTAAACCCAACCAAACCAAACTAAACTAAGCCAAAGAAATGGCTAAAAGGCAAAGAAAGCAACAGAAGAAAAAAAAGGATCAAATGTGGTAGAAGGAAGGAAGTATCCATTTATGCACAAACAATACTTAAAACGAACACCTTCGGTTTTCTTCATTGCCAACCTAAGTATATTTGTATGTATGCACAACTGAAAATTCGTATTCATATGAATATAATCTTAGCCATACCCACAGACGTCCTTTCTTTTCTTTTGACTTTCACATATGCAAATCAAGTCACCATGGAGGCAAACATCAAAATACATCACACTTCTTTCTACCACCTTGGTTTTTCTGACACATTTCATCACTTTCACTAGTCATCCATCCATTCTGATCTAAAGACATCGTTCCCTATCACCAAAATGTTATCAAATATTAAAAGATGACAACCAATCATAAATAGTTTGTAAAAGTATACTGAAATCCTAAAGAAAAGAAATATCCTGATGAGTGATGCTACTACTTGCATAAAGAGAAAGGTGTTCAACTGTTGAGGATAATGCAAACATGCGAACTAAACTTAAACTAAACTAAACTAAACAAAGCGAAACTAAACTTAACTTAACTCAACCGAACTAAAATAAACTAAACCAAAATCAGCTGAGCTAAGCTGATGCAGAACTAAGTATGTTTGAATATGTTTTCTCTTAAAAGTAACTAGTAAATTGGCTAAAGCAAAGCAAACAGATAAAGGTAAAAGTAAAAGTAAAAGTAAAGATGAAATGAGAAGCTCACGGACAGACAGACAAACAGACAGACATACAGACAGAGGGAAAGAAAGTAGTACGATATACGTATATGATTTCGACATGTATACAACGAAAGAACTCTCTGTCTATACACTTACGAATATTCCATTATACTACTACTACAAACAATAGTATGAGTAGCGCGTGTTCTACATGTAAAGAACAAACGAACGAATGAATAAAGGAATGTCGCAAGTTTTATGGCAAATGTAAAACGCGTTTCAAAAATATGATATACTATGTACACATGAACATATAACTCCTCCATACTAAAAAAAAAAAAAAAAAAAAAAAAAAATAGTAAAGAAAACATGCTAACTTTAGATTCATCAAAACTTATGGTACATACTAATACCCATTATATCCATAACCCGAAACTTGTTACTGCTTGTCACTTCAGTGCCTGCGTAAGCAACTGACAACAATTCTCCCTCCTCTTACTTGCCGCTGTCTCCACACATGAGAAATTAACCCACGTCAGTACACAGCAGTGTGTTTCTGTACTTCGCTTTATTTATTTTTGTCATGATCTTCTAAAATTAATATCATAAAACTTTAGTTCGTCTAATTGGAAAATATAGTAACCTATACTGTCCAGTAATCAAAGATCTCTGCTGACAACCCCATCAATTATTTTTACCAATTTAGTAGTGACAAACCATTATGATTCAAATTCAAATTCAAATTTTCTTTTCTTCAAGTTTATTACTAGCATTCGTACTACTTACTTATATAAGTATAAATAAATATCACTAAACTAATAAAATTTAATCCATTTAAGTCAAACTAATCTTAAACCATTTATTTACATATGTTTTTAAATCTTTCAATGAAATCGTTCATTAAACTTATTTCAAATAAAAATCACACTTCCTCCACTAGACGCACTTATTTCTTGGATTTGCCGGTGGATTTTGGTGCGTGTTTCTTGGTCATGGCAACTGGCTTCTTCTCAACAACCTTGACGGTTTTAGTGAGTGCATAACGGTGACTATTCAATGCCTTGACAATCTTTTGCTCTTCGATAAAGAAGGCACGAACAATACGTTCGCGCAAGCAGCCGTGACAGAGGACACCACCGTATGTGCGGGCAACGGTCTTATGGCGCTTGGACAGACGAGAACGTTCGCTTGGGCGACTTGGAGTAATAAATGTATATGGTATATGGTAAATAAACTGAAAAACTCAACCTACAGGCAATCGATTTTTCTGCAGAGAACTAAGAAGCTACGAAAATAAAAATAAAATATAAATGACACTTGGAAGACATGGAACCTTATTAATACAATTTTTATAAATTGATATAAATGGATCTAGAAAAAAGAAACAACATGAATCCCACAACAGATTTCCGCAACATCCAAGAAATAAATTCAGACTTCAGCTTTATTCATACCGCTAGATCTGGCAGCAGCAAGAACATCACATTTGCCATAATCTCGGAAACTTCAGTACTAAAATATGGTTTTCTTCCAACAAATACTTCAGTTCTATTGACCGCTGAAATTATGGCAATTTGCGAGTATGAGGCGATAACTTGCTTAAACTTTTTCTCAGCACTTGAAGAAATATCAAAAATACAAATTACCGTGATCATTAGCCTTGCCTCATCAGAAATCTTCTCTCAAAACACTACAATAAAATAAAACACTAATGTGGGTTCTATGGCATACAAACATAAGAGATAATGAAATAGTAACATAGAATCAGCAGATAAGTTAGTACAAATTCCATCTAAAAAAAAAAACAAGAAAAAAGAAGATTAACTTTGGCTATGCCGAAGTTGTAATATTCTTCAAGCATCTCTTATATTTTCTGATTATTGTTCTAAATTCTTGTTTTGTATGGGAGGTACACTTCTTAGTAATCCGAGGGTCTTAAAATTTACACAGTTGGTGGTTATAGGTCAGATACCTAAAGAGTTCAAATTTCAGTGCCATATTACGAAAAACAAAAAAGTTTTTCTATTAAGAAGATGAATTTAAATCTGGTTTTGTATTGGAGCTACACCTCCTAGTAGTCTGAGGGTCTTGAAATTTTCATGGTTTGTGGATATGAGTCAGAGACTTATAGTATTCAAATTGCAGTTCAATAAGTAAAAAAAAAACAATTCTAATAAGAACATTAATTTAAAAGGGGGTTTGTATGGGAGGTACCCCTCCTGGTAATCCTAGGATCATGAAATTTATACGGTTGATGGATAAGGATCAGAAACTTCTAGTGTCCAAATTTCAATTAAAAAACAAAAAACTTTTTCTAATAAGAACATTAATTTAAAAGGGGGTTTGTATGGGAGGTACCGCCCCTAGTGGTCCAATCCGCCTGATTCACGAACATGATCGGCGTTTGGTAAAAAAAAACTTATGTACAAAATTTCAGCTCTCTAACTCATAAACTGAAACTGAATAAAGGAGTGCGAACAAACGGACAGACGGACCGACGGACAGACGGACATGGCTAAAACAACTCGTCTCATCGAGCTGATCACAAATATACGAGTATATTATTTATGTGGTCTGCGATGTCTCCTTCTGTGTGTTACAAACTTCATGACAAACTGACAAATACTATTCACTAACGTGGAGAGTATAATAAATTAAGGACAATAATTGATTGTTAATATTTGATATACAAAATTTATTAGATTGTATAAAATTTAATTTAGAATTACAATAGTTAATTTTAATGCAATATCGTGCAGTTTAGTTCAATTTTAACTACTACTCCCCTTCGCTACTGATTTGTTTGATAGTAGAAGAAGTTTAATTTAATCCTTTCATTTTGGTTATTTGCATAAATTACTAAGGTTTTGATTTGATTTTCGCTTTGAATGGCGTTTTGAATTGGAATTGGAATTGGGATTGGGATTGGGATTGGCATTGTGAATTGTGAATTGAGATTGAAACTTGACTTGTCTGAGCTATTTGTAGCGCTTCTTACTTTAGCGGATTTCATT
The DNA here is from genome assembly GCA_035041805.1 of Amiota mariae. NCBI lineage: Eukaryota > Metazoa > Arthropoda > Insecta > Diptera > Drosophilidae > Amiota > Amiota mariae. The sequence goes on from JAWNKV010000772.1 coordinate 117,622, forward strand.
AATTTCGTCTGAGCGTCTATGATAAAGCGAAACCTGACAACTGGGACGCCATCGTCGTCATTGTCGTTGTCGTCGTCACCGTCACCGTCATCGTCATCGTCATCGTCTTCAATTTGAATTAAACATGTGCGCACATATCTACATGCATATCATCATCATCTACAATATATGAATGTGAGCATACACATATGTGTATGCGTATGTGTATTTGTATATGTATGAGTATCATTTATGTATGTAGACGTAAGATAATTTCTCAGTATTCTTAATATTTTCTGTAAATCTTTGATGGCATGGATGGATGGATGGATGGATGAAAGGAAGGGTGATGATTGTCAGGTGTTTCTTGATGTCACCGAAGTCACTTTTTACAAAGACGTTAACAAGCTTTACATTTTAACCGATTTTCACGTGTCTCAATTCCATCTTCTTCCACCTCACTTTCTCTTTGTGCTGCAACCCTCATTTATTCGTACATACATTTATCATTTGCTATGCATTTGCATAGCAACTAATTCAACCCATAAAAGTTTTCAATTTTCTCTTCTCTTCTCTTCCCTTCTTTTTTTTTTTTAGATATTTTGGTTTGATGAATTGGACGAAAATCCCCCCAACAATTCGTTTTGTTTTCTTTTTATTGTTTTGTGTTGTTGTTGTGCAGCTTCAAAACTACAAAACACAGCAAAATCTTTACTAAACCATTATATACACGCGGCAGCGGCTTTATTGTCATTTCTATGCCCTGACAAAAGTTAGAAACAGAAGGTGATGGCAATCGCCCCCTCGGCGCCTCACTTAGAACCTGAATTGCAATCACTTGGGCCACCAACCAACAATAAATAAGTATTTTAAAAGTTTTGGAGGAAATTCCTGATATTCACCCCTAGCACAAAAACTAGATATTCACGCCCATGGCAGGCATCATCATATAAAAGAATCATTTGAAAAAAAAAAACCAAAACAAGCCGCAGCCAATTGAACTGATTCGACGTAACAAAAAAAAAAAAAAAAAAAAAATGCAACACATACACACAACACATAAGAGCAAGAAATACAGAAATAGTAGAGCAGTAGTTCTCAAACTGTGGTCCACAATGCTTGTACTACCATCAAGGTCTATTAAACCAATCAAAATAAATTACTTATTCGGCCTAAAATTCTCTAAAAAAAAAAAAAAAAAAATACAAATCATGATAAGATTTAAATCCTAAATAAAAATTAAAAAAAAAAAAAAAAACATTTCGTTTTTTATCAATAAATATTTTTGTTAAATTAATTTTGTATCATCCATGACCTATGAGAATGTTAAACCAAAGACTACATAAGCTTAAGAACCACTGTTGTAGAGTGTAGTAGAGTTGGAGAAGGATGAATCTCATGGTTGGGGAGGTGGACGGTAACAAAAACGAGTAAAGGTTATTGAAAAGGAAAAGGATAAAGCATGAGGGATAAAGGATAAAGGCACAGACGGAAAATAATGTCAACGTCGTAGACATGCAAAGCTAAAAACGCATTCATCATACGCCCAGTTAACCGGAAAAAGCTTCGATTGCAAATGATACTCAGATATTTCTTGTTGTTCGTGTTCTTGTTGTTGCTTTTCGAATTTTATTCAAATTTTTTTTTTTTTTTTTGAAAATTTTGTTGTAAATTTTGTTGTTGTTTTTATTGCTATTGTTATTATTATTGTTGTTGATGTTGTCTCTGTGGTTTATTGCCAAATTTATGTGCATAATTCGTCGTTTTCTACTACTTCTACTTTTACTATTTGCCCTTCTTCGTTTCTTTCCCTTTCGTTTCGTTTCGTTTCGTTTCTTTTCTTTTCTTTCCTAACAATGTAATTTGATCTATTGCCTGCCTATTGGATCTACCCCGCTCAGTATTTTCACCTTCTTTTCTATTCAAACTTATGTATACGAGTATGTAGTAAGTACTACATGATGATATGCATGTCCACAAGTTCAAGTGAAATGTCAAATCCGTCACATTTGAATTTTGTCATTTTGTCATTTTGTCATTTTGTCATTGTGCCTGCCCCTTCGTCATCATCAATTATGTCTAAAGTTTTAAGTTTTCACAAATTCATGTCACAAGGTTTATGTTTTTTTATCTTCTTTTTCTTCCAATTTTCTATCTATGTTGATTTAATATTTCTTTTTCTTTTTTCATCAATTCAATTTGCCACATTCACAAATGTAAATTTTTCCGTAAATTATTGATAATGTAATCATTGATTAAATTTTGGTAATCAATAATAACAAAATGAGCTTTTTGTCAATAAACTAAAATATTCTTCTCAGTAGTATCTATCAGTTTAATCATCAGACAAACCGAAAAGTTAGAAAATTTAAAAAAAAAAAAAAAAAAAATTACATAAATTTTGACTAGCAGTTGAACACAACTGAACTTGAAGATGAGGCACTTTCTGTAGCTTTTAAGGCTTCGACCATTCATTGATGTTCTTTGATTACACAGGGGAAGTAAATAAATAGAAAAAAGAAAAACACAACAGGGGTGAAAAAATTGTCTCACAAATCTCATGCTGTGGAATCTGTGTTTCCCTGTCTACTGATTGGCTTAGTTAAACCAAACTTATAGCCAAAATTCCTTAGGATAATATTTAACATTATAACATGATGCATTAAGCAAGAATATCTTATATATAAAAAGTTTTACATGCAACTTTTAGAAAAAATAAGGAAAATCTTAAATTTCGCTTAATCTAAAATTATAGAGTCTTTTAATGAAACCGAAACAATTCGTTTATTGAAACATTGAACTTGTACTTAATCCTACAGATTATAGTCAGAGTGAAAGCTAAAATAATAGAAAAATATCTAAACTATAATATTAAAAATTGAAACACAATATTCCGATATTCCGAGAATACAAAATTTAGTTTAATTCTGAATTTCAGTTCACCATTTTCATATATTTCTTTTCGTATGAAAATTGTGTAATTTCATAAAATCAAAACCCCCTTTCAAAGTAATTTCCCCTTTTGATCCCTTTTCAGATTTTATACTAAGCAAAAAATTTTAAAATTATAACAAAGTAAGCAATTTTTCACTTACTTCATATAATTTAAAATTAAAATCTCAACCACTCAATTTGATTTATAAAAAAAAAAGTCATTTTTCCTGAAAGTAAATTAAATGTAAGTTTTTATATTAATATTTTTTGATGGTCAATATACATCATTATCATTATTCTAGATATTGCAATTATGGACAATAATGTAAATGTGTCAGAAGCAGAACAACGCTTAGCAATAATTGCACTTTTTAGAATGCGCAGAAACATTATGCTCATCAAATTAGAACGTTTGATGGAACAACGACGAATAAATCCACCAAAACCTGCAGGAGGATAAAACAGAATATGAATTACTGAAAAACCCGATTTTTTATTTTCTTTTATTTACATAAATGTTTTGTTATCATTTTTATTTTATTTTTGGCAAAGTTGGTCACAAGAATTAAGGAATTAACATAGAGTCATACACTGGGAAAATCAAAATAGCAACTCTCCCCTTACTAAAACAAATAGATGATTTAATTGCTGATAGACATATTTAAGAGAGAATGACACAAAACATGCGAAACCTTAATAGCAAATATTTCAAAATTTTATTGTAGAAAAAATAAGTGAAATTAACTAATCAAGAAAATCAAAAATTAACTTTGTAGTGATAGACACTGTTGAGGCTAAATCGAATCTGGAATCTTTTAATGTTGTGCGAAATTGTAAAATACAAATTCAAATAAATTGTTATAAATATAAAGTTTCTTATTTTATTATTAGAATATTTCTTTTTTGTATAGACTTCAATTGATTCTTGTTGATGTTGCTGTTATTGCTGATGTTTCTGTTACTGCTGTTGTTGTTGTTGTTGTTGTTATTATTAAAGTGGATAATGTTAGCGTTGGTGTCACTGCTAGTGCTGATGCTCAAACCACTAACACTATGCGAACTGCATGAAACACTAACAGCAACTAAAACTGAGACATCGCTAATCACAAGTAGTAGTATGAAAAAGCAACTGAAGTCGCAGTATGTGAGCCAGCATAACATGAATTATTTCTATGAGCAAGAATTGCTATGATGACCACTTCTATATTTTCATTTGCTTTGCATAACCAAGCAGATACAATTGATGGAATGAACATAAATTTAGTTGTTATATTTAATTATTCATCGTTTAACTATTTCTCTTTTTAATATATAAGTACATGTAGTTTATATAGTTTTTATTTACATAGATTTTATCTGGAAAACAGGAGCTGATGATGATTTACAATGTTTCGATATCCCGATTAATAATCAAGTATACAAATATTTAGTATAATTCTGAATTTCTATTATATTCCTCTGAAAATTGTTTAATTTCCTTAAACCAAACCCCTTTCGAATTAGTTTCCCCTTTTCTTCATCTTACTTCACCGATTCAGTTGATATTCAAATATCAACTAATAAATTTAATATAAAAAAAAAACAAGAAAAAAGAAGAAAAACAAGAAAAAATTCCTTGAAACAGTTTTTGTTTGCTAGTTTTTCTATTAAAAAGTTGTGATGGTTAATACATAAAAACGATTAACAATTATCATAATTCTAGGGTATCCAATTATTTGATATGATGAATAATACTTAATAACGATGAATCTAATGAAGTTCGTCAAGCAACAAACATCTTCAGGATTCAAATACTTTTCCAAAAAATAAGAATGTAACATTGGATGGAGCAACATCGAGTGCGCCCATACACCAGATGCCTAAAAAATGATTACAAATAACTATAAAATCTAATTTTTTCCACAACATTTTTTGTAAACTTATTATAATTTTTCTTTTATTTCTTTACAAATAAAAAAATTTATAAACAGAATTCTAATTTACAGATCTTTGACATTGTACTCTTCAGAAACAATGTACTGGGTCTGCAATAACTAATTATTAGCATTGGAGCCCTTTGAATGGAAAGAAATTATTATAAAATTAAATTAAATCTATGGGAGTTCAATTTTCAAAGCAGCAGAATATTTTATGTATATTGGGTTTGGAAATAGAAGTAAAGAATGATGAGGGATTGCAGTTGAAAAAACCGAGAATTTCTGATACTTTGTAATTGAGTGCAAATATCAAAAATATGTATAATCAATTTATCTTCTTGGCACATCCTCATTTAGAAGATTTGTGTGGGTGTTGAATCTTTGTCCAATTAAAAGCTGTATGAAGATGAATCATAGTGATGGTGTTGGTGCAACAGCTTATTGGGTAGAAAGGTTTTTTCACGTGTGGATTAACAACTTTATACCTTTCTATAGACTTTATACCAGTCTTCATATTGATGAGATTATAGGATATCTATGATTTTCATGCGCATCTCCTTCTCGTTGGAAGTGACTAGCTAAGCTTTTTTATTCTAAAAAACAACTTAAATTAAACTTATAATAATTATAACAGAACTGTAACATTATTAGGATCTTGTAGAAAGGTCGACAGGAAGAGATCTTCTCAACCATCTCGCCACTCTGACTTCTCCCATTCTGCGTCGCTTTAAGAGACACCTGGCTAGTCACCGCTCCATATAATTCTTGGCCTGACAATTAATCATATCGCCAATTATTTGGATTTTTAAATCCCACTCCACATTACTTTTGCATAGAAATTAACATATTTTTCTCATGCTACCAGTTTTTCTTCTTCTTTCATCATAAAGTTTGCAAAGTTATCACCGAAATTACCCATACTCATAACAGTTTATTATCCAAGGTTTGTCATATTTATCTGATCTACTCATGGCTTATACTATGCTTACCGATCCTGTTCGATCATTTACGGTAGAAATTCTTTGAATTTCCATAACAATTGTGGATAAAGTTGGGCAATTCATAGGTTGAAATGTAATGTAATGCGATGCAGGTTCACCATAAAGCGAAAGGATATAGCAAATCATAAGAAGAAACAACACAAATAATTCACACAGAACTGAAAATGGCAAATTTTTCAAATTAACAATTGTACTTCTTACTTCTTAATTTAAACGTTCAAGTAAACAAAGAAAAACTGAGCTGTACAAAGCATAAACATGAGTAACTCAATCCTAAATTATTTAGGCAAGGGCAACTACAACAAACTCCGCCGACATAGAGTTTGAATTTGTTTAAACAGCAAATATCCACAGATCATTTAGACAATTCAGTATGCATAGATTGTAAACCCATACTGTGTTATTTTTCGCTTTTTTTCATTTAATTTTTGGGTTACATAAGCCAAATTGCAATGTTCCGATATCCCGAGTAATAGTCAAGTGAAAAGCAGTTTAGTGTAATTCTGAATTTCTGTTCACTTTGCAACCATTTCCTCAAATTTCTGTTTGTAAGAAAATTGTGTAATTTCATAAAATCAAAACCCCGAAGTAATTTCCCCTTTTGATCCCTTTTGAGATTTTATACTAAGCAAACAAATTTAGAAATATAACAAAGTAGTCAATTTTTTACTTCATCGATCTTTTCGAAATACATTCATTTTATATTCAAATCTCAAGCAATCAACACGATTTTTAGAATACAAAGTGTTTTTTCCCTGCAAAAAAATTTTACGTAAGTTTCTATATTAATATTATATGATGGTCAATACACAGTTACGGTTAACAAATATCATTATTCTAGAGGGAAAAATGTCTAACGACGACGTGAATGCTCTACGAGAAGAGCTCGAAGCTAAGATAAATGAACTTTTTAGAATTTATCGCAATATCAGAATAATCAATTTAGAAATTTTAATGGTGCAACACCAAGCGCGTCGACCCTCGCCACCGGGTCCACCGGGTCCACCAGGTCCACCAGGTCCACCGGGTCGACCCATGGCACCGGGTGGCTAAGAAACTTCATCAGTGGAAGACGTCGTCTGTACGAGTATTTGTGATGTCAGCATTACGAATTACCAAAAAAATTTGTTCATTTATATTTTTTATTTATTTATGTATATTTTTTGTTTTCACATTTTATTTTATTTTTTACAAAAAGTACTTTGTACACAAAATTCAATTTTACCGGTCTTTGTCATTGAATTCCTCCTAAGCACTTAGACAAATTTTGAAATGTTTGATTGCTGCTAGTAGTTTCTCTCGTTGATATTGATGATTATAGGCTTTTGCTTCTCAGGTCTCAAAGTTGGTCAAAAGAACCAAGGAACTAAAATAGAATCATAAATTTGGGAAATGGACCAAGCCATAAAATCACTTAGCAACTCTCCGTTTACTACAACAAATAGATAATTTGATTGATGATAGACCTCTTAGAGGGATCATGGTTAGTACTAAACATAAATGTAACGTTGTATGATTGCTGATGTCAATGACAACTGCAAAAGTTAATGTGACAATTCGACAATTCTTGTTGATACATCAAGTTAATGTAAAAATTTGGCCCCAGAACATTGCCTTGAAAAAGAAATTCATATTACGAATTCGTTGGTTATGAAATTTATATGTAATTAGTTTGAAATTTGTGATTGAGTTTAAAAAAAGAATCTCTCTAAAACAAAGAAAGTTTTTTTTTTAGAAATATGAAAAGCCAAAATAGCAAAAGATTAAATAACTGACTTTTTGGGTTTTATAAGATGGAAACAATAACACTATGTAAATAAATGTACTATATTAATAATTTAGTTAGACATTCTTCGTTGTACATTCGAGATCCTTGAGGAATTTTACATATCAAGTAGGCAATTTTTCATTTGAAAACTAACTTCATCGAGTTTTTCAAAATAAATTCAGTTGATTGCCAACTGTCAACTTTATTTAGTAAAAAAAAAAAGGTATTTTTTTCTGCAAAAAAGTTCTATCGTAAGTTTTTGTATTAATATTTTATGCAGGTCAATACACAGTAACAGTTAATAATTATTATAATTCTAGGTTTTCAAGTTATGGATGATAATAATTTGGAACAATTAGTAGAAGAGCGGCGAGCATTAATCATGAGGCTTCTTACAATACGCAGAAATGTTAGACTTCTACGATTGGAATATTGGATGCACCAACATCGAGTGCTTCCACGCACGCCACCAGGGGCTTAAAACATGAATATGTATTACAAAATAATCGCTTATTATAATTTTTTTTTTTTTTATTTATTTATAAATAAAACACCTTCCTGGATCCCCTAGTAATACAATAACTAATTATTAGTATTAGAGTCCTTCGAATAGAAAGATATATATAAAGATATATATTTTATATTAAATCTATGAGGGTTTAATTTTTAAAAAGGCAGAATATTTTATGTATATTGGGTTTGGAAACAGTTGTAAGGAATGTTGAGGACTTGGAGTTGGAAAAATGGGCATTTCTGTTACTTTGTAATTGACTGCAACTGTACGAAATATGTAAAGTCAATATAATGGCGATGGTGATGGTGGAACAGCTTATTGCGTAAAAAGGTTTTTTCAGGTGTGGATTAACAACTTTATACCTTCGTTGAAAAACCAGCAAGTCTTCATATTCATGAAATTGTTGGATATCTATGATTGTCCTGCACATGTCCTTCTCGTTGGAAGGAATTTTGGTTACTGTTGGTGACTGCGATATTAGCTTAGCTGCTATTTAATTTCATTAGGCCAATATTTAATATTATATTATTATAACGTAATGCATGTCTTATGCACAAAAAGTTTTGCATGCTTTACGGGGCAACATTGAGGTGGAAAGAGGAGACAATCTAAAAACTTGCGCTTAACAAACTTGGTTTGAGTACCAAGAGAACCAAACTGGAAAAGTAGCAGCACGCAAATTTGCATTTTTTTTTTATAATTGATCTGCTGTCTGTTCCAAAGACTTTACTTGATCGTATCCCTTTTCAATATGCAAGACATGTACAATCGAATTTCATTTTAATATTCACTTCTGTTACTGCGTTTATACGATGGCAGGACGTGCTTAGTCGACCCGAGCTGACTCAACACCGAGTCAGCTATCATATAAACGGGGTATGTGTTATAAACTCGCTTTCTTTTTTTTCTATTTATGAAACCTAGACATTAATCACCAGCATATGCCCGCTATTTCTTACTGTGTTCTTAATACTATTTACTAATGTTTTTTATGTATGTAAAGTTGTAAGACAAATTTGAAAATCTATGTAAAATTTGTTGTTATTTTTTCCTAACATTGATTTATATCTCCATACTTGATGTCTTTTATTTTAATGTTCAAATCATCTGAATAAAATATCATAGTGGAATCTCTGAGCTTGCTGGGCGTCAGGCATCACCATACAATTCAACAAGGAGCTGTGACAATAAATGTGACGCAAGGTGAGTAATGTTAGGTTCAAGTTTCTACATGCAGAATAGCTAGGATCTTGACACGGACAATTAAATCTTTAAGCGATCAATTATATTGCTTATGGTACAACGAAAACATATTTACTCAGTGATAGGAATATAACAATATTTGTTCGAAAGATATCTGACTAGGCTCGTGGTTCACGCAAATGGAGATGAAGGAACCAATTAGCTACAATATCTTATGTCCAGCAAAAGTCAAAGTGATAATCATTGTATTTTGGAGATATGCTCAACAACAATTATTCACACAAATATAAATATAAAAATTTATATTTTAGAAAACTTAGTAATACAGAATTCAGCTAACGGCTAACAATCACCCATTTTTCTTTTTCTCAAATGTATAAATTCAGGTAAATGAGATACAAACATGTATTTATTTGTATCTATGAATGTCTAAATCAATAATGAATAAAAAGAAATACTACTTCTATATAATACAAAATAAAATACTATGAAGGATTCTAAATGGTATCCGAATATTGTATTGTCATACTATTGATGCAGTGGAACAAATAAATAATTGTCCGATTGGATATGATTAAGATTCAGTGATACCGTGCATCCCTAATTAATTTTAATATAAGATATATATTTTTCAAATTTACTTATTGAGAAAACATATTCAATATTTACACGCTTTTGCTTTGGGCCCTGGTCAGTTGCCCAAGTTGTCCCTCAGACAACTTATCTTTGAATCGGTAAATGAATGAAACTTTATCATCACGACCCAAAGAACAAAATTCAAAAGGAAACTTAAGACTTAACTACAAAAAAAAAAAAAAAACAAAAAAACAAAAAAGCGAAAAAATTAACTTCAATTTGCGTCATTTAGTTTGTGTTGTTGATGATGATAATAATAATGATGATAATGATGATAACTTCGACTTTGTGTTCATTTTTTTCTTTTTTCTTCATGTAACTGAATTTTTTTTTTTCTTGATCAAAAGAAGCCAAAACCATAATCCTTAACCAAGAAAGAAATGAAAAAATTTTGCTTAACCAAGTAGAAGATAGAACTAAATGAAAAAGAGACTGGAAGAAAAAAAAAAATACAAAAACTTAAAATACAAATTAAAATAAAAAATGAAAAATAAAATAAAAGAAAAGAACAGAACAGAACAGAAAAGTAAAGAACTGTAATGAAAAAGAAAAATTCAAAAGAAATTCATACATTCAAGCGCAAAAAGGACAAAAGACACATAAAAAGGACTATGAAAATAAGAAGAAATGAAAAAAAAAGAAAGAAAGAAAGGAATGAAAGAATTAACAAACGACCGAACGAACGAAAGAAATAAAGGAGAAAATATTAAGAAAAGAAAGAAAGTAAAAAAAAAAAAAAATAATTTGCTCGCGCGAAAAAATAAATTAAATGCAAGCGAATTAAGTCATTTAAACTTTTCAAGCGTATGATTTCCACTTTCCGGCATAATTTCCAACATGAACCACAAGGAGGTGAAGCGCATTGAATATCATGTGAACGAACAGAAGACGACGACCAGGGAAGAGATGAGGTAGGGAATAAAATATAATAAGTAGAACAACACAAAGTGGAAACTAGTAGTAGTAGAAGTGGTAGTGGTAGTAATCATGATGGCGTGATGGTTCCAGTATTAGTAGTGGAAGAAGTAGAAAAAGTAACACCATCAAATGAAGAAAGTTAAATTGAAGACATTTGCTAGTCGTATATACAATATATACATACATACATACATATAGTATTTATTATGGTGACTGACTTAATACACGCGCATTCATCATTTCTTTCGTTTACGTTTCACTTCCGTTCGCTTTTAGTTTCATTTTCATCATTTGTTCAGTTGTTTGGTTGGTTTGATCCTGAGCTCCTGAGCCTTGAGTACTCACCCACTTCACTTCACTTTCACTGTTTTCACTGTTTTCACTGTTGTTTGTGTCTTTTGGTCATGTTATCGCCTAAAATGTTGCATACTTTTGTGCGTCACATACCCAGCTGCAAATGTCCACTCTTATATACTCGTACATACATCCATACAATACTACATACTACTTCTACTACCTTGAACAACGAACAACGAACAACGCACTTAACATTTTTATGTCCAAAATAAAATAAAATAAAATCAGACGATGTTGCTGATAATCATGATGATGATGATGATGTTGATGGCTAAGATGATGTTGGACAAGAGAAATGAAAAAAAAAAAAAACTTATTTAGTTAACTTTTGTATGTATGTGTGTTTGTGTGTGTGTGTTTGTGTGTGTGTGTGTGTGTGTGTGTGTGTACATACATATTTGTATATAAGAAAAACAAATATATATGTGTATGCAATTCCTTAATTTATATTTAAGAAATTCCACTCACGCACACAGTATGCCAAGTGACACCAAACGCAACGCAACGCAACGCAACGCAACTCAACAAAACAAAAATTCTGTTTAATTTAGTTGAATTTAGTTTTGGTTTTGGCTTCAGTTTTGTTAAATTCAGAAATATTTTTTTGATAGTATAGAATCAAAGAAGAGAATTATAGTGTCACATAATCTATTGCCATTATCATCATCATCATCATCATCATCATCATCATCATCATCATCATAATCATAATCATCATCATCATTAGTACAACCATAGTTTTTCTGTTCCTCAACATCATTTTGATGGTGTTGATGGTGTTGAACCAAGTTACTTACTAAGTAAGTATTTTCATTTCCACAAAGCCATGCAAATGTCAAACTGCGTAACATTCCTAAAATTAATGGGCAGTCAACCGTATGGTTTTTCATTTCGTCATCATTCTGAGTAACATGATGATGATGATGATGATCACGATCACCAAGGTCTTCAGAATCTTTTGTAATCCAAATATGCAACTAGAATCTAAGCCAACATTATTTAAGTCATAGCTGAGTCTGAGAGTTCACTCACATACTTAATCTTTTCATTACATTTGATTTGAAAGTCACATACAAGATTAATCATTATTATTTTTGAGTATATTTAGATTTCCCCAATTTTAGTTTCAAGTGATTAGTTCTGAGTTTGCATCTATGATATTTACATTTAATTTGGTGTGTTTTGTTAGAGAGAATGTTTCATTACTTAAATCAAATACTGTAGGTGATATTCCTAAAAGCAATGGCATATATTTTATCATCATCATTATCAACATCATCATCATCATCATCATTATTATAATTTTTCTGTTCTTAATCATCATTATTGTGATCAACATGGTGACCATTTTCATTTTATACTCATTTGGACAAAACTTCATTGTCTTTGTATTTGTCTTTATTGTTGTTGTTTTGTTTCGTCTTCTTCTATTTTCGATTAGATTTTTTTCTTCACAATTTCTTTTTTGTTTTTGTTTTTCTTTTCTGCTGCTGCCTTTTTCTCTTTCTCTTTCAATTTTTTTTTTTTTTTTTTTTTTTGTATTCCTTCATTTTATGATTTATTCGTTGCAATTAAGAAGCTCACCATGAATACGTTTGTCTGTCACCCAGTCATCCAACCTTCCACTCTTCCACTGGTTGCCTTTCTCTAAAGGTCCCTGCCTGCTTGTCTGTTGTTAGTTTGCCAGTTTTCCTTATACGTATGTATGTAGCAGTTTGTCCGTTTGTCCTTAATTGTATCTGCTTCGTCCCTAAAACATGCTTTGCCATAGAATCCAATTGCTAACGATACGACAATATTCCTTCAACGATTTTGTTCATTTATGCGAATATTCGTTCCTGTCTTACTTTCCTCGAATTTTAACGGGCCAACTTTTTAATAGAGAAGGAGACAATGTTAAATGGTAAATGAAATGAGTATTAGAAAAAGGGAGATGCATAGTTACACACACACATACACACATACACACACACACACACACACACACACACATACACACATACATATATAGAGAATTTGAGAATTTTTATCTCAACTGGGAGCTACCTGTTATTGCACTTACCTACACAGTACTAACCACTACCACAAATCTTCCCACGCTCGTTGTCTCTCGAACTTATTTACTTACTTATCATCAACCTCATGTGCCACTGTGGGCTTCTGTGTGTGTGTGTGTGTGTGTGTGTGTGTGTTTGTGTACATTTGGAAAAGTGCGTAAATTGCTACTAATAGCTGGATAAATTTTTGATATATGGGACGACGTGTTTATGTGTACATTTGTATCTGTAAATATGTATCTAAGCTCATGTATCTACAAGTACAATAAGCTTACATATATTTTTTATTTTATTTTTTTTTTTTTTTTTATAAAAATGTGTCTATCTCTGCATTTGTGTGAGTATATATGTGTATGTGTATGTGTGTGTGTGTGTGTGTTTCAGCAATTACAGTTTAGAAATATTATGAATTTTTTGCTTTTCTTTTAAAGTATTTTCATTATCTTGTAAATATTGTATTCTCCTTAATTGAGCGTTATTTATAGGCTCACCCAAAATTATGCAATATTCAATTCAAAATTACTATATATATAGTACTTATAATGCCATAATGGGCTCACAAGTTGTTTAACACTTAGTACTTAGTACTCATATTATGATCAAGATGCATTAGAAATATATACTCGTACCAATCAACATTCATTACTCTATCAAAATATCAGGAAATTATATATAGAAATAAATATCCTTTCAAACATCTAAGAGTATCACAACATAAATGGAATACATAAATAAATGAATTATATACAAATGTAATTCAAAATTGAAAAATTAATGATTGTTTTAAATAATTGATAAGTAAATTTACTTATATTCATAAGTGCTTAATGAGATGTTGGGATGTTCGAGTATATTTCCATATTTAAATGCAATAAGTTATTTGAAGATTTTAATGGATATCTAATCTAATCTACTCCCACATAAGTATCTCATCATTAGATCCTTAGAGTTTCTCAGAATAATTTTATATCTTTGTTTATCTTATCTTTGACAAGTATTTAAATATGTTTGCTAATAAAAATTATATTGAATGGGCAAGTAAGTTTCTGTCGTTTCTGTCGTTTCTGTATTTTTTTATTTTATTTTATTTTATTTTATTTTTTTTTTTTTTAAATATTATTATTCCAAATTTAAACCATCTACCAGAATCTATGTTATTACTATTTTTCTTTGATTGGCGATGAAAAATTGTATATGTACATTAATATGAAGTAGCGCAAGAAATATTTTAGTCAATGTAAACAAGCTACACCACGCGTTCCATATTAAAGTATCTGATATTCCTTCATATTAGTAACTGTTGCTTTTTGTACTATAAAATGGAAACATAAGTCGATGAGCTGCAAACAAATGTAAATTATACTTAAAAGAAATCGATAGAAAATTCTATTGTCGTTTGTTTGAATAGAAATTCCAAAAAATCTATAAAATTGCTTTCTTTTTAGTTTAATTTCTCTAATTTAATTATTATTAAGTTAGAGCATCAAAAAGTATATACATACAACACATAACAACCAAAAACTAATTATATATAATATACTCAATTTTGAAACCATTTGATTTACTACTACTATGAATTTTCAAAGCCTCTAAGAAAACCTGTTGAAGCACAAAGTTCCAAGTTAATCAAGGAAACTACTCTGCACACATGAATGAAAGCCTTTTAAGGACAAACATCCATAAGTCACCCACTGAGAGCTTATGAAATCGACTCACGCCTCGATAGAACATTTTTATAAGCAAAGTCTTGCATAAGCATGCGCTTCGTTTGTTTGATTTTATATATTTAAATTCAAAAATATAGTCAATTTTTTTGATTTGCTAAATTAAAAAACAAACAAAATATTATAATTATAATAATAATAATAATAATAATAATAAAAGAAAAAAATTCAAAATACCATCATCACTCAGTAATTTAGTAATCCAAGAATTTTCTAATTCAAATCGCGGTATTCTTTTTTATTTTTAGTGTGAAGAAAAGAGAATAGAAATTTAATAGTTTGACTAACAAATCAAGATTTTTATCTGATAAGATTGGTCAGTCTCTGGACCATAAATGAATCGAAAATTTGTGAAGAGACTCGCATGTTGGCAACAGTAAAAACCAAAAGCTTACATTCCTGGAAAATGTTGTAGCGATCTCATTGACTTCATGTCACGTCGATGCAAAGCCTTAACAATACAATGGATTTAATACAAAGTATTCGAGAAACAGGTAAAACATGTAACTTTAAATTTTATTTCGAGAATAGTATAGAATTTTTCTAATTTATTTTGATTAAATTAAATATTCGTATTTCCATAATTTCATATGCAAATATTATTCTTAAGAGTTCGATGGACATGGACACAACTGCAAGTTATAGAGTAAAATAACAAGTTTATAAGTAACATAAACTTATGTGATTTGTTCAGAAAATTTTTGACCAATCAGCCTCTTGTGTGGTTTTCCTAAAGTCTTTGAAGGAATATTGAAATTCAAATTTAATACGCATATTGATGGAAAAAATAATGTTCCTTCAACTCAATATGACTTTCAAGTAACCTACAGCTGCGTGCACCTAAAAACTAAACTAAACTTAAAAAAATGTAGAAATGTTTGCGTGATTTTGTCATAAACAAAACTCGATCTTCAATTCCCAATCTATACAATAGGGAAATAGTTTCAAATTTCTCGGACTATACATAGATATCAGACTAACATTCAGCTTCCATATTAGCAAGACAATAGTAAAGAAAATCAACAGAACAATCAGATTATTATAACCGTTTATAAACAAGAAGTCACTTCTTTCTATTGAAAATAAACTCTTATTAGTAAAATTTACTATATCTATTCCACTTATGCTATATAGTTCAGAAGTTTAAGGTTATTGCACAGTTACTTATCATTCCTAATTACAAAGAATTCCAAATATATTACAAAAACTGATTTTTAATTTACTCTTTTACTATCCCAGCTCTCTTCTCCATGCAAAGGTAGATATTTACAAGATTAAAGTAAAAATCTCACAAGCTATACATAATTTTAATATAAATAATCAAATAACCCACAGAATAAATAAAATAAATAAAATAAATAAAATAAAATAAAATAAAATAAAATAAAATAAAATAAAATAAAATAAAATAAAATAAAATAAAATAAAATAAAATAAAATAAAATAAAATAAAATAAAATAAAATAAAATAAAATAAAATAAAATAAAATAAAATAAAATAAAATAAAATAAAATAAAATAAAATAAAATAAAATAAAATAAAATAAAATAAAATAAAATAAAAAAAATAAAATAAAATAAAATAAAATAAAATAAAATAAAATAAAATAAAATAAAATAAAATAAAATAAAATAAAATAAAATAAAATAAAATAAAATAAAATAAAATAAAATAAAATAAAATAAAATAAAATAAAATAAAATAAAATAAAATAAAATAAAATAAAATAAAATAAAATAATAAAATAAATAAATAAATAAAACTTAAATAAATAAAAACCATAAAATTAAAAATATTTATTATATTCCTTGATTTCCTCAGCAAAGGAATTTGTAGTACTTAACTAAACTTTACCTATAAGCACTGACAACCATTTAAGTTCTTTCATTTGATGAGTGTCTTAGAGCATTAATGATTTTTTTTAATCAATTTATAAGTATTTTACTGAATTGAATATTATTATTGAATTTTAATTTATAGTTAGAACAAATTTGGTAGTAAAAAATAAGTATATGAAGTACTTATGACTCATGAAGTCTGAATATGATTTTCCCATTGGATCATACTTTAATATACTTGTATGTACTTACTTTTAAAACTTCACTCGTTTTAGTTTATATATTGTTGATGTTAGATTTAGATTTCAATAATAAATTAATAATTTAAATATTGTTAAGAATCATTAAAATAAATTTATATGATTTTGTCTGAAACAGCCGAGCAATGTGAAGGAAGACTGGAAAACGCTTGACTAAGCATTGCTCGATCCATTCCATTCTAAAGCATTCAGCTCAGTATCAAACCAACTGGGTATGAAGTTGTGGGTGATTAAAAAAGTTAATTAAATTATAAATATTACTCGTACATAAAAATTTCTTTAATGTTTCTATTATTATTAAATTTAATATAAGTAAAGTAACCACACACATGGTCAACTACCGTAATAAAAATAAAATAGCAGATTTTATCCAGCAGTTCCTTTCTTCATTTTCTTCCTTTCCTTTCCTTTCCTTTCCTTTCCTTTCTCTTCTTTTACTTTTCATTATTTTGACAATTAAAATTAGTATCACTCCCTCTTAAATCCTATTCTATAGTATTAAGTACTATATATTTTTCTTCTTTGCCTTCGATGATCAAACAATGAAATCGCGTCGTCGACTATCATGATTAATTACATAAATAATGTCAACGATAAGAGCGATGACTAACAAACAAATGGAATGAAATGAAACAGAATAGAATGGTTAGAAGGCATACAGAATGGATAAATGGATAGATGGATGAATGGACGGATATATAGATGGATGTATGGAGAAGGGGGAAATGGAAAAAGGGAAGTATTTGGTCATTTCAAAATGAATGAAACACCAAAGAGGACTGCAATACGCGCATTCAAATGATTTATGCCCTTTTGGTCGCTTACAGATACCATCAACAACTTTACGTTGCGTACATCCTGCCCCTGACGGGAGACGAAGGAGACTATGAACTCAAGAGACTACGACAATGATATTCTCATACACATAAGCCGCTATACCCTAAACACCGAACACCCGTACAAACATATTTGTCTCAATGTCTTCAATCGTCTGTCCGTTTAAACTGTAACTGTAATTGTAAGTCTCTTTGGTTCTATGGCTCTGTCTGCATGTCCATTTATTTCTTTATTTCGTTCGTCCCTTCCTTCATTCCTTTTCTTCGCCGCCGCTGCCACCGCCGCACCACCACCCACTAACAGCGACATCCGTTTCCGCGTCTTCAGTGACTTCCGTTACAGCTTCAAGTCGCTTCCGTAATGCGCTGACTTTAATATTTTTTGACCTGAGCTCAACTGAAGCGCACTGAGTCACAAGGACTTTACTTAAATCGATTCAAATAATTTCTTTCACAATAAACAACCATCCTATGCCATCCTCTCCTCTTCTCTCCTCTTCACATCACTCCTATCCTGGCCTGTCCTGTTCTATTCTGTGTACATATCTCGTACTCGTATGTATTCCTGTTCTCTATTCTCTATACATATACTTAATACCTTTCAATTTCTTTATTTTATACTAGTGATTTTGTGGTGATTCTGTTTTCCATTTCCCATTTTCCATTTTTATTTTCAGTTTGGTTTTAGGATTTTTTATATGTTCACTTTTCAAGTTTCGCTTCAATAATTGCTTTATAAAATACACTTATATTATTACAAAAATATGTAAATCAATGTTGAGAACAGCGAGAGAATAGGAGGCCATGGTCATGATAATGGGCAGTAACTGTAAAATTATTGTACACTTATAGTATTTAACCTTGTGAACAAAGTTTATACACTTTTATTTTAAGTAGTATAACTTAGAAGAAGCAGGCAAAAGGCAGACAGTCAAAGAAACAGAAATAAGTAGAAATAAAAACAAAAATAAAATGGTAGAATTTCTTTGATTTGAAAGCAAATAAGATTAAAAAATCATTAATGACACTCAAGGGTAAGATGAATTAATCTCCTAAATGTAAAATCTAAGGATATATTTATTTGTTTAAGTACATAATAAAAAATTACATAAGTATTTTGTTAATCCTATGGAAGAAAAAGACAATTGAACTTTTTTTTTTTTTTTTTATCATATAAAATTAAAAGAATTCCCAAAAATTTAAGTTGAGTTTGAGATAAAAAAAGAAATAAGTACATACTTTGTTTTATATTTAGAAATTAGAAAGGCAATTAAAAAAAGGTATAAAAATAAAATATTTATAAAGGTAGGAGATTTTTTTGTAAATAAATTCTAGTAATAGAAAATATTTGATTCTATTGGTGCCACCTACTTATTAATGCCCTTTGGCTTGGCTTCAATTTCCTTATTCGACATAGTAAGTACTAATACTCGTACTTTCGTACCTTAAATGTTTGTTATGAACAAATTCACACATTTCGAATATCGAAAAATTTCGAACAGTTAATAAAATCATGAACACAACACATTCGGCATTAAAACGAATTGTGAGAGTACTTTAAGGATTCTAACAAACGAACAAACGAACAAACGAACGAACGAATGGACGAATGGACGAATCAACAACGAAGCCAAAAGCAATTGGTTTCTCTTAAATTGTAGAAATACTCTTACATTTTCTCTTTGCTTTTATAACACTTTACAATATTTTAAAAATATATATGTATTATATATAAGGACAAGATTTGTTTGGTTGTGGGTGTAAGCGTCTTTCGATTTGGTAGCCTCATAATTAGTGTCGCTGTCGTTTTTAGATGATGCAAGAAGGCAAAGAAAACAACAAGCAAACAAACAACGAAAATAGTAGGAAAAAGAAATGTCATTAGAGCAACAATGATAGCATTTTTTTATTTATTGTTGATGAAACAAAATACACAGACACACACACACACACACACACACAAACACACTCACACAATCACATATTCGCAAATGCATAGATACAATGACACACAGATTCATGAGGATAAATAAAAAGTCTTTAGCTTTAAAGGTTTTAGTTCTTGTTGTTGATGATGAAGACTTTAAATGAGATTTTTTTTTTTTTTTTAATTATTTACTTTACATAAAAATACAATAGTATATACAAATAGACTACATTGTCATTAAAGGACATTCACATACTATAAGGAGGTATAATGTATCTAAATATATACATACATACATATCTAGACTTATGTATATTTGATTGAGCTTCAGAAATCATGGTTTGCATTTAATGATTACCTGTTGATTCAATACTTTATTACCCAAAATATTCAAATAACTTATAGATAATATTAATATACATATATCTATACTATATTACTAAATACTAACTATACTACTGAGATATTAAATCTAAAAAAGCTATAAAGATAGAAAATTAACATGTGATAAGCTAAGGAAAATGGGAGAGAAAAACCCTTAAGACAAAAGTTAAGAATAAAACTTAAAAAATTCAAACCTGATACTAAGTAAAACTAAAACCAGTGTAATTATATTAGTAGTAGTCGGTTGTACAAAATACAAAATTTATTTATTTATTTGAAAGTAGCCTTAAGCGTAGTTGGAAACTGTGAGGTTATAAAGGTGTATTTGGGTGAGAAAAATTATTTTTCAAATTATTCATTTTATCAAGTTTTTTTTGTAAACTCCTGTTTTATTATGCAGACAGAGATCAGAGGATAATAGATTATAAATCATCTTTAGGAGTTTGTTTTGTTTGCTAAAACATCCTAATCCTGTGGCAAGATGTCTTACACACAACACAACCCGCCGTCATTTGAAAAGACTTCACCCCAACAATCTCCTTAATAGAAGATCGTAATATTTTTCAGATGTCATGTCCATGTAAATTTCCTTAAGATGATACAAATGTATAAAAACCGACACGGTTGCTTGGACATTAAATTAAAATAATATAAAAAAAAATATATATTGAGTTTGTTTTGAGTTACATATTTGTAATTTACTAATCTCCCAAGATTACCGATCCGTAAAGCATGATTGTCGTAAAAATATATTTAAATATATAAGTTTATATAGTCGAGATTTCCAATTGATGAAGGGATAAAGAAAACGAATTGTCTTGTTCACTTTTTCGGTAGTTTTTTTAACATGAAGACTAAAAAGTAAACCTCAAAATAATGAACACAAGACTCCCATTGAATAACATTATTATTATTTATTGTATGATAAAATTGTTGGATAGTAAGAAACAAGACTTGTGTTTCCTAATAAAGTAGATGGAATTAATTTTGTTTGGATTCAGTTGAATTTTTCATTTTTGATAGTAGGGGACTAAAGAGTCAAGAGCATTTTTCAGATTGTTTTTAATGTGAATAAAGTCTTTACCACAGTTGTAAACGGCAGAATCATCAGCAAACATTGAAATTATGCAGTTTTCGAGATGTGAAATATAATAAGTGTAGATGCTACTATAAAGAATAGGGCTAAGAACTAAGCCCTGTGGGACACTTGCTGTTATGGGTGAAGGGTTTGATGGTGATCCACAAAAAAAAAAAAAAAAAAAAATTGAAATTGTTTCATCAAGTAAAAATTACATTGTTTAAATTCAAATTTTCCGAATGTTATGATAGCATTACAAATATATAGTTTTTTGATGATATAAAACTCCACGGATGAACGTAACTTTTCGAAATTAAAATCAGTCTTCATTCATCACAGTACCGTTTAAATTCATTGGCGATTGAAAGTGATAAGTATATTGGAAAAGATGTTATAAACAATTTCGCACCTTAGATGAATAAATATTCAAATATATTGTAATTAAAATAAACTTAGTTTGATCACATTCCTGCTACCTAATACAATTCTATTTACTTTATTTAAAAACTTCAATGGTTGTTCAGATGTAAAATTGCTATATAGGGTGAGCGCTATATTGTTTCAATGTGACTACATTACAGTGTACACTGCTATAGACGAATTGATTACCTTCTCCAAATTAGGTTATAAGTTTGCTTTAATCTTCCTATACTCGTGACAAAGCAATAAATCGTTGTTATTTTAAAAATTATCATTACTTGCACTTGCGATTTTTTTGTAGCTTCTTAATTTCTTGTTGTTTGGCATTGTTTAGTGCAGTGAAAGCGTTTGTGCAGAGTGCACGTGTGTCATTATACTCTTCACGTTAGTGAATAGTATTATAAGTTTGTCATGAAGTTTGTAACACACAGAAGGAGCCATCGCAGACCACATAAAGTATATACTCGTATATTTGTGATCAGCTCGATGAGACGAGTAGATTTAGCCATGTCCGTCTGTCCGTCTTTCCGTTTGTCCGTCTGTTCGCATTCCTAGTCCTTCAGTTTTTGAGCTAGAGAGCTGAAGTTTTGTACATAGATTTCCTTTTACCAAACACCGATCAGGTTCGTGAACCAGCCGAATCGGACCACTATGGGCGGTACCTCCCATACAAACCCCCTTTTAAATTAAAGTTCTTATTAGAAAAAGTTTTTTGTTTTTTAACTTATTGAACTAAAATTTAGACACTATAATTCTCTCACCCATATTCACAAACCATGAAAATTTCAAGACCCTCGGACTACTAGGAGGGGTACCCCCCATATAAACCGGGATCTAAATGAAAGTTCTTATTAGGAAAACTTTTTTGTTTTTTGTACTATCGACTTAAAATTTGGGCAATATAAGTGTCTGACCCATAGCCACCAACTTTATAAAATTCAAGACCCTCGGACCACTAGCTGGGGCGTAAAGAGTATTACAATTTCGGCATAGCTAAAGTTAGTCTTTTTTTATATTTTTTTTTATACTGCTATTGATGCGAGTACACTTGCTACTATTTCAAATAAATTACAATTATTTTATTTTAAATAATATTACTTACTTAGTTTAGTGGTACGTAATACTTATTGAGTGTAATATTATATAACATTATTCATTTATTGGTAGCCTATTTTGTCACCACGTTGAACGAAGAAAGGATAGGGACGCTTTTAGAATGTTCTGATTCTTGCGCAAATTACGATGACAGAAGTGATAGTGAAGTTGAGGATGCTTAAGAAGTACAAGAAGAAAAAACAAACACTGAACAGGAGGGTGATTTGTCAAACGAACCTGATGTCTTCATCTGCAAACAACTTGTATGTCGACAAAGATACAAAGACTAAATGGACCAAACATAGTGCATCTTCTACTGTTAGAAAAAGGTCTCATAACATTTTAATGCAACTTCCTGGAATAATGAAAGAAGCACAACATTTGTTTTTTCTGATATAGTAATCCATCATCTAATTACAAAGCATACGCAAGAAGTTCCAAGAGACGCTTTCATTTTAAACTAATTTTACACCATCTGAAAAACCGGTCATTAACTTCAAGTCTACCAAGAACACTGAGATTGAGACTGAGACTGTTAGAAGCTTCATCATTTGCTGATATTCATCTAGCAGGTCGTTGCTCATTTTGTTCGTCAAAAACAAAAAAAAAAATAAAAATAAAAATAAAAATATGGAAGGACACGATACAACTGCATGAAATGCAAAAAATACTCGTATTTTTGTCTGGAGCTTAGTGCATAAGCAATAACACATAATATTAATTTACCATTTAATTACAATTTAAAATAAATACCAAATCATTAGTATAAACGTAATGACAATTAATCAATTTTTGTATTAGTACTCTGCTTGAATTCATTTTTCTGACCCACATGATCAATGTAGTCTTTCAATGCCGAAAGAGTTGATGGCTTCAATTGCAATAGTTGTGACTGACATTGTGGCCCCTTTGGTTTTAAGTTGATGCCTTCCATGTTTTCAATCTTTAGCATAACAAATTCAAATATTCCATTGGGCAAATTCTCAATATCTGTCCATAATTTCTTCAATTCTTGTTCCGATAATTTCACTTCATCATCGATCTCATCAGTTTCCTTATAAAGTTCTAGTACTTCTTTAAAGATTTTGTCAAATTGTTCGCATACTTTTTTGTCTTCTTTTTTAGAAGAAGACGACATATTTACTTAATTTTTGGAATTTTTAAAATTGTCGAAGAGCAAATGAAAGTTTTATTTCAAAATAACAAATTTACTATTGATAAATAAAAGCCAGGGTTGC
Organism: Amiota mariae; assembly: GCA_035041805.1. NCBI lineage: Eukaryota > Metazoa > Arthropoda > Insecta > Diptera > Drosophilidae > Amiota > Amiota mariae. The sequence goes on from JAWNKV010000772.1 coordinate 141,706, forward strand.
CTAGTCTCTAAATTTTTTTAAACGAAATCTCAAATCTCGCAAGCTGACATCTGATGTAATAAAATCGTAGGTCTCATATGATTAAGCAAAATTTATGTTTGCATAAGTTGTCTATTAAGAAGATTCATTCAAATGATATGAACAGCTGACTATACTTGTAGATACAATAATAGACATTCAACTCGACCCATGATTTCATTTAAGTCTGATCAATGCCTTTAATTGATAAGGAGAGTAGTATAAAAATAAAGCCATTTAACTTCAAAAAGTTTTTTTCTATTTAGCTTTTCCTTTTTTTTTTTTATATTAAATCTTGAAAAGATCAATAACAAAACGATGATCACTAAAAAAAGGATTTCCCCTCAAATTTTTCATATATAAACAATCATTTATTTTAAGTCAATTTTTTACTGTATCTATACGAGTACATCTTCCTATACATATTATAAAACAAAGTCCCCAGCCAAGTCAGTCTGTCTGTCTGTCTGACTGCGATAAACTCAAAAACAACGGAACGTTTTTTCATATGGTTTTCACTAATGGACGGAGTGATTCATGAGGAAAGTTTTAGGAATAAAGAAATTTCGTAAAACCCCAAAGGAACAACCGAAAAATCTAATAAAAAATAATTTGAAAAGAATGAGTTGTGCAAGTGAGATGGTGATGAATAAATAGGTTAGAGACATATTTTCAAATCAATCAAGTCATCTTTATCAAACATCATATCACATCATGTCAACCAATTAATATCCACTAATTCTTTGGGAAGGAGAGGCAGTAGAACTTTGGCCGGAGCCACTTCATATGTTTTTGTGTTCAATAGATCAAAAACAATTTAATGAAAACAATTAAGAGTAGATTAATAACTTTTGTATACTACTATACTACTCGTATATCATAACTTCATTAAATATATAAGATTTTTGCCAGTTGCCCAAAATTATGCTACTTTGGAATAAACTTTATAATGAATTTCAACCAAGAATATCTGTCTTTTTTTTTTTAAATAACATTCTTTGTTTTTCTCTATTTCACTTTCTTCTTTCTGTCGCAATCTTCATATAAATATATTTTTAATTTTCACATATGTAAATCTTCATGATCATCATCATCATCATCATCACTGGATATCAGCAGTCCCTAAACTGTGGTCTGTTAGGGTCCATGGCGAAACCTTTACCAATTTTGATACTGACTTTACCCCAACGCTCATTCCCTTACTTTTCAGCATAATAAAAAAATGTGTTGTTCTTAAATTTATATTTATTTTTTATTTTTAATTTTATAGTGGAACACAAATCTGAAAATAAAATTCGTTGAATACAATTTTGTGTGCCTCAATAAACAAATAAATTTTTCAAACTGAAATTAATGAGACTCTTAGCCTCAACCGTGATCAATAGTTTTAAGAACTGTGTTACACATAATGGATTATGATGGGATCCGTATAAACATAAGAAACAAATAAGAACATTTAAGAAACACTGATATACATATGTCATGTCTTTTTAATTGAATTTCATAGAAATTTCTTTAACCAAAAGGGCGTTACGTATACGCAATGTTAACTTAATGAAAATATTTATATTAAAATATGCACACACAAAAAACCATGTACGAGTATCATGGTGATGGAACACATTAAACATGTGTAAATGAAGTAGATATCTAACTAACTATTACCTGGTAACACCAGACTCCTAAACACACTCACACCCACACCCACACCCACACCCCCATTCCATCCAATTTTCTCTCTACTAACCATTAATAATTTACAAGAATAATGAAAAAGCAAGTGAGCGAATGAATAAAGGGAATGAATAAAGAAATGAATAATCTAATATGCAGGCATCATTAGCGTATAACAACAACAACAACAACAACAAGAACAAAAAAAACCGCAACAGAGAAACCAAGTAATCAAATATATAAAAATAAAAAAAAAAATTAAAAAAAAAATAAAAAAAATAAATAACATGAAAAAAAAAAAAAACAAAATAAGAAAACTACCATCATAGAATAATAGGTGCTCAACCAGAACAAACTAAAACAACTTTGCAACATAAATACTCAGAATATAACTGAGGGAGATACTACACTGGTGGCTGGAGGATGGTGGATGGTGAATAGTGGTTAGTGGATGGTGGCTGGTGGATACTGACTGGTGAATAGTTCCTCCGGATGAATGTTGCAATCAAACCGGAAATTTCTACAAAATTGTTGCTATTCTTGGCGTTGGTGTTGGTGGTGGTGTTGGTGGTGATGATAGTGGAGCTGTTACAATTGGAAGCACCACATCACAAAGAAGCAATGCGAAATAATAGTAAGACAATTTGACTTACAATTGAACGTACCGTGGTGGGTCATGGCATTGCAAAGCAACGGGCTCAATGAAGCTTTGCACTTACAGAGCATTAAGTATTTAAAGCGTAACGCAGCATTGATGTTGCCATTGTGTTTTGTCTCGTCTTTTCTTAATTTTTTTTTTTTTTTTTTAATTTTTCCTAGAATTTCTATTGAGGTTACATAGTGTGTGTGTGTGTGTGTCTGTTTGTGGGTGGCTGTGTGTGGAAAATAAATGGGAGAGGGTTTTAGTTACTTACACCCAACATAAGATGCATTTATTTATTTTCTTAAAAAGTTGTTATTTTGATTACTTGATTTGATTTCCTTACAAGGATGACTGCATATTTGTTTACCTATGACCATCATCTACATATACACATGACTAAAAGAGCATATTATATCAAAAATTTAAATACACTTTGACATGATTATAAGACATTAAATGCAATAGACTCTTTCTCATTAAGAAGAAAAACCACAATAAAATTCTATGAATACCTCCACCTGTCAGAGACATGCGCTAAGCGGAAGAACGTGCAAATAAATAGCAACAAATGCATTAATGTGTAATTTAGTCTGAGGAGAAATACTCCATCGACTGTACATCTCTCTCTCTCTCACATTCAAAAAAGATGAAACACTTAGGTCTCATTCTGGATTAAAGGTCAGAAAATTACTTACGTGTTACTTAGCTGCCGAAACAAAGTAAATAGGCTTCAATGGTTGCACTCTCTTTGGGAAATAAGCGTACAGCTAATGCACAAATTATTATCCCTGTATGGAGATATAGCATCCAGATATGGAGAATTGTTGCTAAATTCCAATGGAAGACAGTGCAAGTCTAGCAGAATAAGATATTGCGCCTAATGACACGACGTCTATTGTATGTTAGGAACTCAATCTTGCAAAGGAACATGAACTTGGCGATAGTTAAGGACAAGATCGCCTGTCACAGAAGCCACTATAATGACCATTTGTTGGCACAACAACAACCACTGACCAATGCAAAACCAATTCGGAGACACAAAAGGTTAGATTTTGGCTCCTTGCTGCAATGAAGCAGACAACTCCTCATGCGCACCAGGTGGCTACCCAACCTCTCCAGGCTCTCACTTTTCTTTACTCTATTACTATGATTGAAAAACCTGGTGCAATTTAATCGATAAGAATGTCATGTTCATATGTTCATCATTGAAATACGTATTGCCATTAGCAAAGATGAATTACTGTTGTTTTGATTTAGAAAAAACATTGATTAAATTGAATGAATTTATACAATTTGCTAGAAGCAAACGTTTTAAGTAAACTGATAATTGAAAAATAACATAATTATATACGTACAAATTAAGTAGATACTCTTATGTCTGAGATATTATAAACAAACTAATAATTAGAAAAATTTAACTTCATCAACTGGTGACTATGTAACATATATTGAGCAACATCTTTGCTTTAGGTTCTTCCTCCTCATTGATTATTTCTGATAGTGAAATGAGCAATTTCTGCTTTGCTTTTAGCAAAATATAAGACATCTTAAGCTACTGCAAATTTCCAAATTTTCATACATAAAGATGAAATAAACATTCATCAGTTTTATAGAAAACTTTAGGTAATCACAATTGATTTGCTTAGAATTCACAATTTTTAAGCAACAGATGTTTTTGCTACTTATAATAAAATAAATCAAAAGGAATAACTACCCAGTGGACCAAGCATCCGTTTTTGAGCGGACGTCCGCCTAAACTATCGCATACGAGCTCAGAAATGAGCGTTTTGCGGACAAAAAACCAATGTCTGTTTAACATGCGCTCAACTATTGT